>MU223751.1:3176897-3197376 GCA_018584345.1 Thuja plicata
TGTGTGGTTATTTTCCTCATTATTCTTCTCTTAGCATCTCTTTATAGTACTTATGATGTTTATGAGAGTATCATCCATTTCATTATGTTTGTCACTCTTCATGTTTCACTTTCTTATGCTATTATGATATTGACTAATACTAGCCTTCCTACTTTCAAAACTTTCATTAAGACTTTATGTTGTGGACTCATTTCTCTTTTGGATTATGTGAAGAACTTGGTAGATGATACCCTGTTTCCTAATCTTCCTAACCCTAATACTATCCTTCCTAATATTCCTAATCCTAATCCTATCATCCCTAATCTAATTCCTAATATTCCCATTCCCATTCCTCTTAGTTCTTCCCACACTTATGATGGGGCTCAAACTAGGGTTCATGATGCGGATGTGCAAGAATTCTTTGATTTAACTTCCCCTTCTTATCCAATCCATGATTATATTAAAGGAAAGGGAAAATAAACTTATTCTAAACCTATCATTCCACCTTACAAAACATTTTCTCATGATCACTGCGAACAATCACCCCCTGGAGAAGATTTACAAGATAGGTACACTACAGGATATACTATTGTAACTAAACAAGATTATAAGGGTTTAGGGCTTGGTGTTAATGAACATGCTATTAAATATCCAGTTCATCTATCCCCTCAACAAGATAGGCATGGTCTAGGCTTTCCTCTATCTCAAATTAAGGTGGTTGATGTTGATCGTCCTCCTCCTCTTTATATTCTTCTTCCAACACCTTCCTTAGATTACCCTGATACTCCTCAGGATGTGGCTAAGAAGGTTTACATTTAGTTAATGAATTCTAAGAAATAAATCTTTAAACCTATGTCGAAAGATGCTCTCTCTAAGTACAAATGTCCTTTTCACTATAGTAATACACATTTACTTGCTGATTGTGTGCATTTTAAGATGTATGTTAGAGACAGAGTTACTTTAGGAATTATATCTCACTCTTGTGCAGTATTACAATTTCTTCATGATTTCCATATGAGGAATACCCCTCGTTCTTCTATAATATATATCTTTTTCCCTCTTGTCTCTTCACTAGGGGCACAGGGTATTTCTTCCATTCTTCTAGGATCCACTATGCTCTTAGCATATATCTTGTTTTGGGTTTAATTGGTTATTCTTTCTCTATTTTATCTCTATGGTTTTGTATTATGATATGGTACATTCATTCCTTTACTCATAATCATCCATAGCTTTCTTCTAGTATTCATGATATCTTTTCTAAGACATTTGTTTTGCAATGATATCTGTTTGTTATGGAATATTTGATTGGTATATCCCTTTCTTTCATCCTTGGGGGGAAAGGTTTTCCTTCTTTTTCTTTGTCTAAGGATATACTCTCCTTAGCTTAGTGACATTTGTTTATTCTGCAACATTATTTCCTTATAAAGACTTATGTTTTGGCTATGGATAATCTTTTATATGAAAGGTGATTGTCCTAGGTCATCACCTCTTCTTTATTTTGCAAAATATGTTCTTTATAAACTCTCACCCTTGATTTGGGTTAGAGTTTGTTTCCTTCATTCCAAGATTCCTCTTAATCTTGATTGCAAGGGGCTTGATGATTGAATCTTTGATCCCTCTCTGATTTTCTTTGAAAGATGATATTTTATCTAAATCACTCCTCTATGGTGGGGGTCTTGTTGATAAGATTTCTTCCTCTTTGAGGATCCTTTTTCCATAAGTGACATATCCTTTTCATGATTATCTATCGTCTTGGATGTAAGGGTCAACACTCTTCGCTAAGAATATAGTGTACATTGTTGCTAATAGGATATCTCCTTACTTTGTGAAGTAGGTATCCTCTTTCTCTTCCTTATCATGTCTATTAGGTAGCCACGATAAGGAGGGGGCATATATAAGGTCTTCCTTATACTATAGTTTACATTTTACAACATGCTAAATCCTCAGAAGGTAACGCACATAAGTTGCTAAATCCTGAAGAGACGCATTTTTATTTTTGCTAAATCCTCAGAAGGTAATGCACATAAGTTGCTAAATCCTGAAGAGAAACACATTTTTATTTTTTTATTTTTTGCTAAATCCTCGGAAGGTAATGCACATAAGTCGCTAAATCCTGAAGAGATGCGCATTTTTCAACTTCAAACATGCTAAATCGTCGGAAGGTAATGCACATAAGTTGCTGAATTCTGAAGAGACACACATTTTTTTTTTTTTTGCTAAATCCTTGGAAGGTAATGCACATAGTTTCTAAATCCTGAAGAGATACACATTTTTCAACTTCAAATATGCTAAATCCTTGGAAGGTAACGCACATAAGTTGCTAAATCCTGAAGAGACACGCATTTTTATTTTTTAATTTTTTCTAAATCCTTGGAAGGTAACGCACATAGTTTCTAAATCCTGAAGAGATACACATTTTTCAACTTCAAATATGCTAAATCCTTGGAAGGTAACGGGCATAAGTTGCTAAATCCTGAAGAGACGCTTGTTTTATATTCCATAGTGATACAAGAATGTGGATCTATGGGTATTCCAAGCTGCGAGAAGATGCATTACAACTACAAAGCACAATTTATGGGTGAACCTATTGGGCTCTCCCTTGGTGATTCACGGTAAGGTGGGCATCTTACTGGGTGAGGTAATCACTCTCCCTCTTTTCTCTCTTTCACTTTCATGCTAGTGGGATTAGATCATGAATCTATGTTATTTATAGTGTTTCTCTTGTCCTTCTTATATAATCATTTATTATTTTATGATGGCTTTCCAAATATGATATTAGTATAGGAAGCATTTCTTAGTAAGGTTTCCTTGCTAGTTGATTTGGGTTTGTTTTAGTACTAACCCCTCTTTTTGTGTCTCTTAGCTTTATCTTTTATTTTATCTTTGTTTTCATACCCTTGTGCATGTATGTTGAGTTAGAATCCTTGGCTTGGGGTCTCATGTCCATGACTAAGTGATGTTCTACCTCATTGCGATCCACTAGAGTCTTTCTTCTAACTTTACCATGAGTATGTTCGATTTCCATACTCCCGCTAAAATGGGGGCTTAATGTATCGTCTTAAAATGGAAGCACTTTCATGTTAAGAATGTTTAGCTCTCCTTAGGGGGTTTTTTGGGCCATCATCATGTTTTTCTCTAATTTCTACCCCTTTTTCAGCTTTTGTGCCTGTTTAGGACCCTGATTGAGCCTCTTTGAGCACTGTTTTTCCCACCTAACACATTTTCCAGGGGTCCTGACCCCCTGGGTCAAGGTTGAACTCGACCTTGACCTAGGTCAAGTTCAACCTTGACCTTGACCTAGATTAGGTTCTATCTCAACCTTGACCCAAGTCCCTCTTTTCAATTGGGAAGTTTTTCGGCTGTGGGGGGAAACTCAAAAGTTCATTTTCCCGCTTTCGGGTCGGCTCTTTTAGGTTTCAAAGTAACGAATCTTAAAAGGATATTTAATATAGGTCCACTTATAGGGGTATAGGACTAATTGGAAATTAATTATCCTATGTTGGCCTCTCTAGAATATTGTTCCATAGATTTGTATTTAAGGAAGTCCTCTCCTCTCATTTTCAATAATAATCATCTACTTGGAGAAAAGTACATTATCGTCTACTTTCAAGCATCCATTGTTCCACATGTTCAATGAAGGTTGTCAAGTCTTCTTCTTAAGCATTTAAATTTCTCCATTGAAGATCAAGGATTCAAGCATTCAAGCCTTTGAAGGGATTTGGTTCAAGCATTCAAGATCCATCATTCAAACCCTAGATCTATCCATCATGGTGGTGTGATCTTCCTTCAAGATCCTTTGTGCATCCTCAAGATTCATTCATTCTTCCTTCAAGGTGGATTCCAAGCATACAATCATGGAGTTTTTGATTTACATTTATGGTTTTTAATGTTGAGTCTAATCTTTCATATTAACATACTTGTTTACATTTGAAATACAATTGCATATCTATTAAATATCATAGCTTCGTTGTTAGATCTACTTCTACTACTTGCTAGCATTCTACAAATTCAATTATACTTTAAGGTTGATTCCAAAATTAGGGTTTGACTAAGGCAAACCCCTCCCCCAACAAAAAAACCCATTTTTCTTGCAGGTACATGACAACAAATCTCAGACCAGATCTGGATACCCTTTTCTGCCAACTTTCGTGATCTGCGAACATAATTTCCGTTGAAGCAGTGTAGGTCAAGGTCGACCTAAAGGGGTCAAGGTTGACCTGCATCTGGGTCAAGGTTGACCTAAAATAGATCTAAAAAATATTTTTGGGTTTTCTCCATCTTTGTGTTTCTATTCCAGATCCGGTTGCAGAATTTCCAGAATCTTGATACAGACACCAAAAAATAGCCATTTCCAGATTTGCTACATTCCAAGGTAAATGTTCATTTCAATTAAGGTTTAAGAAATTCAGATCTATTGTTTTACTTTATAATTAAGAAATTTTCTCCCTCTTTCCCTCTTTATCCATAACAAGTTGATTCCTTTTTGTATTGATTGTCTCCTTTTTGATTAATCAATTGGGATTTCCTTATCTTGGATTAGGAGCCAACATCCACATAACACACCCACAACACAACAATTATATAAAAATATATAAACATGATTTATATATTTTTATATCTTATAGTTAATATGGCATTAAAGTCACCTCCCAATATGTAATCTATATGAGGATTTGTGTCCATGTAGTTGCTGATCTTTGTCCAAACAACCTTTTTTCTGAAGTAGGCGTGGGACCATATACATTTATGATATTGAATTGAATATTATTTCTGAAGCTTTTGATTTTGCCAGCCATCCAATTATTACTGGCTATTATCAAATTAAAATCCACCTTTCTAGGGTCCCAAATAATCCCCAAACCACCTGAAGCTCCCATAGATTCTTTAAATTCACATTTCCAATAACCCAATTTCTTTTTAATCCTTTCTCCTTCTTCTTTATTAATTTTTGTTTCCTGTATTAAAATAATTTTTGATTCAAAAAGAGTTAGGTTGCGCATAAGAGAGCACTTCTTGTTAGGGGCATTTAAGTCCCTAACATTCCATGAAGTAAGTTTCATGATTCCGTGGGAAGGGTCTTCCCCTTCCTAGTATTTAGAAAATCACTAATTTTTATCTAATTTTCAGCCATCCCTGTAGTAGTTTTGAGTTCCACAAGATTTTTTCTCCCCCTTTTCTTATTGATTTTTCCACATTTTGGTTTTCTTATGCCCTCCAAATTAGTAGATATTCCAAATTTATCTTGATAGTTACATGCATTTTTTGTGCTTGCTGCTATTTCTATGTCTTCTTTTTCTTCTTCTTCGTTTCTATTTTTTTACATTAGGAGTTCATATAATTGGTGCTTATCATTTCCATCATCCAAGACCATATTAACCTCTTCATTATTTTGTACCCTTCTTTCGTTAATAGAATCCCGATTTGGTGACCAATCTGCAAGACCTTGCACTCCAAATTCTTCCCACTTTAGAATGGCATCCATAAGTTTTTGTTTTGAATTTTATGAGTGGCATAAGATACCATTGATTAGAATTGTGTTAACTTCAAATGGGATGTTAACTCTGTTATGTTCCTTTTAATTATTTTTATCATGTTGGAGGGTGTCCATTGGTGGATCTTCAAATATTTTTTTCCTGTTCATCGGAGTTTGCCAAAATTTATAACGATTTTGCTTACTGGTTTTTGGTGGACTTATCATAGGATAAGTGTTTCCATTATCTTCTATTGGAGATACATAATCTTCATAATATAGAAAGGCATTAATGTTGAGATTTTGACAGTCTTTGTTACTGGCCTTATTATCCATTCATTGTTTATGTTCATATCTTCTTGATTTATATGGTTTATCAGCTTCTTAGAACCATTTATATTTGTATCTTCCTCTATGTGAAAGCTTATGAATCCATTTAAATTCATATAATATTGGATATCTTCTATATCCATTTTTAGGCCATTATGTTTCTCTTGAGGAGATTCCCTATCTAGTGCAGAAAGGATTTGATCTTTACATTCTTCTAGACTTTGCTGAGTGTGTCGCTCTATATCCTACACTTCATTGAGGGAAAAATGTTCTTGGTTCTTTGTTGTAGTTTTATTGATATCAAGAACAAGGTAGTTTACCATATTTTTGTCCTGTTGAGGAATAGCACTTTTCCCTCCTTGGTTACCTATTCCAACTTTGACCCTTTCTACATAAATATCTTCATTTCCTTTTTATGTTACCATATTCTCTTGCGTCGGTTTTTGCATAGAGGCAATCTTAGATTTTTGGCTTTCTAATTATCTTCTAGATGGTCCTTACGAGCTTCTTCCCAAAGAATGAGATGATATCCTATGTCATTATGAATCAGTAAGAAATTATTGATTAGTTGCCTATAATTCCCCAAGTTTTCTTTAATGTCATTAAGAGAGAGGTTATGTATTATACAATACTCACATTGTTGACATTTTCTTAATTCTTCCTCGAAATTATAGATCAAATTTTGAAGAACATCTTCCATATTATTCTCTATAATTCCTATCTGTCTGATGTCCTCTGAATCTTCCTCTTCTTTTTTCTGAGTTAAGTATTCATTTTCAAGAGATTTGCTAATTGGCTATATTTTTCTTCTTCCTCTAATATTTCTCCTTCTTCTCTATCTACCTCTTTGCTACAAATAATGCTAGGAATCCGATGTTGAGGGGTTATTATATGTTACGATTTTTCTATATTGTACAAATTTGGTTTTATATTCCTTACTTTTTCTTTTCTCATTAAGTCGGGAAACATTTGATCTATTTTTGAGCTTTTGTGCGTTGAAGAATAGTTTGTTATAATTGTGCCCTTGTTCTGGTTTTTATTTATTATAGATATGTTTTTAATGTGGCCTTCATATTTAGTATAATGTAGATCATAGAATGATCTGTTTGTTATAATTCTTATTTTATCTTCAAGCATCCGGTTTTAGTTTAACTAGAAGTCTAACTTCTTTCTTATTGTTATGATCTAGATTTATTCCTATGAATTCTCCTAGAAAAAAACCAATCTTTTGCAAAATCTTAGAATGAAGAATTTCAATAGGGAAGTCTTTGAAAGATAACCAAGTAGGCAGAGATAGTGCGCTAGCTATGTTTTCATTGAAATTTGGACACCATGGTAAAAAATTAACTATGTAACCTTTATAAAAACCAATCTTTTGCAAAATCTTAGAATGAAGAATTTCAATAAGGAAGTCTTTGAAAGATAACCAAGTAGGCAGAGATAGTGCGCTAGCTATGTTTTCATTGAAATTTGGACACCATGGTAAAAAATTAACTATGTAACCTTTATAAAAACAAGGCTGACATTAAAGAAGTTCATTTTTAGCTAAGTTATTAATGAAATGTAAGTAAACTAGATTCGAAGAGAGTGAGAGAATACTTACTTGGTCCCACAGATAAGAATTCAACCATTCACCTAAATTGGAGTTTCTGCTTTTTGGACCATTCCAGTAGGCAAAAAGACCAAATGTTTGGCATTCTTGCCATCTTTTTTTGCTGATTTCATTACTGATTATACACACTTTTTGTGATCAATATACTAACATCTGTTATCTAGTGACCAAACTTTTGTCCAAGAATCCTGTTGATTTATAGAAGCTTTGCACATATAAACCTTTGCATTTAATCGATCACTTTGTTTACAAATGTCCAAACCCTTGGTTAGGACCGTCGAGATTCTGACATCACTATTTTTAGATAATCTGTAATGACCTAATTTTCTATTTCAATGCTATTCTAGAAATTTGGCTTGATATCAGTACAATTGGAAGATATTCAGTAAGGAGGTATATACGGTATGCTTTTGATAGTAGGAACGATAGTCCCATCAAAAGTCTTAGTAGTCTGTTTCGGTATATTAATCTGATGAGTTTGTGGATATGTTGTGTTTCTCAAACCCTATATGTTGTCTTTGTATTTTGAGTTATTCAATCCTTTGGTGGTGTTCTTCATTGTTTCCCTAATACAATCCGTGTTTATAATTTTTTGTGAAATCTTTCATATCAATGATGGGATTAGGGCATCCTTTTTGTGCTTTCTTTTGATCGCTATTGTAACCCATTCATCTTGATGCGGGAGATTTGGGCCTACCTTCTCGAGATCTTTCATTTTTTGGAGTATTTTTCTTGTTTTGAGCGGAGAAGAGTCATGCCTGAGAACCGATGATGCATACAAACTTGCCTGTCATGTATCAGCATACTTGGTTTTCTTAAAGAAAATTGTTTGACTTTCCAGAGATTTGGGTATCCTGCAGGCACCTGTCGTTCCTTTCTGGCTTGGCGATGTCAGATCTAGTGAATTTATGAGAATGTCAAAACTATTCGATAACAGTAAGCTGAATGAAGTCGCATATTTTGTTTTTGCATAATAATTATTCGCTGCTTTTTTCGCATATTGTAGAGCCATTTTTAGAAGGTGCTACTTTACTATATTTTTATATATTATAATAATTATTAGAATCCATTTTTATATATTATAATAATTATTAAAATCTTAAAAGTGATCAAGTCACACATGATTCAAATTAATGGACAAAGCATGCATAACACTTATTATTAACCCAAATAGAGAATATTCAATACTAAATTAATTTTAATTAATTCATATTATATTGAGAAAATTTAAATATGACAAATAATTATAAATCAAATTATTTATAATATATAATTATTATTTGTAATTTCATAAATAAAAATGCGTTCATTTTTAAAGTTAAATCTAAATTTAAAATTAATATAGAATAAGCTAAATGTAAAGTCAAAATATATCAAAATTCAAGTATTAAAAAAATCAAAATAATAATAATGAATAATAAGATTTTTAAGCCTTGGTAGATCTATTAGAGATAGGGTTAAAAAAAGGATTCATTTAAGGCTAGATTTGGGGCAACAACTTGCCTTCTTATTCTAATCTCCAGTTTGTTGATGAAACCTCTCTGATGGGCAGAATTAGGATTGATGAAGTTGTTAATTTTAGGAGTACCTTGGACAATATTTGGCTACCTCGGGGAAAAAGATTAATGAGGAAAAGTCTTCTATTTTTTTCTTCAATGCTCCTCATGCTATTCAAAACAAGATTTCTCAGATTCTCCAATTTCAAATTGGTTCTCTTCCTCTATATTATCTTAGGATTCCCCTTGGTATGGATCTCATCTTAGAGAGTTTTGGCAAGAGATTTTGGATAAGCTCCACAAGAGATGTAGTCATTGGACTTGTAGGTGGCTTTTGTTTGCTAGTAGGCTGACACTTTTGAAGTCAGTGGTGCAAGCTCTCCCTATTTACAAATGTTTTGTGCAGGTTACTCCTTCCAGTTTTGTAAAAGATTTTGATGCTCTTTCTCATCAATTTCTTTGGTTGGGGAATTTTATTTCTTCTAAATAAAGTCTACCTATATGGGAGTTAGTCTACAAGCCAAAGCAAGAAGGAGGCTTTGGTCTTAGGCTTGCAGTTATGATTAGATAGGTTCTAGCTGTGGAGTTATATTGGAGATGGTGCACTTGTTGGGATCAAGATTAGGCTAAAATTCTTACCCAGAAGTACCTTAGGGGAGTTAATAGTGTAGACATTCTCTAATCAAAGAGGGCCTCTTTTGGATTTAAAATAGAGGTACATATGCTTGTTTTTGGCATAAATCCTAGAATGGCTACTCCTCAATCATTTCTAAGTATCCTCGTCTTCAACCCATTTGTAATTTTTTGAGTGAGGCTAGTTGGAATAGAGTCGTATATTTTAAAACCACCAAGCTCAGTAGACATTTGAAAGTTACTTGTTGGAAAGACCCTCATGACTGGCATGTCAAGGGTTCTGAAGAAATTTGATACGAACTAGAAAGGATTTTGGTTGGTAGACTTTGGAGTGCCCTTGATTGTAGGGATGTTTTTGCTTGGAGTCCGAATCCGAAGGGAAAATTTTTAGTTGCTTTTGGTTACCAAAATTTGGATGGTAAGTTGCATGGTCGAGGAGATGTTCCCTGGTGCAAGTGGGTTTAGAATAGTTTTTCTTGGTCTAAGTGCAATTTTTTTCTTTGGCTAGCTGCTCAAAATAGATGTCTCACCTGGGAGAATTTGAGGAAGAGAGGCTTTCAAGGACCGTCAATTGTGTTCTTTGTAGAAATAGAGAAGAAAGTACATCTCATATTTTATTAAATTGTTCTTATTTGAGGAAGATCTAGCATCTTTTGTGGGGAGCATGGAACCATGCTCATGTTCATGCTACCTCTTTGGTTGAATTTTGGGAAAGTTTGGGTAAACCTCTAGCTAAGATTGTTTTTCTCTAGATAGCTTGGGTCCTTGTCCCAACCTTTATTATTTGGAATCTATTTTTAGAAATTAACTAGAGAATATTTCAAGGTTCTAAATGTTGAAGACAATTATTCAATTATGTATTGTTATTGATGTTACACATGTATATACACTTATGTAGTGATGTTACACAAATGTCTACATCCAGACCGAGCACAGTTGGTGAATGGAAAGAGTTTTTCAGTGTTGACCGAGACCAGTTGGGTATTGAAGATATTCAGTGTTGACCGAGTCACTCGGGCATTAAAGAAACTCAGTGTTAACCGAGTTGATTATTCAGTGTCAGCCGACTAACAGTGGTTTACATTTTATAATTAATTGGTTATATGAGGCCGACTGAATTGTGATTTATTATTTATTTAGAAGTGTATTCAAGCCAACTTGGCAAGGCTTATCATATATATGAAAGGTCAAGTTTGGATTGAATAAGTGTGTCTGAAAAGTTGAAGACAAGCAGAAGTGTGGAATTATGTGATATGAAGAGTGAAGGCAAAATCATATGGGATTCTGATTAAGTATAGAACACTCGGAGCTGCAATAAAATATTTGATTAGAAAGGATCCAATTATAACCAGAAAAGAGATAAGAATCAACAAAGACAATTTATTACACATATAGATCAATTCATTATTACTTTCTAACAATGTAGCAGTGATCTCAAATCTCTTAACAGAGTAGACTTAACAGTCTTTTTGTAAATCCTCTCACAAGGTAGCATTTCTATGTTGAAGTGTTGAAGACCTCTAACAAGGCCACTCCTCACAGGGTGATTTAAATCCTCTAACAGGGTCACACCTAACAATTTGTTTTGTAACCTTTAACAAGGTTGGCTCCTAACAGGGGTCACTTCAGAAGAGTGAAAATCGGTAACTGGCTACATTGGTGGTTTTTCCCATATTGGGTTTCCACGTTAAATCTTGGTGTCACTTGTGTATATGTTATTTGTTTCATGCTTTATGTTTATACACTTAACCACTAAAGTATAATTGCATTAGATATTATAAATATTTCTTTGACACCCGAGTTATAGAAGAATATCTTAATTGACTGAGTAACAGTGTTATATTGTTTAAGACATCTAAGGGACAAGGGATTTTTTTGGAGTAATTGATTCACCCATCCCCTCTCAGTTACTCATCTCATTTCCAACAATTGGTATCAGAGATGCAAGTGCTTTTAGAGAAGGTTCCAAGGCCTAAGCTAAAGATAAGAGATGCCTTACAGAAGGGAGATCCCAAAGCTAAACAAAGACAACTTCCATGCATGGAAAGATCTGATGAGGCTACATCTATCTACTATTGGAGATGTTGGTTTGCATTTTTGGACAACAAGTATGTGGAACCAACAACAACTATGACTGTGGAATAGATGATAGAACAGAAGCTTCATAACATAATGATAATTGATATAGCTTCTTCACATAGCTACTCAGAATTTGATGAAGTCAAGGACTGCCCTACAGTCTATGATATGTGGAAGAAATTACAGGATATTCATGGAGGAGATGCAAATGTAAAGAGAGCCAAAGAAGAAAGTCTCAGAGGACAATTTGATTAGAGGAAAATGAAAGAAGGAGAAGACATTACAAGATACAGTGAAAGAATCAAGAAGATTGTGAGTGCCATCAAAGCTACAAGAGGAATAATTGAAGATACAACAGTGGTCAACAAGGTATTAAAAAATTTACTTCCCATCTATGCTATTAGAGTTTTATCCATTCAAGAGATGAGGTGCAATAATGATATAACTCTGGATACATTAGTTGGAAGGCTTACAAATTTTGAGCTGGACAACTTTGACAATTATTCTCCTAACTCTAGAAATTTTGAGTCTGCATTCAAAGCTAAATTAAACCCTGGTAAGAAGGATAGATACTCAAAAGGAAAACCAATTGAAAGTGATAGTGATGATGAATATGATGATGAAGATCTAGATATCATTGAAGCATTACTTGCAAGGAGAGCTACCAAAGGAAAATACAAAGGAAGAATGCCATTGATTTTATTTTCATGTAATGAGGTTGGTCACATTGCTACCAAATGTCCGAACAAAGAAGAAAAAGATGAGAAAAAGTTCAACAAGTACAAAGGCAAGAAAGATTTCAAGAACTAAAAGAGTTACAAAGATAAAGGTAAGAAGTCTTGTTATATTTCTAAAGACTCTGATAGTGATGAAGACAAAGATGAAATGATTTATATTGCTATTAAGAATGAGTTAGATGAAAAGACAACACTTTTTTCACATATCAGTAAAAATGACACATGGATAATTGATAGTGGTTGTTCTCATCACATGACTGGTGATAAGACAAAATTTGAACATCTTGAGCACTATGATGGTGGGAGTGTTAGTTTTGGGAATGATGAACCTTGTTATGTGAAAGGAAAAGGTTGCATTAATCTGACAAAAGGAATCAAATGTGATAATGCTTATTGGGTTGAAGGACTAAGGAGAAATCTACTTAGTGTAGCATAGATGAACAACATTGGTTTCAAGGTAGAATTCATGAATGGTAAGGCCAAGCTCCTGGATGGTAAAGGGAACCTAGTTAGAATTGGTAGGCAAACAAAATCTAATATATTCTATCTTGATCTCACTGAAAGTTCATGCTTTATTGCACAAGTAGAAGAGAGTTGGCTATGGCCTAAAAGGTTGTGTCATGTAAATTTTGATAATCTAGTAAACATAAGCAAGAACGAGAGAGTTAGAGGTATTCCTATTTTGAAGAAACCCGAGTTAGCAATATGCAAACAATGTCAAATTGGAAAGATGAGAAAGACAAGTTTCAAGAGAAAGAATTACAATACTGATGAAATCTTGGAATTGGTACATACTGAACTTTGTGGACCAATTGGGATAAAAATTATACTGGAGAGAAGTTTTTTATTCTATTTGTTGATGATCATTCTAGAATGATGAATGTCATGTTTCTCAAAGAAAAATCATAAGTTTTTTAGAAATTCAAATTGTATCTTGCAAGAGTTGAAAAGGAAACAGGAAAGAAAATAAAATGTCTAAGATCTGAGAGAGGAGGAGAATTCATTTATAATGAGTTCAATGAATTCTATAATGAAAGAGGAATCAAAAGATAGGTATCTACCCCTAGTACACCATAGAAAAATGGAATAGCAGAAAGAAGAAATAGATCCATTATGGATTGTGCCAGAACCCTATTGAATTAAAAGAAAGTTGCTGCCAAATACTGGAAGGAGACCGTTAGCACTACAATGTTCACCTTGAACCAAGTTCAACTGAAGAAAGGTAGTGACCAGATAACTTTTATATTATGGTATGGCTATAAACCTAATTTTCATTATCTCAAAGTATTTGGAAGTAAATGTTACATCTTGAAGGAAGCAAGAAATGGAAAACTTGATGCAAAAAGTGATGAAGGAATATTCCTAGGCTACTCATGTAAAACCAAAGCATACAAATTTCTAAATCTTACTACTCATAAAGTCATAGAAAGTGTACATGTCAAGATTGATGAGTTTGTAGAAAGATGTGAAGAACAAAGTAGTAAAGATCTTGAAGACTACAAGAACTTTGTGTATCATGAACCTGATACTATGCCCATGACTCGAGAAATGGTGATTGGACAACATAAATGTCAACCGCTGAATATACTAGCAAAAATTGTGCAACCCGAGTTGAAGACTGTGCAGCCTGATCTGCTGGTAGAAGATACCGAGTCACAAATAGAGGGAACCTAGTCTCAGATAGAGGGACCCGAGTTACAGACAAAGAAACCTGAGTCATAGATAGTCAAACCCGAGCATCAGACAAAAGAACATGAAAGAATGTTTGAGAATGATAGACCTAGTGGATCAAGTCCAGAATCAAGACTGAAGGATCTAGTACTTTCCAAGTATGTTAGAAGGCATCATGCACCTAAGAAAATAATTGGAGATTAGACAAAAGGTGTAATGACAAGGAAAAAACTCAAAGGTACATGTTTACTTTTTGAATTTGAACCTAGAACTATTAAAGATGCATTGAATGATGAAATTTGGATAGAAGCAATGAATGAAGAAATTGAGCATATTGAGAAGAACAAAACTTGGACTCTTGTGCCTAGACCAAAGGAAAAGAATGTGATTGGAACCAAGTGGGTTTTTATAAATAAGATGAATGAAAATGGTGAATTTTTTAGAAACAAGGCCAAACTAGTTTGTAAAGGATATGCTCAAGAAGAGGGTATTGATTATGGAGAAAATTTTTCTCCTGTTGCAAGACTTGAAGGAGTCAGAACTCTTTTGGCATATGCTGCACATAAAGGATACAAAGTATATCAAATAGATGTGAAATATGCATTTCTGAATGGAGTCCTAGAAGAAGAAGTCTACATTGAGAAACCTGAAGGATTTATTGATTCTAGCAGAAGGAATATTGTTTGCAAACTGCACAAAGCATTGTATGGGCTGAAGCAAGTTCCCAGAGCCTGGTACGAAAGACTACATGGTTACCTAGTAAGTATTTTATTTTAGAGAACTAATGATAATAGTAGCTTGTACATCAAATAAGGACCACAAAACAAAATATTGTTAGCAGAGATAATTTTTGATGACATATTATTCACTGGATATGATGACTTATGCAAAGCATTCTCTGTAGCTACGAGTAAAGAGTTTGAGATGTCTATGTTTGGTAAGATTAAATTATTTGTTGGATTACAAGTTCATCAAATGAAGGATGGTATCTACATTACTCAATCAAAATATATCAAGGAGATACTCAAGAAATTTGGAATCAAAGATTGTAAACCAGTTGGAACACCCATGTGAACTTGACAAAAATTATCTAAGGATGATGATTCAAAGGAGGTAGATCAGACCAACTACAGATCCATGATTGGAAAATTGAAATATGTTGTTCACACTAGACCTGATATTGCATTGGCAGTTGGTATTGTTGCAAGATTTTCAGCTAATCCTAGAGACAATCACCTAATGACAATCAAAATAATTTTGAGATATCTGAAGGGTATTGAAGACTATGGTTTATGGTATAAGAAAGGTGGGAACTTTGATTTGAAGACATTCACTAATGCTGATTGGGCTGGAAGTGTTGATGATAGGAAAAGAACCAGTGGTGGAGCTTTCTTTCTTGGAAAGAGGTTAGTGTCTTGGACTAGCAAGAAAAAAAATTGTATCTCTCAGTCTACAACAGAGGAAAAATATGTTGTTGCAGCAGTGAACTATTCAAACATCATATGGTTCAAGCAGTTGTTGTCAGGAATGAAGGAAGAAGTAAAAGAACTAGTTGTTTTCTACCATGACAACACCAGTGCCATTAACATTTCAAAGAATCCCATGATGCACACCAAAACCAATCATATAACAATAAAGTATCATTTCTTGAGGGAATTGGTACATGATAAAGAAGTAAGGTTGGAATATGTGAGTACTAAAGAACAAGTTGTAGACATATTCACCCAGCCTTTACCTAAGGATGCATTTTTGTATCTTAGAGGAAAGTGAGGGGTGCTTCCCCTAACTAAAGCTCACTAAAATACAGTTTAGTGATGCATCAACTTGAGCCACAGTGAAGATCTATTAGTTGATGCAGGTATTGGAATTACTAAATGATGTACTAAGAGGGGAGGGGTGAATCAGTACCTCTAAATTTTTTATGTGACTAGCCCATTAACCTTTGTGTCATCAGATTTGTATATTCACCTATCTATCTGTTCATCTTTCTTTATGTATGTAAAATCATAACATAAGTTCTTTACATGTGTAAACATTCAAGAAAAATACATGAAAGTAAATAACACATAACACAAGATATGATATCATAGAAAACTCCTGTTAGGAAGTAAAAGCTGCGGTGGGGATGTCACCCATAAAAATTCACTATCTGCAGATAAGAATGGAGCCGGTTAAGGCTTACAATTTGATCACTTCTGATGATCTACCCTGTTAGGAGTACTAGAGTGGAGACCTGTTAGGATATACTTCATTTGAAGCTTTAGCAACACCATTAAGTGTGCACTCTGTTAAGAGATTTGTCAAGAACTGTTAAGTCCACCTTCTACTAAAGGATTTATGATGTGATGCACTTGTTAGAATGCAACTACATTATAAATATTGATCTAATACTATATGCAATCTCTAATTGCTGATAACAGATCCTATAAAGCTTAAATGTATATGTAATCACCTTGAGTGATTGAATAATACCTTGTCTCTACTCATTGGTAGCCTTGTTTGTGTTCTTGAGAACTGATATGATCTGTTTCTGAACTTTGCATGAATTCACTAATGCTACTTTGATGATCTAGGTGGCTATAATAATTTATCAACTCTCTTTATTACAAATGATTGAACATCTAAATATACTAGTTTCTAGGTCAATTCTTGATTCACGTTTTTCAAGTCAACTCTAGATTCAATGTTTACAACTTGAATTTGATCTTTAGTTAGTTATGTTTTAGATCCATTGGGATGCTTTAAAACATTTACAATATACTTTCTTGACCCTCAAGTAATGATTTAAAACAAATTAAAACTCTATAAATAGAATTACAATGTTTTATCTGACATGGAAAGTCAGATCCACTTTTTGCGGGTTCTGTAACTGACTGTTAGTTTTGATGCTTGGGTTGCTCTGTTAGTTTGTCAGATTTCTTTCATTCTTTGCTTTGTTAGGCTTCTGCTATGTCGGTGTCCCTATATTGAATTTTTCGTTGGGTTCCTTGCCTTTTTTTCTCTGTCAGCAATGTTCATAAAACTGTACTGTTAGTTTGGTGATTTTGGATCCGTCGGTGATGTTCCAAAAAATATTTTGTCGGTGATGTCCTTTATGCTTTGTCATCGGTTCAACACTTGACAGTGTTCATCAGGCAATTCTATACTTATCATTTTCATGAAAAGCATTGTCATCTTGTTGGGTAAGGTAGTATGATGTCTGTCGGGTTTGCCTATACCGATGACCTTTATCATGCTTTTCACTTAAGTATACTAATGGAAAAACTTAATGTCATCAATCTCACCCTTTGACATTAGTATAAAAACTGATACGTGCAACATACTTTAATGTATTAGTAAGTACACCTACGTATACTCCTTTTTTTTTTTTTCTTTCTTTAGTCATTAAATGAATCCCCCTATGCATATGCCGGTAAATGTAAGTTTATGTACATATAATTGCCTTCTCTTTTTTGATATATGATATATTGTACATATCTATTCTTGATGTACATACAACATACATATCCTTTTCCTCCTTTTTTGATAATAAGGGCAAAGGTACTTACAACTTGTCAAAAATGTGGGAGTGTGAGGCTTTGATTTCCTCTATCATCTTCTCCCATTTCTCCTTCAAATTTTCTAGAGCCATGTGCTCAAGTGATATCCTCACATGCATATCATAGATGTTGTCTACCATAGACATATCCAGGCTCGAGATCAGATTTCTTGCATCTATAATGTGTTGTTGCAGAGTAGTGAGGTTTGGCAGTATGTGAGCCTGCAGCTCGGCAACCTCGTTTCTAAACTGTGTCTCTACATCCCATATTTCTTGTCTTAATCTTTTTACCTCTATGATCTTTTCATGATGCAACTTTATTTCATTTGCATCAGAGGTTAAACTTTGTGCACTTGCTACCAGATCTGAATCTAATTGGGACATCTTTTCACCATTCTCTTTTGTGAAATTGTCAAGTGTGCACATTTTTTTAACTAAGGTAATAGCTTCTGCAATCATTAGTTCTAATTAACTTGCTAATTCAGAGAGCTTTACCTTGTTTTCTTCCACTTCTTGGCTTATCTTCTCAACAAGTTTGATTTGATACTTCTTCTTTGCCTGTTCTGCCATTGCCTGCTCTACATCTACACTTTGAGTGGTGATGGCGTCGGTAAGAACTGCAATTTGTTCCATGACTGATATGTCATTTTCAAATTTTACCTCAGGAACAAGTTGATGTAGTATATCCCTATCTTTGTCAAGTGCTTGGGCTTCCCTATGTGCTTTTCTCATTTTCTCTTGTAGGGATTTTCTTTGACATATCACTCCAAACTTTTGAAGTGTTTTAGCATCTAAAGTTGATACATCCCACTTGGGTATTTCAATCACCTCATCAAGTATTACAACCAAGATATCTTTCTTTATTACTTTCTTCTTCTTCTTCTTCTTTTGTTGGGAGATAGATTGGTGAACTACCATTTTTAAATCTTGAGATTAGATTGATTTGATAGGTGAAGGTCAAGAAGATGAAGCTTCTTGTTGCTTCTATTCAGAGTCCACCTGTTGGTTGTGTGAAGACGTCTCTTCAGTGGCCTTGGGTGTATCAACAAATTTTTCTTCCTTTTCCTTCATGCTATCATCTTGCTTAACTTCTTCACTCTTTTCTATTTCTTCATCCTTTCTCAATGTTTCATCCTTGTTAGTATCTTCTCCTTTGTCTTTTTCAATAGACAACTTTTTCTGAGTGTCGGTTGCATCCTTCATCTCTGTTTCTATATCCTTTTGTGTGTTCGATGCATCTTTAGTTTCATCATTACCTGTGTCCTCGGGTATGTTATCTTCTTTCTTAGATGATTTCTCCTGACTATAGTTAATATCAATAGCTTCTATTAATATTCACATGTTGGTCAAAGTATTTACCTCTTCAGTGTCAGTAAGTGTGTCTTGTCCATTGATATCACCTTGTGCAATAGTTACATCTTCATCTTTTTGCACGTCTTCTACATGGTCTTTTCCTATATTGTCATTAATGATATTAGCCAACCATGTTTCATCATTAACATCCTCATTTATGTTACCCTTTATTGTCAATTCTTCTTTGGTAACCTCTACTTCATCATCCAATCCAATATGAGTTGGGCTTGGTGGAATTTGGATTTCTTCACCTTGTGTATTGTCAAGAGTAGTATCGGGCCATACCTCATCTGCGACTTCAGTATCCTTATGGCCTATTGTATCACTCTCTTCTCTATCCAATTCAACTGATGAATCATTCTGTGCATCTTTAATGATGATGTGTTCTTTTTCCAGGCTAGCTTCCTAAGTTGGCTTTTTGAGTATTTTACACCACTTCTTGATGCTTTCCTGATCTATCTCAATTAGCTTCCCTTTAAGAAATTTGTATTCTCTTTTTTTGGGTGAGAACTCCTTTTCATATTTTTTCATCATTTCATCTATCTCTTCCTTCTTTGATTCAGAAGGCATAAGAGTAGAAAGTACTTTCTCTTATCTCTTTTTCTTGATGAAGTACAAATGTCCATCTTGCAAACAATCTATCCGATAGCTCCTTGGGTACTTCATATTCCTTGAATTGAAGTGGAACATAATTATGTTTGCACATGTTAGCTATTATAGTGTCTTGAATTTTATTTTGATCCTCTGGATCAAATTTCAACCATTTCCTAATATTAGGATTTGAAATAGATTGTGATTCTAAAATGTTGTTACATATTTCATCAATGGTTTTAGGAATCAAGGGTTCTTTCCCTTTTTGTACTTCTATGTCAGCTTCATCCATAGCTGATTCATCTAGATCTTCTCTTTTTCTATTTAACTTCATCCTTTTGGTTTGTTTCCCCTTTGGTGAGACTGGTTTCCTCTTGTAGGTTCTCACTCTCCCTTTCTTCAACGGTGAAGGAGTTGCTTCCTTTACTGTTTTGCTTCTTGTCCTTGAAGTAGTTGTTGTCCTTGATTTCTTAGGTGGAGGAGGAGGTGGTGAATCTAACTGTGTAGCCTCTGAATCACTCTTTTCTATAGCTTCACCGATGGGTGACTGGCCTTCAGTTTCTTCCTCCTTTCCTTATGTTTCCTCTTCACCTTCTTCAATAACTGCAAATTTCTTCATTAAATCCTTTACCATTTTATTCTTCTTGTTTACAATTTTCTTGACAACAAGATCTGACTTGATTTTTAGTTTGGCTTCTTCATAAGTGCCAAATCTTGTTTGCTTGTTGTCCAATGGTTCATTCAATAGTGCCTTGATGCATTTTGTAGCTTTTCCTATTTGGATTTCATAATCCAATGGTGATAGCCAAGATTTTCTAGGTACTACTGGTTTGATATAAGTAAAATCAATATCTACCATAAAGCATATATCATCCTTGTGTTCTTCTATCAAACTCTCTGGTATCCTTGTTCTTGCTTGCATCTTTTCCTTAAATCCTTTGAAATATTCATTCATTAAGTCATCAAAATTTGTACCTAATGATTCTATGT
>MU223751.1:3197439-3225789 GCA_018584345.1 Thuja plicata
AAGTAAAAGAATATGCACATAATAAGAGAACCAAACTTACAAGTGTTTGTCCTTGATGACCTTATGGTGTTCATGTTCTCCTCAAGTTGATTTAACAATATTTCTGCAAGATCCATCTTCTTTCCTTGTTTGATGATCTTGTAGGCTGTGCTCATAGCAGTGCTTGCTATGTTGTTCATTCTGCTGGCCTAAAATATTTTATATCCTATCACACATGCACCAAACTTAAGTTCCTCGTCGATGATGGTGTTAACCTTGAGACCTCTATTGTCTAATTCTGCACTTGTTAACTTTTCTACTTCCTTTCTGGATGGGTGCTTGTGAGGTTTTGGGTTGTCGGTTGTTGGATATCCAGTAACCACATGAATAACATCTTTTGTTATTTGTTTAGGCTCATCAAGCCACAATGTATGGTTATGCATTCTGCTAAGAACTATCCGTATCCATTCGGTCTTAAAAACCCTAGGAAAGTGTAGTGCATTTGTCAGACCTTTCACGTCAAGATGCTTGTGCTCTTCTTTCAGGTTTTCAGTGTCATCACATAGTGCCTTATAGGACTTATCTAGGTCTAGATCTCCTATTTCCAAGATCTTGCAATGTATATAGGACCTTACATCCTCTACCAGCAAAACCCTAGGTGGGATTTTGGAGAATGCTCTAGAATCATCAGGTTGCAATGCAATTTCTGGGTGTAACTTGTATTTAGGTTCAACACAAGTACTATTTCTAATAAGATTAATCATTTTCTTCTTATCCTCCTTCAATTTTTCTATTCTTGAAGTAGATGCCATCGTATTTTGAAATTTAGGGCTTTCCGTAATTTAAACACAATGCGGTCGATGACTGTAGGTACTTACTTAATCTTTGTGATCGCTCATGAATCTATTGAGTCAAGTTTGAATCTTGCTGAGTTCGCACTTCAATCTATTCTTCATTCACTCTTCTTAGCTCTACTTCGTTGCTTTGAAAATTGTGGGTGCGAAATGAGTTCTTATGTCGCGCTTTTATAACTTTTTGTGCCCTAAGTTGTCATTAATGCTCAACAATTTGTCGGTGTACAAAGATTGAGTATGTCGGTTGAGGCATAAATAACATCGTCGGTGAAGGCGCAAAGTTTCAGGGTAGATAGTAGCTTTGGTGATTTCACCGATGATTGTCGGTAAGATGGCGACGAAAACCTCTGCCAGCTCAAAGATCACCGATGTCTGTCGGTTACACTTAGCGGCTTGGATTTTGTGTAATGCTTGATACATTTTGGTAAGTAGTGTCAACTTTATTGTGTGTGTTCACTGATGCTTATTGATACCCATTTACCGATGGAATTGTTTTTCAATATTATTGCAAGTAACAATATAGTGCATCTTCAATAATGCTAATTTTGTCAATATGATCAATGTGTAATGGAACAGATGCATAATATAACTTGTCATAATGCAGTTCCATACTTACTTGTGCAAATTAGTTAGGAATAGTGATGCCACCAGATCCATTGGATGGGGTGTCATCATTTGCATTGCTTGTTCTAGCACCTTCATTGTTTGTAGCTTTTCTCCACATCTTTTTTCTCATCTTCTTGATGTCATCAATGGTGTTTCCATTGGGATAAGTGCTTGTTTTTGTCAGTTGGTCTTTGCAATCTTTTATCACATGTCCAACCTTATGACAATGTAAACATGCCATACCTAGATTGGTCCATCCTCTTGGTCTTCTAGTCCATTTTCTCATATAGTTGGCAACAATATGACCATACCTTCCACATGTTGTGCAGTTTACCCATGTGTTATAGTCCCAAACATATGAGTTACCGATTCTTGTCGATTTATATCCATTATCAGGTTCTTTTGGTGTCCATGCTTTCTTTTTCTTTTTCCAGCACTCCTGATGTGTATGTCCATTCATTTTGCAGGTAGGACAGTACTTGTCCGTGTAGGTTTCCTTCTTTGGATTTGTCACCTTGGATCTGAATTCATGTGCCTTATGTCCTTTCTTGTGACATTTATAACAATTACCAATGAAAGTAGATTGCGATTGAGGAATACCTTTCATTTTGTTTATACAAATGTTTGAGGCATGGCCTAGTTTTCCATAGTGATTGCATGATACCTTCTTGGCTCTTGGAGTTATATAAGCATTTCTTTGATCTGATTGATTAGATGATTCTCCATTGTCAGCATACCCTAGACCTGTGTAGTTGTTGACTCTTCTTTTTACATCAAGAAAATCATCCATTCTTTTATTGCTATCTTCAGCTTTCTTGATTAACTCATTGTGCTGATTTTGAATTCTGACTTCATGCTTTAGCTTTTCATTTTCTTATCTTAGCTCATTGATGATATGTATTCTTTCAATGAGTTCAGTATTTAATTTGTTTGCCTCTTGACTCACAAGAATAATTTGATTGGTAATCTCATGGTGATGATCAAGAAGTCTTTGAACCTCTGATTCTTTTTCTTGTAGCTTCTCTATGATTTTCCTCCTATCATCAATAGCCAATGTTCTCTCTGATTCAGCTTTTCTCGAATCATTCATGACATCAATCATTTTTACCATCTGAGTCTCTTGACCAATTTGCAGCATCTTGATTTGCTCTGTTAGATGTAGATTGACCTCTTGTAGACTTGTGATCTCTTCTACTAATGTGTCTGATGCTTTGCTTATTTTTGATTCAGTTGAGTTGAAGTAATTTGGGATCTCCTCTTCTTGATAATCTTTTTCATTAAGCCTAGTTGCCATAATCTTTCTTTCATCAAGAAACTTTCTCATGCTTACTCTCGCCTCTTTGTACTGCTCATAGTAAATATGAATTTGTAATTGCTCATCCTCAATAGTCTTGTCTAGTCTATACTTTTCCATTGTCTTGATCTTTTCTCTTAAGTCTTTAAGATTTTTAAGAGAGAGACTTATCTCTGATACCAATTGTTGGAATTATTAAATGATGTACTGAGAGGGGAGGGGTGAATCAGTACCTCTAAATTTTTATGTGATTAGCCCATTAACCTTTGTGTCATCAGATTTGTATATTCACCTATCTATCTGATCATCTTTCTTTATGTATGTGAAATCATAACATAAGTTCTTTACATGTGTAAACATTCAAGAAACATACATGAAAGTAAATAACACATAACACAAGATATTATATCACATAAAACTCTTGTTAGGAAGTAAAAATTGTGGTGGGGATGTCACCCACAAAACTTCACTATCTACAAATAAGAAGGGAGCCGGTTAAGGCTTACAATTTGATCACTTCTGATGATCTACCCTATTAGGAGTATTAGAGTGGAGACCTGTTAGGATCTACTTCATTTGAAGATTTAGCAACATCATTAAGTGTGCACTTTGTTAAGAGATTTGTCAAGAACTGTTAAGTCCACTTTCTACTAAAGGATTTTTGATGTGATGCACTTGTTAGAATGCAACTGCATTATAAATGTTGATCTGATAGTATATGCAATCTCTAATTTCTGATAACAGATCCTATAAAGCTTACAATGTATATGTAATCACCTTGAGTGATTGAATAATACCTTGTCTCTGCTCATCGGTAGCCTTGTCTGTGTTCTTGAGAACTGATATGATCTGTTTCTAAACTTTGCATGAATTCACTTATGCTTCTTAGATGCTCTTCATGGATACAATAATTTATCAACTCTCTTTATTACAAATGATTGAACATCTATATATACTAGTTTCTAGGTCTATTCTTGATTCACACTTTTCAAGTTAACTCTAGATTCAAGGTTTACAACTTGACCTTGATCTTTAGTTAGTTATGTTTTAGATCCATTAGGATGCTTTCAAACATTTACAATATACTTATTTGACCCTCAAGTAATGTTTTAAATGAAATTAAAACTCTATAAATAGAATTACAATGTTATCTGATGTGGAAAGTCAGATCCACTTTTTGCAGGTTCTGTAACTTACTGTCGGTTCTGATGCTTGGGCTGCTCTGTCAGTTTGTCGGGTTTCTTTCATTCTTTGCTCCATCAGGCTTCTTCTCCATTGGTGTCCCTATATTGAACTATTCATTGGGTTCCTTGCCTTTTCTGCTCTGTTAGCGATGTTCATAAAACTGTATCATCAGTTTAGTGATTTTGGATCCGTCAGCGATGTTCCGAAAACTGTTTTGTCGGTGATGTCCTTTATGATTTGTCGTTGGTTCAACACTTGATAGTGTTCATTAAGAAATTATATACTCAGCATTTTCACGACAAGCATTTTCATCTCGTCGGGTAAGGCAGTATATTGTCTGTTGAGTTTGCCTATACCGATGACCTTTATCATGGTTTTCACTTAAGTATACTAATGGCAAAACTTAATGTCATCAGCATGTACATCATAGCCCATTGCATATGAATTAGTACATTTAGGTACATTGGTATTAATATTAGTATTTGTGAAGATGGAGTCTTTGGCATCTTTTGTCAAAGAGGGAGAGTGTGATATAATACAAAAGAAATTACTTAAGAGACAAAGTTTTAATGTCAGAGGGAGAAATCTTATTAGAGATAGAGTTTGATGATAGAGGAATTTTTTGGATGAGAATCAGAATAAAGCTAAGGACATTAAAGAAGTTTTTATGTTGCTCTACAATTCTTTTTATTATGATATGTTGTGTTGCCATCAATGCCAAAGAGGGAGATTGTTGAAGACAATTATTCAATTGTGTATTGTCATTGATGTTACACATGTAAATACACTTATGTAGTGATGTTACACAAATGTCTACATCCAGACCGAGCACAGTTGGTGAATGGAAAGGGTTTTTTAGTATTGACTGAGACCAATTGGGTATTGAAGATGTTCAGTGTTGATCGAGTCACTCAGGCATTTTAGTCATGGTCGGGCATTAAAGAAACTCAGTGTTAACCGAGTTGATTATTCAGTGTCAGCCGACTAATAGTGGTTTACATTTTATAATTAATTGGTTATATGAGGCCAAATGAATTGTGATTTATTATTTATTTAGAAGTGTATTCAAGCTGACTTGGTAGGGCTTATCATATATATGAAAGGTCAAGTTTGGCTTGAATAAGTGTGTGTGAAAAGGTGAAGACAAGCAAAAGTGTGGAATTCTATGATATAAAGAGTGAAGGAAAAATCAGATGCGATTCTGATTGAGTACAGAACACTCAGAGCTGCAATAGAATATTTGATCAGCAAGGATCCATTTATAACTAGAACAGAGATCTGAATAAGGAAAGACAGTTGCTTACACATACAGGTCAATTTATTGTTACTTTCTAACAATTGTAGCAGTGATCTCAAATCTCTTAACAGAGTAGACTTAACAGTCTTTTTGTAAATCCTCTCACAAGGTAGCATCTCTAAATTGAAGTGTTGAAGACCTCTAACAAGGCCACTCCTCACAGGGTGATTTAAATCCTCTAACAGGGTCACACCTAATAGTGTGTTTTGTAACCTTAAACAGGGTTGGCTCCTAACAAGGCTCACTTCAGAAGAGTGAAAATCAATAACTAGTTACATTGGTGGTTTTTACCATATTGGGTTTCCACATTAAATCTTGGTGTCACTTGTGTATATGTTATTTGTTTCATGCTTTATGTTTCTACACTTAATCAATAAAGTATAATTGCATTATATAAATTATAAAGATTGATTTGACACCCGAGTTACAGAAGAATATCTTAATTGATCGAGTTACAGTGTTATATTGTTTAAGACATATAAGGGACAAAGGATTTGTTTTGGAATAACTGATTCAACCCTCCCCTCTTAGTTACTCATCTCATTTCCAATGCTAAAATTGGTAGCTTACTTGTATGGATGAATATTGTCAGTAGTGTTCAAGAGACCATTTCAGCAAAGTGTGGCATGACTTCTCCTATGGATTCGTGTGATCTGGCTACAATAAGGAACCTCAATTTAGTTGGAAATGGGATAGATTCCCCTTACAAAAGGAGATTGAGACAAACTAAAAAAAAATCATACAGAGGGAAAATGACTTCCTCCTCTCGAGGGAGTCTTGAAGGTTAATATTGATGGGTCTTCTAGAGGGAATCATGGCCAGGAATGAATTAGTGGTATTGGCTGGAGCAGTTATGAGAATGTTGTGGTCTTTTTCTCCATTTATAAAAGTTAGCATTTGAATAATTTGATGGAGTCCCTAGCTATTTTACATGGTGCTGAGAGGGGGAACTCTTTAGGTTGGAGAAGGATTATTTGTGATTCTGACTCACGGATTGTGCTTGATATGTTGAATGATCGTTAGTTGGATGAGGTTTCTTGGTAGTTAGCCTTGGTAGCTAAGAAAATCTTGAATCTTTGTGGATCCTTGGATTATATTACTTCTGTCACATCCCTAGGGAGTGGAATAAAGTGGTTGATTTCTTAGCTAAGTGGGCTTCTGAGAATTTTAAGGGTTGGGAGGTTGATAACTGGGAGGCTCTACCTCTAGATTATTTAGAGGTTTTGGGAAATTTAATATGGGAAGATGATCACTTATAATTGTTGTGGAAAATCTCTGTGTTGGCCTTGTATGGAGGTGGTTGTGGGCCTAAGACCTTTTTCTCTATATTCTTTGGTTTCACTTGAATAAAATTTTACCCCTTTCTCTCAAAAAAACAAACATTAATTTAATAAAAAATTTAAACAGAAAAGTAAAATTATTATTATTATTTTTTATGGATAATAGGTCGTAGCCAATAATTTTATTAGTTAATTTAAAGAAGTTTACAACTCAGTTCAGTGTGGGCAATGATAGGACAGAACAGTGTTAAGAAAACCTTTGGTCTTGCACAATACTTTTTAAAGTTTAGTTTAGTATTATTTTACAATATCTCGATACAGTAGCGAGAGTGTTAATGAAATTGTGATATCTTTATAATACAATTTTAGGAAGAGCATATTGGTTATGTAAGAGCATGTTGATTAAATATTACAATGTGTTAACTTTACATCTCGTTCTTTTCATAAGGGTCTTTACATTTTTCTCATGTGTTACATACAATGAAGATGGAGTCAGGGTCTTGTTCTAGGTGTGACTTCTAAAAAATCCTCACAAGCTTTAGATGATCTAGCCAGAAAACTCTTCTTCTTTCAATGAAGCATAATGTAATGCCCCGCCGGAGAACCCAAGAAAAATTAACCTAAAACATGATACTAAGTTTACATAATATTTTTTTTCTTAAGAATTTACAAACAATAATAAATAACAATGTAGAAGCAATCTAACATAAGATAATACATACTCATAAATGTAACTCATTTACAAATTATAAATCCCAAGGGTTCCAAGACATATAATTACGTATATTAAATAACTATTAAGAATAACTATAAATACAAATCTAACATATGCGAATGAATATTAAGTACATCACATAAGTGTGAACATAAATATAACTGATACCAAAAGGTATACATAACAATCCAACATCCACTGCACAAGCTGCAGGATATGTAATAAAATAAAATACAAAGTAACAATACAATCTCCCAAGGGTATCACAACTGATACACTGATACATGATACAATATACAATAAATGAAAGATAAGAGCAAGTCTCCAATAATGATGAACAAGAAGGTACAATAGCTACAAAGATATCTAACATTGGTAGAAGTACATTGGAATCTCAAATGGTAAAAGGATCACTACCACCTGACTTTGTGGAACCAAAGGTCCACTCCCACCGTGTTGCATAGATAACATTAGACCCCACTTAGATATCAAACACCAAAATCAACATAAGGTAGAACTAAGTAAGGGACCTAAAATCTCTATATCTCAAGAGGTGCAAATCAAACTACAATGTACACATACTAATCCAGAGGTAATAGACACATGTAGGAAACCTAATATGTATATAGGGAAGTTGCATTGCATATGTCTAACCCTTGAATTTTGTCTTGGTAGCTTCTTTGGACCCCGACACTCAAGTGACCATATGTGGCTCAGTAATCCTTTCATATAGACAAGGATTTTAACCATGCAAGCCCTCAATTAAGCATCTTCTCCTACTCTCATCCTAGTCTGTACTAGCACTCAAGGCATGGGTGAGAAACACAGAACATCTTATTAATTTATTTTAAAACCCCCATTTAATGTATCATATTATCACTTAATTAAATTACTTACAATAAGTTATCTTGGTAGCAACTTGTGGGTCCCGACGCTTATTGCAAGCCACTCCCATCTATACACCTAGATAACCTAGCCTAAGCTCATAAAATCCTATAACACATAATGATCACAAATCCAATTCCATGAAAGCATAAGGAACATACATTGGTTCTCAAAACTATGATATCGTAAAAGCACTCTCAAAGTGCCCACAAATATGAGCTTATGATGATAAGGTTGGGTAAAACAAATCAAACCAATACAACATCATATAGTATGACAAATAGACACATAAGTATCAACATAAGAACACACCCCAAGCCTCTGGTACAAATCTTATAGCCAACTAATTTTCCCAGATGAACACCTCCAAATAATTCAATAACATACACCAAGTTATCAAACCACAATACAAGTCTTAGTTGTGTAAGAACAATCAATTTGGTTTACTAAAGTCTAGTTTGACTCAAAAATGTTCATATAAAAAACTCATGCATATATACCTATTTAATAAATAAGTATTTAAATAAAACCTCCATGCATCAAAACACCATGTGTTTAAAAATAAACTAATGATATTAATTTTCCAAATATAAACATCATCTCCATATATAAAATTTATTGAGTAAATTAATATTCAATATAAAAATTTCAACTTTAATAAATATAAATTAATAGCTACTATAGTACAATCTTTTATCAACTATTAACAAATATTAAATTACTATTTAATATTTATTAAAAAAAATCTATTATTTAAAACTCATTAATATTAATAAATATATATTTTTTGATCGGTAAAAGGCCTAGGCCAAATATTTTATTATTTATGAAATTTATATTCTTTCCTCTTTACAACTTCGTTCATGTAGGCACTGGTAGGAAAGAACGAAGTGAAGAAAACCTCCAGTCTTGCCCAAGACTATACGTCTTGTACATATTCAAATTTCACAAGGCTCGCATGACTATTGCGAGAAATTTTGGTGTGAGGATGTACTCACTTACAAGTTTTGTTTTATTTTATTCTTCCCCTGTATTACAAATGTGCCATAGATTATGGCCTTTTACATAATTTACTAATTTTACATTTTTTCCAACTAGCGATCTATTTATCACAGATTTTACATGTGAGATTTTCTCTTTACAAATTCTAGGAAACTATACTTTTATCAGTCAGACTAACTTGTTCCCCACATAGTTGACCATTTCTATTTTTATCTCTGTTCAAAAAATCCTTACTTCCTTCAAAATCATTGTTCCTACAAACATCTCAAGATACACTTCTGCAAAATATGTTAGTTCAACAATTTTGTTAGTTCTGAAGATGCCTTTATCTATTGTTAGTGAATCATTTCACTATTGATTATGCTAAGAAAATACCTTTCTCAATGAATTTTTGTACCCTGACCTGTGTCAAGAAAACTGAATACCAAATTTTGATGAAATTTGAAGAAGGAAATGAAGCTTATTGTTCAAATTAAATGATAATATTCACCTTGGATTAGCTAACAGAGCCTGGCAGAGATATATATGTATACTTATATTCATTTCTAATAAGATAAAGTGTGTATATATTTGTCTGCCTATATAAACCATTATCTTTATGTTTTAACTTAGATATAAATACACACACACACACACACACACATCTACATCCTTGGAAGGATCCTATTAGCATTTCCAACTTTTATAATCTATCCAAAGCTTCCTTATTTTAATGGTTCTTTTCTCCTCCTCCTCCTCCTCCTCCTCCTCCTCCTTACATATTTTACATAATATTTAATATTTTCCTTACCTCTGAGAAGAAGAAGAAGAAGGAGGAGGAGGAGGAGGAGGAGGAGGAGGAGGAGGGGGGGGGGAGGAGGAGGAGGAGAAAAGAATCATTAAAATAAGGAAGCTTTGGATAGATTAATTTTCTTGTTCTCAGAGGTAAGGAAAATATGAACATGGGTTTCCATGCTTGCTGCAAATACCTCAGAGAAAACCCAGACCAAGAGAAATAAGGTAGGATCTACATGACATCCTAAGGTTAAATAAGGCAAATGATATTCTAATAATTTCTGGAAGACTCTCAAAGCCACTACCATCCATAATAACAAGCCTTATGAAAGAAGTGATAAAGGGGTGAAAGCCTAAAGGTCCATGGTACAAAGATGCAATAAACAATGATTGCTAAGATGGAACAGAGATGATATAAGCATTCAAGTACCCACCAATCTAATAAAAAGAGAGGGAAATAAAGTATTGTAAAAAGGAAATCATGTAGCAAAGTGGAAATAGTAATGGGTATAAGATAGAAAGAAGAACAAGGAGAGTATGATGGTGGATTAAGGTCTAAAAAGGTAGCCTTGAAAACCAAAGTATAATATTACTAAAAGGACTAACACCTAATAATTTCAACAATCAACTAATCATTAGAAGGAATTGAAATAGATTAGCGAAGCCAATTCAAAACTTTAGAAGAAGATAAGTTATTGGGTAACTAAAAGGTAGAGTACTTAACTATGATTCTTAACTAAGATTCTTAGAATAGGATATATAACATTTCTAAGTATTAATATTAGTATTCTTACAAGAGAACTTTGAGTTCCATGTTAAAATTAATTGTTCATTTCTACTTAGGATTAATGTACGGATTGATAGTGTCTAGGACTATGCATTGGATTTCCTATTGTGTTTGAGATAAATAATTTAATCAATATATAATTCTATTTTTATATTGTATCTCTAATTTCTATTGTTTGGCCATCTACACCTTTGTTTGCTAGGTTGTCAGCTATAGTATTCCCTTCTTTATATATATGGTTGATTTTTGTTTGACTAAAGTACTTGAGTAGACCCACTGCTCTTTCTAGCCTTGTATTTAGTTTCCAATTGGGGGTGGTTAATGATCTTAACGCATTATTTATAATTTGTGAGTCTCCTTCTATTTCTAGATTTTGAATTTCTAATTCCTTGCATAATAGTAGCCCTTCTAGTAGAGCCTCCAATTCAACAATATTGTTTGTGGTATTTTCAATGGATTTGGAAATTTTGCCACAAAATTTTCCATCCCAATGATCGATTACACATCCAATGCCTATGGCTCCCAGATTTCCTTGAGATGCCCCATAAAAGTTTAGTTTAAACCAACCAAAGTGTGGAGGGTTCCATCTGCAATTTTATCTTTCCTTGGTGCTTTCTTTTCCACCCTTTCCAATTTGGAGTGGAATTATTAATACATACCTTTCTTTACTCATCTCACTATCCCAATAAGAGAAAGTTCCTTCTATGTGTCTCTTATTTCATAACCTATTATTGATGAACTATAACTGATTAAATGTTTGAAGATGATAAGTTGATGATCACCGAGATGCAAAAGTGAATGCAAGACATTAAATTAGTTAATGTATTGTATTGTCATTGATGTCAACTTGATATGGTTTGATTGTTCATAAACATATTGTCATAAACTTGAAAATATGAAGATACAAAGTTTATGTGGTCGGTAAAACATAAAAAGTCTATATACACCGAGTGACAGTGAACACTGAGCAGTTCACAGTGTATACTGAGCACAACAGTAACCAAGCAAGTGTATACTGAGCATAACTAAAGTTGATAACTGATCAAGTGATAATCAAGCATAACTGAAGTTGATGATCGAGCATAACTGAAGATTAATTACTGAACTTAACTGGAGTTAAAGTATGACCAAATTTCTTAGCTGGCAGAGCTACAATTTAGGGGTTGATTGATTTATTGTTTTATTATCAATGACCAGTTAAAAAAAAGAAAAGAAGGAGATTGAAAGTGTTTTATTTACAGTTATCAAGGAGAGATTTATAGAATAAAACTAAAGCAGATCTTTATGGGATAAAGAAAATCTTGGCGAGTTTTACAGATCAAGAAGAGATTTACAAAAAAAACAAGAAGATTGAGCGGATAATCATGTCTATATAAAGAGACAAGGAATTCATTAGTATGAGAGGAATGTTGAGAATATTTTTTATGAAGATAGAATTATTCATGCATATCTGATCATACATGTTGAAGAATAGAGCCAAGGAATTCTACAGACACCGAGCAACAGAGGACAGAGTATTCACCGAGCAGAACAAAGAAAGAAAGTAAAGGAACTGAAGTGCATATTGATCAGAGAGGTATTATTAGAGTAATAATAGATCTAAATATTTGCAAATCAAAGTTGTATTTTGAACAAATCATTACTGTATCAATTTAACCATTGATTTATAAAATATCTTATCTGAGTAGGATTTAACAATCCTTATTGTATTGAGGTACTCAAGAGTATCAAAAGGTTTTCTTGTTGACAGCATAGTGAGTGCTAGGCCAAAAGACAAATTGTTGGTTTTAAATCCTCTAACAAGGTCGCACTTAATAGTGTGTATTATAACCTTTAACAAGGTTGGCTCTTCACCAAGCTCACTTCAGAAGAGTGAAAATATTTTGGGTTACTGGTCCCAGGTGGTTTTTCCCATTTTGGGTTTCCACATTAAAATATATGTGTCAAATATGTATGTTTCATTACATTGATATTTTATTTTACACATTATTGAAACTGGATTGGTTGGTTAACACTAAGTTTATTTGTTGCTATTCGGTAAAGTCTAGAAAAGATAAACAATATATCTTACTGAGCAATTTATATTTGTGAAGATTATTTATGACATACATCTTGATGAAATTAGGACTGTAAGATAACTAAAGGTATTATATTTGAGATATAAGTTTTTGGTTGGATCTTTTGGAATTAATTTTTAAGGCCATTGATTCACCCCCCCCCCCTCTTAGTTATTCTAACATTTGGTATCAGATCTTTGGTGCTTGGAAGAAAATTTTAAANAATTTTTAAGGCCATTGATTCCCCCCCCCCCCCTCTTAGTTATTCTAACATTTGGTATCAGATCTTTGGTGCTTGGAAGAAAATTTTAAAGGGACTTAAGCTAAAGATCACAAGATGAGTAAAAGGGACGTGCCTAAGTTGAACAAGGAAAAATTTTCATCATGGAAAAGAAAGATAAGACTTCATCTATCTGGTATTCAAAATGATGTTACACAACACTTGGATACTGAATATGTTACACCTACTGGACCTCTGACTGTTGATCAATTGAGAGAGAAACATGAACACAATTATATGATGATAGAACTTTCTTCTTCACTAACTGATGTTGAATTTGAAGATGTGAAATCGTGCACCTCTGCAAAGCAAATGTGGGACAAAATCAAGCTAGTACATGGAGGAGATGCCAATGTGCTGAGAGCTAATGTTGAAAGCCTAAGAGGAAAGTTTGATGACCTAAGAATGAAAGAAGGAGAGTACATCACTCAGTACAGTGACAAAATCAAAGAAGTTGTTAATGCTATTTGTGGAGTAGGAGGAGTACTTGATGAAGAAACAATTGTAAGTAAAATTTTGAGAACCTTACTGTCTGTTTATGCTAATAGAGTATCTACAATTCAAGAAATGAGAGTAGTAGCTAGTAACAATGTTACTCTTGATGGTTTGATTGGTAGACTTATTTAATTTGAGATGAACAAATATGACAACATTGTCTTACCTACTATTGAGTCTGCATTCAAGTCTTCTCTGAAAATAAGCAAATCTAGTAACAAACACACTATGAGAAATGAACTGTTCAAACATCATATGGATCAAGCAGTTGTTGTAAGGAATGAAGGAAGAAGTAAAAGAACTAGTTATTATCTACTGTGACAACACTAGTGCCATTAAAATTTCAAAGAATCATGTGATGCAAACCAAAACCAAGCATATAGAAATAAAGTATCAATTTTTGAGGGAATTGGTACAGAATAAAAAAGTAAGTTTGGAATATGTGAATACCAAAGAACAAGTTGCAGACATATTCACCAAACCTTTACCTAAGGATGCATTCTTGTATCTTAGAGGAAAGCTAGGGGTGAATCCCCTAACTGAAGCTCACTAAAATATAGTTTATTGATGCATCAACCCGAGCGACAGTGAAGATCTATCAGTTGATGCGGGTACATCAGAGCACATTGCAGATGAATTAGTACATTTAGGTACATTACAATTACAAAGTGAAATAGTATTGAGATGATGGAGTCTTATAGAATGAAATATAAGCAACTTATGGAGTCTTTGGCATCTGTTGTCAAAGAGGGAGAGTTTTCTATAATACATAAGAATCAGACAAAAGAGGGAGAGTTTGCTACAACACATAAGATTATATAGAAAAAGGGAGATTTTGATGTTAGAGGGAGTTTTTGGATGAGAATCAAAATTAAGCTAAGGACATTAAAGAAAATTTTTTGTTGCTCTACAACTCTTTGTATTATGACATGTTGTGTTGCCATCAATGCCAAAGAGGGAGATTGTTGAAGATAATTATTCAATTATGTATTGTCATTGATGTTACACATGTATATACACTTATGTAGTGATGTTACACAAATATATACATTCAGAGTGAGCATTGTTGGTGAATAGAATGAGTTATTTCAGTGTTGACCAAGTTTAGTCGGGTATTGAAGAAGTTCAGTGTTGACCAAGTCACTTGGGCATTTCAGTCATGGTCGGGCATTCAGTGGCAACTGACTAACAGTGATTTAATTAATTGATTATATGAGGCTGACTAAATTGTGATTTATTATTTAGAAGTATATTCAAGCCAAATTGGAAGGGCTCATCATATATATGAAAGGTCAAGTTTGGATTGAGTGTGTAAGAAAGTACAAGAGTAAGTGGAAGGGAAAAAGCAGAAGTGTGGAATTTTGTGACATGAAGAGTGAAGGAGAAATCAGATAGGATTATGATTGATCACTCAGAGTTGCAATAGAACATCTGATCAAGAAGGATCCAATTATAATTAGAATAGAGATCTGAATAAACAAAGATAATTTCTCACACATACAGGTCAATTCATTGTTACTCTCTAACAATTGTAGCAGTGATCTCAAATCTCTTGTCATAGTAGACTTAACAGTCTTTTTGTAAATCCTCTCACAAGGTAGCATTTCTATGTTGAAATTTTTGAAGACTTCTAACAAGGCCACTCCTCACAGGGTGATTAAATCCTCTAACAGGGTCACACCTAACAATGTGTTATTTTTACCTTTAACAGGGTTGGCTCCTAACAGGGCCCACTTCAGAAGAGTGAAAAATAGTAACTAGTTACATTGGTGGTTTTTCCCATATTGGGTTTCTACATTAAATCTTGGTGTCACCTGTGTATATGTTATTTGTTTCATGCTTCATGTTTCCGCACTTAATCACTAAAGTAAAATTGCATTAGATATTATAAATATTGCTTTGACACCCGAGTTATAGAAGAATATCTTAATTGACCGAGTTACAGTGTTAAAGTATCTAAGACATCTAAGGGGCAAAGGATTTGTTTTTGAAGTAACTGATTCACCCCTCCCCTCTCAGTTACTTATCTCATTTCCAACAAATTTCTGGTCCACTGAGAGGGGGGAGGATGAATCATACAAAATCAAACTTAAACACTTAAAAATGAACTCACTGATACACTTGGTAAAACTGAATACAATAATAACCAATTCACCGAACAACTTATTAACTTAAACAACCATACATCTCATATATGTAAATCAATCATTAAAACTTAGCAACATCAACTTAACTCTAGATTTAACTTAGTTAACACTAGATTTAACAAGGAAACCCAATTTGGGAAAAACCTCTATGGGAATTGTGACCCACAATAAAAATTGTACCCTTTTGAAGTACGCTCGGTTAAGAACTTATCTTGTTAAAGGTTACAAACACATTTGATAAATGTGACCTTGTTAGGGGATTTACCTCAGATCTGTTAAAATATTCACTCTGTTAGGAGTGACCTTGTTAGAGGTCTTTAAACACTCTTTTGAGATGTCACCTACTTCTAGGTTTTACAAATAGGACAGTTAAATCCACTCGGTTAAGAGGTTTCTCTGTTACAAATACTAATAAGAAACAATAAACTTTGATCTGTAAAGATATAAATTACCTTTTCTTGTGTCAAATACTTTATGCTCAATTGAATACTGGCATCACATACTCCATTTATCTCTTTCTCAGACTATAGATTCTTCAGTCTTTGTTTCTCTGTTCTTCTCGGTAAATGCTGTTCTTCAAATTCTTCTTCTTCTCTATTCAACTCGCTAGCAACATAATCTTTGTTAATTTCTCATTCTTTATATAGACATACTTTTGCCTCTTAATCTCCTTAATTAGATTTTCCATCATTTACGCTTTGTCATTCGATCATCTTCTTAATAAATCCCAACTGGGTAAAACCACTTCACTTTTATCTTAGAACTTGAACTTTTCTTAGAACTCTTATATTTTGGTTTAACCACTTGATCTTCACCTTAGATCTTCTTATTGAATTTCCAAATTCATAGATATTCTAACAATCTTCTTTTAATTCATATCCTCATCTATCTCATCATCGCTTTGCATTAAATTTGATCTTATCATCATTTATAATCAATATCCTGTACTTGGTAATACTTTCTTTACAACTTGATAACTCTCTTCATTCATTGCTTAGTGTCTAACTCATCTTCGGTGCTTGGTGCTTGTCTTTCACTTGGTGTTCAGTAGCTATGACTGAATTACATAACTTTCTACCGACTGACTCAGTCTAACTCGATAAAGTTACTCTTTTAGTCATAACTATAAGTCTTTGCAATTTATGACTTAATCAATTAATTTTACCGATTTGATAACATCAAATATATTGTAGCAAAAAACTATATTATCATTACTGAATAATTGTTTGATGTGTATTTTTCACCCATTTAACTTCTCCTCTTAAGATATGGTAACATAATAAAAATCAATTAATCAATTGCTTGACACCAATGACAAAATAACAACTGATCTAACCATTTCTACAATCATGATACTCAGTATCACTTGGTCCTCTCTCTCTCTCTCTCTCTCTCTCTCTCTCTCTCTCTCTCAGTTTTGTATTTGATGAAGACTTAAGTCATTTGGGGGCTTGATGTTTCTTTGTCTCCTTAATCTTGATAAGATTGTTCTTATGCATTGATCTAATTTATTGTGAGCATTAGATTGTCTTGTACTCCCACTAAATTAGGGGTTAAATGTATCATCCTAAAAATTTAGCACCCATAATTGGATTCTCTATTAGGCCCCATTTTGGTGATTTCAAGATCTAATGTCTATTATGATTGATCCTGGGAACTTGATTCCTCTTTTCCCACTTCTTTTCCACCATTTTGGCACCCAATTCAAATCTAGGATCAAAATCATAGATATAGAATGGCTTTTCCATTCTGTACCCAAGTATAAAATGATTCAGCTATTCTATACCCAAGGTTTTTGGCCCAAATTTTCCCTGGAGCGCTATGTCAATGTGTTAATGGGAAAATAGATCTCATGGTCAACTTGGGTTATTTTTGAATTGTAAAATGATGGATAAGGTATATAAACACCCCATATCTCCTAATTTTTATATACTTTCATGAAATACAATTTTGTATTCAAGCTATCAAGTGCAATCAAGCAATGAAGAACAATTGAGAGATTGGATTCAAGATTTGAAGGAAAAAATCCAAGATCTAGTTTCTCCAAGTCTATTCTGAGGAAATTTTCTCCATTGAAGAAATTTTATCTCTCATGATGGCCAAGTAGAGGAATTCTCCATCAAGAAAGAATATACTTCCACATTCATCTCTCTTTCATTGCAAACAATTATCAAGTATATCTACATTAATGATCTAGGAGTGTCATTCATAGATCCATGCATTGGTGATGGAAACCTTGATTCCTATTCTACATTTCAATGTCAGCTCCTTTATTCCCATCACATTCAATCATCTCCATGGATATGAGAGATTCCTACATCCATCCATGAGGTTTTATGCAACATGAATCAAACATTTACCCTTTTACACACTTTACTCTATGTAATATCCTTTCATTTTCAAGGTTGATTCCTAAACACGGGTTTGAACAAGGAAAACCCATTTTACCAAACCTTTTCCCCATTTTAATTTGTGTAGGAACATGCTATGAAGTTTTAAGAAATTTTTTGGGTAGATCGAGAATATTTAGAGCATCCCTGAATGTTTTGGGAAGAAACCCAGGGTATAGAATGACTCATGCATTCTATACCTGGGTATAGATAAGCTCAATTGTTGTATACCCTCCAAAACATGCTAATATTTGACTGGTAGATAGGTTACAGTGTCAAAATCTTAGAATAGTTGTTAGAGGTACTTTTGGGACTCCGTCTGTCTGTTATTCAGTTATGAAGTAGCTTATTTCCTATTTTTTTCTAAGTGCATTTAAATCTTCATTAACCTGCATTTTTGTCGTGATTATCATTTTCCATTTTAAAATTACATATTTAGTAAAGGATCATTGTCCCATTCAACACTTAGGTCATAATTTGAGCCTATTAGGGAATATTCCTTTTGAATGTGTAGTCTTGAAAAGGAGAAGTTATCTAACCTTCTACATTGCTTCCCTTTTCATATTGTATAGAAAGATAGATAAATCTAATGTAAATATGAACTTTGAAAGACATATGCAAACATTCATCAACCAAGCACAATAATACATTAGTAAAGAACAACTAATGTTCAAATCAAATATGCATATAAAGGATATCTAACCACAAAAATAAAAAAGAGGAAATATCATAAGTCGGGTTCACCAAGATGTAAAATAGGAAAAAGGGAAGCAATGCAAAGAGGTAGATCCCTTCTCATTTTCAAGATTCCACATTTAGAAGAAAGATGTCCCAATAGGCTCAAGTGGTGACCTAAGTGTTGAATAGGGTAGTGATCCTTCACTAAATATGTAATTTTGAAATGGGAAATTATAATGACATAAGAAATTTAGATTAGGGAAGATTTATATGCACTTAGAATAAAAACAAGAAATATGATACTTTAGATCTAAATAATAGATAGATAGAATCCTAAAAATACTTGTAACTATTGTTCTGAGATCTCGAAGCTATAACCTATCTGCCAATCAAATTTTAGCTCAATTTGGAAGCTATACATTGGCTAAGTCATTCTGTACCCTAGGTTTTTCCTAAAACTTATAGGGATGCTCTGATTTTCCCGATATTCCTGGAAATGTTTTGATAGCTCTGTTACCTATTCCCACACACAAAAAAATGGGGAAAATTTTGGATAAAATGGGTTTGCATTGGTCAAACCCCTATTTAGGAATCAACCTTGAAAAGAAAGGAAATTACATGAAGGAAAGTATGTAAAAAGGTAAATTTTTGATTCACCTTTCATAAACCCTCATGGATAGATGTAGAAATTGATCATACCCATGACCACTCCTAGATATTCAATGTAGATATGCTTGATAATTTCTCGCAATGAAGGTGATGCAGAGAAAAATCATTTCATTCATCTACCTTCGCAAAATCTTCATTTACATGTTCTTCATCTCCATTCTTCAAATTGGTCACTGATTCTCTCTTGGGTCACCAACCAACAAGAGAGAATCCTTCTCCAAAACTTTCCAGATTCTTGCTTCAATCTGCATACGAGTTACCTTTATTTTTGCATAATATGATTTCTCCCTTCATAAACATTGATTCCGAGACATTCATGAGATGTTCAATGACTACTGCTTGTCTTACGGCTCCTTCCAGGCCGAGTACACTTTTACCATTCCATAATGCACAGAAATCCGCATAGGAGATATCATTATCTCTGCATGTTATACTAGCCCTCTTTGATAAACAACGGCTAGAGGCCCTTTTTCCTCTTTTTGTTATTTTAATAACAATAAATCAATCTTCATAGCATCTTCATAACTTCGCGGGATCATCACACCAATAGTCACAGGACGTTCCCTCATCCTATTATCGCTCGGGTCTATTAAAACTCAAAAACGTGCATGTGCAGTTCATGCTGCCACCTCTTCTTCACTTGATGGCCAAGCACTCACCGTCGGCTGACATTCCATGTGGATGGTCTTTTTACCACTCTGCAAACATCTCTCAATGCCTAATCTTTCCCAAGCCTTACAGGTCTTCTTATGGCCGGATAGAATCCACCATGGCATTCACTAGTTTACACACCATCTTTTCTCTACGCGGCATAACATTCTACCACCTCTTCCAATATAAATGACATGATTCGATACCACATTCAGAAAGTGGTTGTCAACAACCATTATAAACTTAATTCACTCGAACAGTCCTCCATATTACTCATCTCACTTGAAACGTTAAGAGCCCGATAACATCAAGAACACCACCCAAAAATAAATTGGTATCGACTGGGACTATAGAAACAAAGAACCCTATCTAAATTGATGCCGAGCCAAGTGAAATAACTCCCTACATCCCTAAATCAGGACTTCCATAACTGATTCATAAAAAAATAGTCTTTCTACACAAACACGATGCAAAAGTAATCAAATTCCAAAGCAACCGATCTGCATAAGTCTTTAGACTCGACTTAGCAAAAAACAACAAAATTAAAAGAGAAACTACCATGGGATCTTCAACCTCCATTTACATGAAACTGATACATTGAAATGTAGTTGCAAAAAAACACATGCATGGCTCTCTTGCTAAGGCCAGAGAGCCGACTCTTTCTTTTTCTCTCAATGTGCTTAACTCTTTTTTCTTTGTTCTATTGGCCTTCTCTCAACTTTTCGGTTACATTCTCTCTTTATAGAGATGAATCTCTTCATCAAGATTCTTAGGTAGTTATTAAAACTAACCTATATACCCGATTTTCCCACTCATTCATAAATTGAATGCTATATTACGCATTCCACTCTTTTTAACAATGCAAATCCATCTATCATTTTAATACATTATAATGCCATTTTAAAGCATTTTAACCATTTCTTGGACATGAGTTTTTACAAGTCTAAATGACTTAAAATAGGCATATTATAAAACCTATCACAATGCGTAGGCTCGAGGTGCTCCCGCACCATACTCCCATTGAGAAAATATTTCCATGTCCCTATGGAAATGCCTGGTATCACTTTGGCTCCTTACACACGCTTCTAGTGCGCTCTCTGATGCTAAAACTGACTCCATCTCTCGCAATGCTGCATAACAACAAACTACCCAACACAAACCATCCATCTTACCCAATAGAAGACTCGGTCCAGTGATGCACTTCCACTCTCTCTTCAGTGGTTGCTCTCAGCACCCTACTCTAGACGTATCTCTATTGGAGAATGGTCAGGAAAGAACTCACCTGTCTGCCCACACAAACTCTCCAGGAACTTATTTCCTTCTTGCAGCTAGATGAGTCAAGTTCTCTCCTCACAATATCTGTCTACCCAGATCTTTTGCTTGCTCTGATACCATTCTGATGCGTAGAAAAATCATTTCATTCATCTACCTCCGCAAAATCTTCATTTACATGTTCTTCATCTGCATTCTTCAAATTGGTCACTGATTCTCTCTTGGGTCACCGACCAACAAGAGAAAATCCTTCTCCAAGACTTTCCAGATTCTTGCTTCAATCTGCATATGAGTTACCTTTATTTTTGCATAATATGATTTCTCCCTTCATAAACATTGATTCTGAGACGTTCATGAGATGTTTGATGACTATTGCTTGTCTTAAGGCTCCTTCCAGGCTGAGTACACTTTTACCATTCCATAATGCACAGAAATCCGCATAGGAGATATCATTATCTCTGCATGTTATACTAGCCCTCTTTGATAAACAATGGCTAGAGGCCCATTTTTCTCTTTTTGTTATTTTAATAACAATAAATCAATCTTCATAATGTCGCGGGATCATCACACCAATAGTCATAGGATGTTCCCTCATCCTATTATTGCTTGGGTTTTTTAAAACTCAAAAATGTGCATGTGTAGTTCATGCCGCCACCTCTTCTTCACTTGATGGCTGAGCACTCACCATCGGCTGACGTTCCATATGGATGGTCTTTGCACCACTCTGCAAACATCTCTCAATGCCTAATCTTTCCCAAGCCTTATGGGTCTTCTTATGGCCGGATAGAATCCACCATGGCATTCGTTGGTTTACACACCATCTTTTCTCCACGCGGCATAACATTCTACCACCTCTTCCGATAGAAATGGCATGATTCGATACCACATTCAGAAAGTGGTTGTCAAAAACCATTATAAACTGAATGCACTCAAATATTCCTCCATATTACTCAGCTCACTTGAAACGTTAAGATCCCGATAACATCAAGAACACCACCCAAAAACAAATTGGTATTGACTGGGACTATAGAAATAAAGAACCCTATCTAAAACGATGTTGAGCCAAGTGAAATAACTCCCTATGTCCCTAAATTAGGACTTCCATAACCGATTCATAAACAAATAGTCTTTTTGCACAAACACGATGCAAAAGTAATCAAATTCCAAAGAAACCGATCTACATAAGTCTTTAGACTCGACTTAGCAGAAAACAACAAAATTAAAAGAGAAACTACCATGGGATCTTCAACCTCCATTTACATGAAACTGATACATTGAAATTTAGTTGCAAAAAAACACATGCATGGCTCTCTGGCTAAGGCCAGAGAGCCGACTCTTTCTTTTTCTCTCAATGTGCTTAACTCTTTTTTCTTTGTTTTATTGGCCTTCTCTCGGCTTTTCGGTTACATTCTCTCTTTATAGAGATGAATCTCTTCATCAAGATTCTTAGGTAGTTATTAAAACTAACCTATATACCCGATTTTCCCACTCATTCATAAATTGAATACTATATTATGCATTCCAATCTTTTTAACAATGCAAATCCATCTATCATTTTAATACATTATAATGCCATTTTAAAGCATTTTAACCATTTCTTGGACATGGGTTTTTACAAGTCTAAATAACTTAAAATAGGCATATTATAAAACCTATCATAATGCTTAGGCTCAAGGTTCTCCCACACCATACTCCCATTGAGAAAAGATTTCCATGTCCCTATGGAAATGCCTGGTATCACTCTGGATCCTTGCACACGCTTCTAGTGCACTCTCTGATGTTGAAACTGACTCCATCTCTCGCAATGCTGCATAACAACAAAATACCCAACACAAACCATCCATCTTACCCAATAGTAGACTTGGTCCAGTGATGCACTTCCACTCTCTCTTCAGTGGTTTCTCTCGGCACCCTACTCTAGATGTATCTCTGTTGGAGAATGGTCAGGATAAAACTCACCTGTCTGCCCACACAAACTCTCCAGGAATTTATTTCCTTCTTGCAGCTAAATGAGTCAAGTTCTCTCCTCACAATATCTGTCTACCCAGATCTTTCACTTGCTCTGATACCATTCTGATGTGGAGAAAAATCATTTCATTCATCTACCTCTGCAAAATCTTCATTTACATGTTCTTCATTTGCATTCTTCAAATTGGTCACTGATTCTCTCTTGGGTCACCGACCAACAAGAGAGAATCCTTCTCCAAAACTTTCCAGATTCTTGCTTCAATTTGCATATGAGTTACCTTTATTTTTGCATAATATGATTTCTCCCTTCATAAACATTGATTCTGAGACGTTCATGAGATGTTCGATGACTATTTCTTGTCTTACGGCTCCTTCCAGGCTGAGTACACTTTTACCATTCCATAATGCACATAAATCTGCATAGGAGATATCATTATCTCTGCATGTTATACTAGCCCTCTTTTATAAACAACGGCTAGAGGCCCATTTTTCTCTTTTTGTTATTTTAATAACAATAAATTAATCTTCATAGCATCTTCATAATGTCGCAAGATCATCACACCAATAGTCACAGGACGTTAACTCATCCTATTATCGCTCGAGTATGTTAAAACTCAAAAATGTGCATGTGCAGTTCATGCCACCACCTCTTCTTCACTTGATGGCTGAGCACTCACCATCGAATGACATTCCATGTGGATGGTCTTTGTACCACTCTGCAAACATCTCTCAATGCCTAATCTTTCCCAAGCCTTACGGGTCTTCTTATGGCTGGATAGAATCCACCATGGCATTCGCTAATTTACACACCATCTTTTCGCCACGCGGCATAACATTCTACCACCTCTTCTGGTAGAAATGGCATGATTTGATACCACATTTAGAAAGTGGTTGTCAACAACCGTTATAAACTTAATGCACTCGAACAATCCTCCTTATTACTCAGCTCACTTGAAACGTTAAGAGCCCGATAACATCAAGAACACCACCCAAAAACAAATTGGTATCGACTGGGACTATAGAAACAAAGAACCCTATCTAAATCGATGCCGAGCCAAGTGAAATAACTCCCTACGTCCCTAAATTAGGACTTCCATAACCGATTCATAAACAAACAGTCTTTCTACACAAACACGATGCAAAAGTAATCAAATTCCAAAGCAACCGATCTGCATAAGTCTTTAGACTCGACTTAGCAGAAAACAACAAAATTAAAAGAGAAACTACCATGGGATCTTCAACCTCCATTTACATGAAACTGATACATTGAAATTTAGTTGCAAAAAAACACATGCATGGCTCTCTGGCTAAGGCCAGAGAGGCGACTCTTTCTTTTTCTCTCAATGTGCTTAACTCTTTTTTCTTTGTTCTATCGGCCTTCTCTCGGCTTTTCAGTTACATTCTCTCTTTATAGAGATGAATCTCTTCATCAAGATTCTTAGGTAGTTATTAAAACTAACCTATATACCCAATTTTCCCACTCATTCATAAATTGAATGCTATATTACACATTCCACTCTTTTTAACAATGCAAATCCATCTATCGTTTTAATACATTATAATGCCATTTTTAAGCATTTTAACCATTTCTTGGACATGGGTTTTTACAAGTCTAAATGATTTAAAATAGGCATATTACAAAACCTATCACAATGCTCAGGCTCGAGGTGCTCCCGCACCAGAAGGATTGATGAATGTGGAAGGATCTTCTTGCTTGATTGAGAAATCTTCTTCTTTTCCATCATGGGAGAGAAACTTTCTTCAATGGATAATATTGCCTTGGAATTGACTTTAATGAATTGGAGAAACTAGATCTTGGATGCTTTCCTTCAAATCTTGAATCCAATTTCTCAATTGCTCTTTATTGTTTGAATACATCTTGATCACAAATGCTTGAGGATAGTAATTGATATGAAAAATGAGGAGAGATAGGGTTTTTATATGCTTCATCCATAATTTTGGGATTCAAAAATAAGCCAGGTTGACCATGAGATCTATTTTCCTACTAACACCTTGACATAGGGCTTCGAGAAAAATTTGGGCCAAAAAGTCTAGGTACATAATGTATAAAACATTCTATACCTAGGTATAGAATGTTTGAGCCATTCGATACCTAATAAAATCAACCCAAATTCAAACAAGGTGTCGGGATGGTGCAAAATAGGTGAGAAAAGAGGAATCAAGTTATCAGGATTAAGCATAACAGACATTAGATCTCAAAATCACAAAAATAGGGCCTAATAGAGCATCTAATTATGGGTACTAACGTTTTTAGGATGGTACAACCCATTCACAAGAAGATGTAAGTGATTGAAAGTGTTTGTCCCCAGTAATAGGAGTTGGTGATTATGATTGGATGTGTTTTTCCCCAATCATAATTATTGTAAGAAGATGTGTGTATCCCTGTTCATAAGCTTGTTCTTGGATATATGTGTATGTCCATATCCAAATTTGATGTAAGAACTTTGATATATGTGTTAGTCCCTATCTGTGGTTCCATGAACAGATTTGTATGTCCCTACTATTATCTTATAGTATTTGGTGAGCTACTATGTGTGAACATCAAGCATTGTGATGTACTATCTCCCCTTGTTCACACTAAGGGGGGTGTTGGGAATTAGTGTTAACATAGGTGTTAGGAATATTAAGATGCATAAAATAATAAGTTGATAGATTTTTCGGTGGTAATATATTGGTAAGTGCACCAAGACAGTGTGTAAAAACTTGGCCTCCCACTAAAAAAAAAGAAAAAAACCCCTAATGCAATCAACATACTTTAAATTCAAATAACCCGATTGTGCTTAGGTTTGTTAAATTCCTAAGTAAAAAACAAGGCTATAGTAGGCTTGGATAACAAGGTTGAGGCATGAGAGTTTCATTTCCCTCCTTCACTTGTTTTGTTCTTCAAAACAGGTTTCTCAACTCCATCGCCAGGTTTACACATCATCAATTGGGTATTTGTAAAAGTACCACTATAATTTCACACGTCTTATGAGCTTTCTAACCATATATTTATTTTGTATTTTTGGACAAAATTAACATACTATAGTTTAATTTGTATAGTCCTTTCAAAATCCATTTTTCTGTAATAAAAAACATACTATAGTTTAATTTGTTTTACCAGTGCCTCTATAGTTCTTAGAGACATATGTGTACCATTTTTTAATATATTTTGATCTACTTGACCAAATTTAAAATAAATTATATATTATTGTTGCGAACTTGATTCTTTACACTTTCAAAAAAATTAATTGTGTTTTTTATTATTTTGAATCAAGTTATGTTTCACGCACAAACATGCATCCGATTTTCATGATGTGCCCACTTCAAAAAATCATAAAAAATATACTGAACAAAAAATTACAAAAAATATTGATAACTTATATCTCTCATTCTTAACTATCTTTCTACCAAAGGACTTTTTACAATACTAAATCTAACTATAAATTTTATGATAGGCATGCCAAACACTATGTTATATTTTTCTAAAAAAATATAGGAACAACTTTTTGTGCGCATAGAATTTGACCCTCTCAATCTTATCATTTTAAAAAAAAAATTAATATTTTAGAAACTAGAGTCAAAGTACTAAAATTCTTGTTGTTTTCACATCTTCTAATTTCGAGAGAATGTCTCTAAATTTTCTCTTCCAAGTTCAGGTTTACCTGATTTTAGGAAAAAAGTGGCCACTTATACCCCCTTTTTTGCATGCCATCTTGGTGCACTTACCCATATGTGTGATAAATAAGTGTCATATTAGTATTCAGTTCTTGAGAAACAACTTAATATTATTATTAGTCACATAGTTTGTTTAATAGTTTATTTTAGTAGTGGTAAATTTTTTGAGTTGTTAAAACAACTCAGACTATTTACAAATGTTTCTTCCTACTAAATAGGATTTGAGAATCCTATAAACATGAATTTTATTTGAATAAAAAGAATGCATAGAAGTACATATTATTCTTAGAAAAATATTTGTAGCTTCCCTTTGTTATATATTTTCTTATAAATTCCCTATTTTGAAAATTTGGATTTCCTTTTGTGTCATGCTACCCTCTATACAACTTGTAGAAAATTAATCCTTAGGAACCTTTTATCATACATAAAATATTGACACTATACTAAGAAGATACATCCTTGGATTAGCTAAAGTAACATTATAACCCAAAATATATCTTGATAGTGGATACATTTTTCATTCAGTTTAATGTGAGCCTCAATACACTAGGTTTAGTGATAATTAATGTTAAGTTTTGGATTAGATTTATGTCTTTTCAATTTTTCTCATATTAATCCAATATATAGATATATAATCTCAATATATATAACATATATTTAATCACTATATATATATATATAAAATAACAGATATGTAAATATATATATATTAGATTAATGTACTGCAGATTGGATAAGTGACTCGCATTATTTTCTATATATGCTTTTCTTATTAAACGACCAATGATCATATATATATGAGAGAGGCAAGTTAGTATAGAGACATGTCTCCACGAGGAGACATGTCTCTATATTAACATGTCTCTTCATAATATATCGCAGATCCAATGTGGGCGATCATAATGTTAAGTTAATATTAACCACTGCAGTTGTTAATCTGATACAACTGAATCGGTATATAAACAAACCTATCACCGACAATATGCACAGTCGATAGCAGTCAATACCGATGCCGTCGACCAATTAATATCTCGGTTTAAACATAGTCAATGATTTAAGGTAATATCAACACTAATGTGAATTGCCAATCTGCATTAAATCGATATCATTTATAATAACATCGGTATTTAATTAAACCGATATCAATCGGTATAATATAAATATTATTTTATTTCATCAATTATAATATGCATATTGATATAAATATAATAATATCATTATTATTTATATATATATTAATATGCATATATAATATAGAATAACATTATCTCATAATATAATCATATATGTATATTGATATATATATATATATATAATAATAATAATAATATCATTATTATTTATATATATATATATATATATATATATATATATATATATATTATGCATATGTAGAATAATATTATT
>MU223751.1:3225839-3261161 GCA_018584345.1 Thuja plicata
AACATCAACACTCCCTCTTAGCTAGGGAAGATAAAATGCACATCACAATAAATTCATAAATTGTGAAAGTTTGTTCCCAAGTGGATTGCCTCCATCGGCGATTCTATCCATAGCTCTTAGGTGGATTTCCTCCATCGGCAATTCGATCCACAAGCTTGTGAGCTTTGGTGTGGATTGCCTCAATCGGCGATTTGATCCACAAGCTCTCGTGTGGATTGCCTCTATCGGTGATTCTATCCACAACCTCATGAGCTTCAGGGTGTGGATTGCCTCAATCGGTGATTCGATCCACAAGCTCTCGTGTGGATTTCCTCTATCGACAATTTGATCCACAAACTCCTGAGCTTCATTGTGTGGATTGCCTCAATCGGCTATTCTATCCACAAGCTCTTGTGTGGATTGCCTCTATTGGCGATTCGATCCACAAACTCACGAGCTTCATTGTGTGGATTGCCTCAATCGGCGATTCTATCCACAAGCTCTCGTGTGGATTACCTCTATCGGTGATTCGATCCACAAACTCACGAGCTTCAGTGTGGATTGCCTCTATCGGCGATCCTATCCACAATACAAGTTATTGTAAGATCATCACCTTACAATAACTTTACCGAATACAAGTGATAATCATTTGGAAGTCGTCACCTCCTTATGATTTTCACAGGGCCCATATAGTTATAAAATAACACTAGTATAATAATCAATAATCATGTCAACTTTACCTCAGAAGTGTTCAGTGAACTCCCTCTCAATCATAAGGTGTCTACTCTTCTGGTTTTCATGATTCCTTTATACTCTTCTTGAATGCAGTTAATCAAATATGGAGAGTTTGGCGTGAGCACTTACAAAGTTTCCCATTGACTCTGCTCATCAATTTCAATTAGGTTTATGAGGATTTTCCATTGTTGTCTTAATCTCATTCTTCCTTAATACCAACATCAATCGAAGTTTCCATGATTCAAAATTGGAGGCACTTTCAAGTCTATCTTCGAGTCTTAATCCATTTGCCATTTTGTCAATACAAAATTTCCAAAAATTTGATCTAGATCTTCCTTCAATCTGATTTGATCTTCCTTCAAGCGGTTTAGGCTTTGACAAAGGAACTTCGCTCTGATGCCATGTTAAGTTTTGGATCAGATTTATGTCTTTTCAAATTTTCTCATATTAATCCAATATATAGATATATAATCTCAATATATATATAACATATATTTAATCACTATATATATATATATAATAATAACAAATATGTAAATATATATATTAGATTAATGTACTGCAGATTGGATAAGTGACTCGCATTATTTTCTGTATATGCTTTTCTTATTAAATGACCAATGATCACATATATATGAGAGAGGCAAGTTAGTATAGAGACATGTCTCCATGAGGAGACATGTCTCTATATTAACATGTCTCTTCATAATATATCACAAATCCAATGTGGGCGATCATAATGTTAAGTTAATATTAACCACTGCAGTTGTTAATCCGATACAACTGAATCGGTATATAAACAAACCTATCACCGACAGTATGCACAGTCGATAGCAGTCAATACCGATGCCGTCAACCAATTAATATCTCGGTTTAAACATAGTCGATGATTTAAGGTAATATCAACATTAATGTGAATTGCCAATCTGCATTAAACCGATATCATTTATAATAACAATCAGTATTTAATTAAACCGATATCAATCGGTATAATATAAATATTATTTTATTTCATCAATTATAATATGCATATAATAATAATAATAATAATAATAATAATAATAATAATAATATCATTATTATATATATATATATATATATATATTAATATGCATATATAATATAAAATAACATTATCTCATAATAATCATATATGTATATTGATATATATAATAATAATATCATTATTATATATATATATATATATATATATATATATATATATATTATGCATATGTAGAATAATATTATCTCATAATGATGTTTATTTAATTCAATGTTAAGATCATTTTATCTGATCGAAGCTATAAACATCAACAATTAATGATGATGATAACCAATCACTCTACTAACTATTATTCATTTATTTATGCAATTGGTTGATGATTTTGTTATCAATTTTTTTGTTCTTTCAATGAAATTGTGTCTACCTTAACTCTTAATTACACTATATGATTATTATTATATTTATATTTAGATAATTAAGTCATTTAATGTAATTTTTAAGCGTATTCAATTTGGTTAACATCCAAGGCATAAGAAGGGGGTATATATGTAAGAGTGGTTAGTGTAAGATAATCATATTATGAATTGTGTTCTAGATGTATTCAAGAGGGTTTGCATCTTTAAAGTGACTTATCATTCTTAAATAATACCAAGTATTTGCAATATACTTTCTAGTACTTTTTCTATTTTGCAAGTTATTTCATTATACATTTAAGCTTTGATTAATGACCTCCATATGACCATAATAGTCTCACATGATTGACCTAGTACATGGAAAATGGGTCATTATTATTGGTACTATATTAACCCTACATTCATGGATCTATCCCCTCAAATTCAAAAAATTGTTAATTCTTTATCTATTTCACTAGCTATTATGATTCACTTTATTTTATGCAATCAATGAAAATGTTTTAATCGTCTAATTTAACATTTAATTATTGATCTCCATGATGATTGCAATGATATATATTTTGTTCGCTACACGGATCATGGGTCATTCTTGTAGGCATTAGATCTATTAGGCCCAAAGGAGGCAAGTGTAACTGAGGGGGGGGGGGTGAATAAGTTGTACACACCTAATTTATTTAATTTCACTTTAACCACTTAGATCTAAAAGATAAACCATAATGCAAGATCCACAACACAAAACACAAATATTTGTTATTGAGGAAACCCGGTTAAGGGAAAACCATGGTGGGGATCAAACCCACAAGATGAATGTACTTTGCTAAAAGTACTATCTGGTTAAGAAAAATTTGAGAAAAAGGATGTACTTGCAACCACAGGCTTAATAGCCTTATCTGCAAGCTCACTACCCAGAGCTCACTGCTCCCAATACAATATCATATCTAGCCCTCAGTCGGGTTCACCGATATCTATCTTCAATTACAATAGGGTGGACATATAGTCCAATACAACCAAACTAACATACAACATCTCCAGTTTCAATACAGTTCCAATGAAGCTCAAACTTTGTCTATCAACAATTCTCTTTACACACTTCTTACACTTCCTCTTTAATCTCTCTCACTCTCACTCAATTACAAAAGTGATCTCTCATTTATACAGATTACAAAGAATAATCAACCACTAGTTTGACAAAGACCTATTAAAATAAAAGACATAAGCATTTAGCTCAATCCTTCAAGCAATCCAAATCAAGTCGGATAAGAATTAAACAGGACCCAAAACATCAACCACAAACACATTATCACATCTCCAAAACAATAGCAAGAGTCTCAACACATTACTCCATCAAGTCGGCTAAGACCTAAATGAAGAAACATAAACACGTTGCCCAAAATAACTAATCCAATCACATCTAATGATGCAGTCTAGCAACATGATCATTACACGATCCAAGAACATCAACAAGAAGAATGAATACCATCCATATCACTCACGTCATCTCATCTCCATCTCTAATCAACATGAACACCAAATACCAAACTCTGTCTTCACAAAAGACAACTTGTCATACTCTAAATCATGAACAACACCAATTGTGAACATTATGATAAGGAACCATGCAACCACCATCTTTGCAACCACTTAAACATCAAACTATCATCTAAAATTTTGTGAGACTCTGTAAATCATCTATAGATACCTTAGAACAATACCTTACGATCACAACCCAAGATATTCAATACATCATCTGAGACAACTAAAATAATCTTTCCTGAACATACTAAGCACACTATCTGAAATAAAAAATAGTATGTTGACATCAATGAAAAAACATTAATGTCAACACATCCAAACACCAAACTATGACATGCTCAACAATATTCCAACAATCTCCCCCTTGGGAATTGATGGCAACATATAAAGTGAAAAAATGATCTATGCACAAAGTCATAAACATATCCACTTGATCACTTTGAATATCCAACTTCAACACAATATCTTCCAAGCATAATCACCTCTATTTTCCACACAATCTCTCCCCCTTTTACATCAATAGAAAAGGACCAAAGACATAAAAAATAATTGAACTCACCTCAAAAGGCAAAAATAGAATAATCTCAGTATCAAACAATAAGACTTCTCCTCCTAAGGAATAGTCCCCAAACTCATCAATCTAGTGAATGATACTATGATAAACTTTTATGGATTGATGCCATCCCCAACATCAATAACTTTGATTAGGAGGGGATATCGCACCAAGATTCTCCTTGAGATACACAAATGTATCCTTTAGAAAAGGTTTTGTAAAGATATCAACAATCTGTTCCTTGGTAGGCATAAATTTCAGTTTCACTGACTTTGTCCCTCAAAAAATGATACTTTATAGAAATATCCTTTGTCTTTGAATGTAACACAAGATTCTTTGAGATATTTATAACACTAGAATTATCACAGTGAACAAAAAAAGGTTTATTAATGTTTATCCTTATATCCTTCAACATGTTCTTCATTGAAACAACTTGATTACAGGTTATTGCAACAACAACATACTCAACCTCAACAATAGATTGAGAGATACAATCCTACTTCTTGCTGATCCAAGACACTAGTCTTTTACCCAAAATGAATGCACCTCCACTAGTACTTTTCCTATCATCCACATTGCCTTCCCAATCAACATCGGCGTAAGCACATAGAGTAAAGTCATCATATTTTTCATAACATAATCTTTAATCAACTATGCCCTTCAAGTATCTGAAAATTATTTTGACAACAACCATATGTGATTCCCAGTTCAACTTAAAATCTTGTAGTAATTCCAACAACATTTGATATGTCAGGTCTAGAATGAGTTAGATATTACAGTCCTTTGATCATACATATGTATAAAGTCTCATTAGCACAAGGGGAATCATCATATTTAGTTAACTTGCAACCAGTAACCATAGGATTTTCTACCGGTTTTGAATCTTCCATACCAGATTTATTCAACATTTCTCGAACATATTTGGACTATGTGATAAAAATTCCTTTATCCAACTATTTTATTTTCAATCTAAGAAAGAATTCCATCTCTCCTATCACAGACATCTCAAATTCTTTTTTCATTTCATCAACAAAATCTCTACTCAACTCATAATTACCTCCAAATATGATATTATCAACAAATATTTCAACATTCAAGATATTATCATTAATTATTCTATAATAAAAGTTACTATCTGCATTACCTTTACTGAAACCAATATTTGTCAAATACTTGTCCAATCTGGCATACCAGGCTCTAGGAGCTTGCTTTAATCCATACAAATCTTTTTGCAATTTATAGACCATATCTTCTTCCCCAGTTAGAGTAAAACCATTAGGTTTCTCAATGTAAACATATTCCTCTAGATCTCCATTTAAGAATGCAGAATTAACATTCATCTAATAGACTTTAAAGTTTCTATAAGCTTCTTATGCAAGAAATAATCTAACAACTTCAAGTTTATCCACATGAGAAAAAGTATATGTAAAGTCAATATCTTCCATTTGTGAATATCCTTTTCATACCAGTCTTGCTTTATTCTAAACCACTTTACCATCTTCATTCAACTTGTTTCTGAATACCCATTTAGTATTGATCACATTTTTATCAACAGGTCTGGAAACAAGAATCCAACTCTTGTTCTTCTCAATCTGATCAAATTATCCTCTCATTTCTTTCATCCAACTCTCATCATTGCATGCTTATTTTATATCTTTAGGTTCAAATTCAGATAACAAACATGTTTCATCCCTACAAATTCTTCCTCTAGTTTGAACACCTCTATTCTTATAACCAATAATGACATCTTCAGAATGATTAATCCTTACATACCGTGGAGTTTTCAATGTAGGATATATAGCATACCCTTTGCTGTCAACTCCATTTTCCACTAGTTATCTCTGTTCTTCTAGTCCATCTTGATTCTGATTTTGCACTTCCATAATCTGATTGTTTCCTTCAGCCACATCATATCAACAATTTCTTACTTATCTTTGTACATTCTAATCAACTATGACATTTTCACTTTCAACAATATTCTTCATTTTGTAGTTATAATATTTACATTCTTTGATTTTTGTAGAATACCCAAGAAACATTCCTTCATCACTTCTAGGATCAAACTTTCCAATATCCTCATCTCTCTTAATGTAGCATTTACTTCCAAAAATTCTAAAGTATTTCACTATAGGAATATGACCAGACTATAGTTCATAAGAAGTCTTACCAGTTTCCTATCAAATTTGTACTCGGTTCAAAGTATATGCTGCGGTGCACACTGCTTCTCTCCAGTAGATCTGTGAAACTTTTCCTTCAATCATCATAGTCCTAGCTATGTCTAGGATAGTCCAGTTCCTTCGCTCAAAAAAACCATTCCGCTGTGAGATTCTTGGAGCTGAAGGTTGTTTCTTTTTCCCATGTTCTTCATAGAATGCATAAAAATCACTAGATTTAAATTCTCCACCTCTGTCCGATCTTAGACACTTTAATCTTTTTCTATATTCTATTTCTACCATTACCTTGAATATTTGAAATTTCTGAAAAATCTTCTGATTTCTCTTTTAAAAATGTAACCCACATAATTCTTGAATAGTCATAAATGAATAACATAAAATATCTATCACCATAATAGCTTCTTATCTTAGTAGGACCACGTAGATCTGTATGTTCCAATTCTAACACCTCATTTAAAGAATATGTCTTGTTCCTAAAAGTGGATCTAGTCAATTTACCCAGCTGACATTCTTTGCATAAGTTGTTAGGCTTCATAAATTTAGGAAAATATCTTACAACATTAGTAGTGCTAACTTTCACCATGTTATCAAAATTTACATGACAAAATATTCTATTCTATAACCAATTGTCATCAATTTTAGCAATCAAACATTTACTCTCAGCAGTTTTCAAATGAAATAGATTACCATTGGTTTGTGTACTTGATGCAATAAGCTTTCCTGTAATTCCAATGATTTTGCAGATTCCATCCATGAATTAAAATTTGTAACCTTTATCCAATAATTTTCCAACACTCAACAAATTACGGTTCAAACCTTCAACATACAGGACATCATAAGTACTATTATTACCATCAAGAGTAATATATCCTTTTCTTTTAATCAAACAAGGAGCATTGTTATTGAATCTAACACCACCACCATCATAGTCCTCAAACTTCACAAACTTATCCTTGTCACCAGTCATATGATGTGAGCATCCACTATCAATGACCCATTCATCTCTTTTAACAACTCGTGAAACCAATGCATTCTCTTCATTAGGTTTATCTTCTTTTACAACAACAAACACAATTTCATCCTCACTAGAAACATATTCATCATTAGTATTACCTTCTTAAGTAGCATAAAAACTCTTATGACTCTTAGAATGATATTTCTTAGACTTATCTCTAAAATCCTTGGAATTTTTGTTCGGACATCTAGATGCAATATGACCAATCTTATTACAATTGAAGCACTTCAAAGGTAACTTTCCTTCATATTTACTAGAGCTCTTAGGTGGTATTTTTGCAATCAAGGCTTCAAGTTCATGAATCTTCCTTTCTTCCTCCATGATCTCTTCCCAATCTTTAGCATAGTGTTTGAATTTCATCTTTGTAGAACTTTCTCCTTGGTCATGCTTAGTCACACTGTCTTTAAATGCAGTCTTAACCTTGAGAAGTTACTTACCAAGTGTAGTAATCTCATAAGCACAAAGTCTTCCTGCTAAAGTTTCTCTTGAAATATCTCTTATGGTTCTCAAATCTTCAATAACAACAAATTTATCACTGTAACATGCGGGCAAATATCAAAGAATCTTGTCTACAACTTCATTATCTATCAAGGTACCACCAACACATATGATTACACAAACCAAATCATTTACTCTCTGCAAATAGATTGAGGCAATTTATCCTTCACTCATCTTCATATCTTCATATTTTTCTTTTAATTCCTACAACTTGGCTTGCTTAACATATGTGTCTTCTTTATAAATAGTTTCTAATTTCTTCCATATCTCATGTGCAGTCCTTAATATATAAATGTGTGAATATTATGAATCTGATAAGGCATTGACCAAGGTCCCTCTTGCTAATATGTTCTCCTTGAATTTCTTCTTTTCATCTATAGAAGCACTTGTTAGATCATCTGAAATAGTATAAGGCTTCTTTGTAATCTACCAATATTCATCTTCATTCTCCATGCATATCAAGTATATAGCCATCTGATCCTTCCAAATCAGGTAATTGCTTCCATTGACCTTCAGAATCTCTTTCCTAAAACTTTCCATGATGGATCCCCTTCAAGAGGTCAAGATTCTTCAAAAGGACTTATCTCTTATACCAATTGTTAGGCCCAAAGGAGAAAAGTACAACTAAGAGGGCGGGGGAGGGGTTGAATGAGTTGTACACACCTAATTCATTTATTTTCACTTTAACCACTTAGATCTGAAAGATAAATAGTAATAAAAGATCCACAACACAAAATACAAAACACAAATATTTTCTCTCGACGAAACCTGGTTAATGGAAAACCTCGGTGGGGATCAAACCCACAAGATGAATGTACTTTTATAAAAGTACTACTTGGTTAAGAGAAAAAATGAGAACAAAGGACGCACTTGCAACCACACAATCAATAGCCTAATATGTAGGCTCACTTCCCACATCTCACTGATCACAATACAATCTTAGATTTGGCCCTCAGTCAGGTTCATCGATCTCTATCTTCAATTACAATAGGGTGGACATACAATCCAATACAATAGAATTGACCAATAACATCTCCAATGCCAATACAGTTCCAATGATGCATAAACTATGCCTATTAATAGTTCTCTTTAAACATTTCTTACACTTCCTCTTTTCTCTCTCTCTCTCTCTCTCTCACTCACTCAATTACAAAAATGATCTCTTCTTTATACCGATTACAAAGAATAATCAACCAGTAGGTCTACAAAGACCTATTATAATAAAAGATATAAACATTTAGCTCAATCCTTCAAGTGATCCAAATCAAGTCAACTAAGACTTAAATAGGACCCAAAAAATCAACCATGAACACATTATCACATCACCAAAACAACATCAAGAGTCTCAACACGTTACTCCGTCAGGTTAGCTAAGACCTAAATGAAGAAACACCAACACGCTACCCAAAATAAAAAATCTGATCACATCCAACGATGCAGTCTAGTAGCACGATCATTACACAATCCATGAGCATCAACAAGTAGAATGAATACCATCTAGATCAATCACATCATCTAATCTCCATCTCTTATCAACAAGAACACCAAATACCAAACTTTGTCATAACAAAAGATAGCTTTTCATAGTCTGAATCATTAACAACACCAACTGTGAACTTTATGATAAGGCACCATGCAACCGCTAGCTTCATAACCTATTAAAAATCAAATCCAAGTCATATGGATCCAAATACTCACCTACTATTTACAAGAGCATTGTAACAATAGTAACCAACAACTCGATCATACCTTACTCAAACTGTCATCTAAATTTTTGTGATCCTCTCTAGAGCATCTATAGGTACCTTAGAACAATACCTTACGATTGCAACTCAAGATATTCAATACATCATCTGAGACAACTGAATCATATTTCCTAAACATACTGAACACACTATCTAAAACATCAAATAGTATGTTGACATCAATGAAAAAAACATTAATGTCAACTCACCCAAACACCAAACTCTAACATGCTCAACAATCTTCCAACAAGATCAACACTATATTCATGAATTTGACCATACAATTCCAAATTTTTAATTCAAATATTTTTGACTCTTACCCATTTATCTAACAATTATGAGTTGAATTGAAACATGTTTGCATGATTTATTGATATGTCCTTGTAGTATACAATCAATTTCATTTCTCTCCTCCTAGAACATTCACATTTGTAGAGCGTTTGAGGGGTATCTATTTAAAGAACTCTTTGATTCATACACTATGAAGAGCAATGTTGACTTAAATATAATCATCTACACAATATTTTCATGCTTTTTTTTTGTCAATAGATCCTTAGCAAGATTGCAATTTAATCATTCTTTTGTGTGGATCAACCTAGGAGATTGTGTCCTATAATAGTATAGTGACTCTCTAAAGATATTCTCATATATATTTTTTGATGAGAGGAAAACAAGTTTTGAAGGGACTTGAAACCCTTTACAAAAAAACCATCTAGTCAAAGGAATCCATACAATAACTAGCCACTAGGCATCAAAAAAAAAAAGAAACAAAAATACGGGACAAGAATCCCAAAGACCCTACAAAGTTTTCATTAAATTTTCATACATTTGAATCAAAACTTCATTAATGCTAAAAACCATGTGGACAATGCTGTCAATGGGAATAACACCTTTGTCCCTACTATAGTACCTTTTAGATGGGCCGAGGAGAGAACTAAAATCCACCCCTTGAACAATAACCTTATTTTTTGACTTTAGACTACAAATAACAGGAACCTAGAGTACCTTTAGATAGACCTTTCATAGCCTCAACCTAGGTATTTAAGTTCTTTATCCCTCCTGAGCTATTTTCCATAGCCATACAACTCAAAGCAACAATGTGTCTCATGTTTTCCTACACTTTTTCAATGTAATCCTCGAAAATTTTGATTTGTTGTTCATACCATTCCTTCAAATCCTTAATCCCTTTGGCTAGCTCCTGTATGCTAGTGAGGATTTTATCCACATTAAGCACTTTGGGGTTTGAACACTCTTATCCTTCAAAGCATTAATCTCATAAACAATCCACATTAATAGGAAACATTGGCTATCAATAATATCCTTAACATTCTTACCCATATTTATAGAATCGTAAACATAAGATCCCTTCTCCAAGGGGTATCTTTTCCAATATCTTCAAGGATGTATAGGATGAAAATAGAGGTGTGTTAATTGAAATGGAATGTGGTAGATAAGAGGTTCCCTTTTTATCCTTAGATACACAAATGAAGGATCCAAATTGATTAACCCCAAAGGAAGGATCAATGCATAAATGAATCAACCATTTGGAAATAAGTGTAAAGAGGGAGATCTTAAATTCCCTTTTATAGGAAAGACTGTGTGATAGATTTAGAAAGATTAAGAACTTTAATTGAAATGGATAGGAGAAAAGTACTAACCCTGAAATGTTACAGATCTAAAGAATGCTATTTTTGGGGGTCTACACTTAGTTTCTGGAAAATCTAAGACCGGATCTGGAACATAAACATAGAAACGAACAAAACCCATAAATCTTTTTCGGTTTTGACACAGTTTCAAATTTGACCCTCAAGTCAATGTCACCATTGACCCAGAATTTCTAAATCTGACCTAGGGCATAATCGACCTCAAAAGTCTCTGACTAAAAATCTGTTTCCGAATCCCAAAAGTTTTCTGAAAAGGGTATCTAAATCTGCACTCCAATATGCTGTTTCAAACTTGTACCTGCAAGAAAAATGGATTATTTGTTTGGGGGGGAGGGGTTTGCCTTGGTCAAACCCCAGTTTTGGAATTAAAATCAAAGTATAAATGAAATTTAATAAGTAAAATAAAGTAAATGACCAAATTCACCTTGCTTGTAGAAGCCCTTGTGGCGAATTCGAATCTGTGAATCCACAATTATGCATGTACCAAATGGATGTAGAATATAGAATATAGAATGTAGGATGTAGGATGTATCAAATCAATTTCTTGCAGATCTTCAACACCAATCTTGAATGGATCTTGGAATAGGAAGAGGCTTGGAGGAATGTGGATGGAGAAATCTTCAACAAGAGGGCTCCATAGAGCTTGAATCCTTCAATGACTACCAATAGATCTTCTTGATGAATTGAGTGCTTGAGAAGTGCTTGAATGCTTGAGATTGGATGAATGCTTCAATGGATACTTGGCTTGCTTCAAATCTTGCTTCTTCACCTTTGTATCTCACTCTTCAAGTCTTTGTCTTAGATTGTTCTTGCTTATAGTTCAAGTCTTAGTTGATGGTTCTTGATCATGGTTAGAGAAAATGAGAGGAGAAAGCTTCTTTATATATGAATCTAGGGCACAATATTCTAGAGAGGCCTACATAGGAGAATTAAATTCCAATTAGACCTATATCCCTAGAAGAGGACCTATATTGAATATAATTTAAGATTTGTTGTTTCAAAGACTGAAACAACTGACTCAGAAGCAAGAATTAACTCTTTCCAAAGCCCAACATCTAGAAACCTTGGGAATATGGAATATGGACCTTAGGTAAGAAAAAGGTTGATTCTGACCTAGGTCAAGGTCAAGGTCTACCTTGACCCAAAAAGGTCAACTTTGACCCTGAAGCCAAAATCTTAATTTGCAGTTTGGAAGTTTAGAAACAGGCTAGAAAAAGTGGAAAATGGGGCAGAACAAGGGGAAAAAGCCAGATCCAAGTCAGAGACCCATTCAAGGCGCTTGACATGACCCCAAACCACTTACTCAGAAGGATAAACTAGTCTAAAATGGAAGTGATTGTTAGAATTAATGTGAAGTAGTACTAAGAGGGGAGGGGTGAATCAGTACCTCTAAAACTTTTAACACCTTTCTCAATTCATTATTAGTAATCATACATTACTGCATTACCAACCATTACTGTTGTTTTTTCTTATGTATGTATTGTTCATTCATAATGTTTAATGGTTTTCAATATTCATAGAAAAATTCATGACAATGATAAACACATAACACAAGATATGGTATCACAGAAAACTCCTGTTAGGAAGTAAAAATTGCAGTGGGGATGGCACCCACAAAACTTCACTGTCTGCAGAATGGAAGGGAGCCGGTTAAGGCTTACAATTTGATTACTTATGATGATCGAATCTATTAGGAGTATTAAGGTCTAGGCCTGGTAAGATCTACTCTGTTAAGAGCTTTGACAACACTGATTTAAGTGTGCACTCAGTTATGAGATTTTACAATAGGACGGTTAAGCCCACCTTTCTTGAAAGGATTTCATTAGTTTATGACACTTGTTAGAATGAGTACAAATGTTGACCTGACTACATATAATCTATAATTTCTGATTATGGATCCATTAAATCTCTTAGAAGCATGATATCACCTTAAGTGATTGATGAATACCTTTTCTCTTCTTGTCGGTAGCCTCTGTTCTGTTCTTGAAACTGACTTAATTCTTTTTCTATCCTTCTGCATGAATTATCTGTCTAGTCTCTAGTTCCTCACCGTGGCTACTATCTTCATTGAACAAAAACTATTCTCAATGATTGAGCACCTATTTATACAAGTATTTGACCTATCTTGGAATTCACGCATTACAATGTTAACTCTTATATCCAAGGTTTACAACTTGACCTTGATCTTTAGTTTTGCATGTTTTAAATCAGTAAAACTAATTAAAACAATAATAAATACATTGCTTCCTCCGCACATAATGGATTTAAAAGTAAATCAAGAAGCTATAAATACAACTTCAATGATTTATTTGAAATGGAAAGTCAGATCCACTTTTTGCGGGATGTAACTGACTGTCAGTTCTTGGTCGTCGGGTTGAACTTGAAATCTGTCAGCATTCCTTTTTTTGAACTGTTCATTGAGTTCCCTTTGACTATCAGGTTCATCTCTGTTCTGTTCCATCGGGTTGTACTGTTATTACTCATCGGGTTTCCTTTAACCTTTTTGTCATCAGATAACACTTAACAGTGTTTATCGGGTAACCTTAGCATTGGGTTTTACTGTGCCCTGTCTATCAGTGTGGAGTAAACCGATGGTGCAGATCATGTTTTTCCTTAAGTATACTAATGGAAAAATATAATGCCTTCAATCTCCCCCTTTGACATTAGTATCAAAAAATGATATGTGCATAATACTAAAGTGTTTAGTATGTACACCATGTCTATATCCTTGTCATCATATGACTCCCCCAAACTGTATGCATCTGTATAGTATAAGTATATGTACATGTATACTATACATTCTTTGTTCTTTGCTATGTATGTACATATTATTTTCTCCTTGTATTTTCCTTTTTATTTTACTATACATACTGTTTCCTCCTTTGAATTGAGGTGAGTGAGTGAACATATAAATTTCCCCCTTTCTTTGATACTTATGAAAAAAACGTACAACTTATAATATGTCAAAATTGTGACAAAAATATGTAACTTACAATGTGTTAAAAACATTTGAGTGGGTTGTCTTGATATCTTCAAGCATTTTCTCCCATTTTTCTTTCAGTTGTTCTAGAGCCATGTGGTGTAGCTCTAGCCTCACGTGCATATCATAAATGTTGTCTAGGACAAACATTTCCAGGGTGGCAATTAGTGTATTCGCCTGTTTCACATGTTGTTACAGGAGTGTAAGTGTCGGTAAGAGCTTAGCTTGGAGCTCATTTACCTCATCTCTGTACTTCATCTCTGCAAACTGTATGTCCTATCTCTGTCTCCTAGCCTGTATGATTTGTTCATTGTGCAATTTAAGTGATTCTTCAATGTTGGTGAGACTTTGTGCACTGGACTTAAGATCAACATCAATTTTTTCTATCTTGTCGGTATACTCTTGAGTGAGTTGATCTAAAGTGCACAATTTCTATATTAAGGTAATAACTTCTGATATAATTGGATCAATTGTACTTACCAATTTAGATAGCTTAAACTTTTTTAATGCCACTTCCTAGCTTATTTTCTTGGCTAGCTTGAACTCATAATTTTGCTCAATTCTCTCTTCCATAACCTTCTCAACAACAATATTATGAGATGTTATTGCATCTATGAGTATGACTAGTTGATCAAGCATTGGAGCTTTTTGATCAATATCTATATCAGGTACAATCTGTTAAAGTATTCCTCTTGCTACTTCTAGTACCTTGGCCTCTTTTTCCACTCTCTTCAGTTTGTCTTGAATAGATTTTCTCTCACAGAGCTTGGCATACTTTTTCAATGCAGTTGGAACAAATGTTCTTGGATCACAAACTGGAATCTCAAAGATTTCATCCAGAGTTACTGGATTCTTATTCTTTCCTTTCTTCTTCTTTGAGACTTGAGGGGAAGCAAATGTTTGAACTACCATAGCTAGTTCATTTGTTCTCTCTAAATTACTTGGTGAAGGATTTGTAGAAGATGCTTCTTGTGTCTTCTGCTCAGGTGGCACCCGTCGGTTATGTGAAGACATCTCTTCATTAACTTTGGGTGTTTCTATAGAATGTGCTTCTGATTTCTTTTCCAGCTCATCCTTCTTCGCTTCTTCTTATCTCTTTCTGCTTGTTCTCCTCTACATTTTGTGTTTCTTCTTCCTTTTGATCAGTAGATTCATTTTTCTGATCATCGGTTGTAGCTTGCTCTGTAGTTGTATCTTTTGTTGTATCTGTGGTTTCTTTAGTTTCTCCATCACCCTTGTCCTTGAGTGTGCTTGTTTCCTTTCTATTAGATGCATCATTGCCCTCTAGTATGTTTATTTCCTTCATTAAGACATGCATGTTACTTTGAGTTGTAGCTTGGGATTTGTCAATAGTGGTGTCCTGCTCGTCGGTTTGAGCCTTGTCACCAGTGACATCCTCATTTTTTTGTGTCTCTTTTGTAGGGTCTGGTTCTTTTGAGTCCAATACTGAAGTTTCTTGTACTATCTCATCAGCAACATTAATTATTGTATGATCTGATGTCTTCAGTCTTTGTTGTTGTTCTTGATCCTTAAGTGTAATGTATATTACTTCATCCTTTTTCTTTGGATATTTGTTAGAGTCATAGTTAGTGATATCTGGGATAATATCATCCATGACCATGTCTATGTTAATAGGATCATTGTCACTTTCAGTATTGTCCAGAGAAATGTGATGAGGACTTGCATTTTTTGTCTCCTCCTCTCTATGAGGTGTGTTGGTGAGAAGTAATTGATTCTCACCACTTTTTGACTCTGCCGGTAGATCCAGAAGTTGTCTCCATTTTGTTTCAGTCATTTTGTCCAACTCTATGAATTTGTTCTCTAATACTTTGTATGCCCTTATTTTGGCCACAAATTTACTTGAATGCTTCTTGAGTATTTCTTTGATCTCTTCAACTTTGGATTCGGGAGGCATTAGTGACACTAGTACCCCCTCCCTTGCTTCTCTTTCAGTTTGCAAAGCATATGACCATTGTTGATATACCCTTTCACCTAGCTCTTGAGGTATTTGACTGACAAATTTTGTAGGTGCATATTTGTTCTTGATCATTGATTTTATGACTACCTCTTGTATCTTATTCTGGTCCTCTGGGTTTAGTGTATCCCATTGTCTAATTTTCTTATCAGTCATTGTACCATGTGTAGCAATGGATTCGACAGCTTCATCAATTGTTTGATTCCTGTAGTTCTTCTTTGCTACATCAAGCTCATCATATTGAGTGTCTTCTATGTCAGCCTTTGTCCTAACCAACCTTTTCCTCTTCTTTGGTGGTGTGGTTTTCACAGTTTTCTGCTTTATTCTCTTAGTTGGCTACTTCCTTATGTAGGTCCTTACTTGACCTTTCTTAAGGGGTGTTGTTTCAGTTGTAGTAGTTTGACTCCTTGTCCTCTGCTTCTTTGGAAGAGGTGGAGGTGGAGGTGTATCAGATTCAGTCTCCTTGGAATATGATTTCTTTTCTTCTTGTTCCTTATCGATGGTGCCCTATTCATCAGTAGTCTCTAGTTGTTCTTGTTCATCATTTGTCACCGATAGAATATTCTTGAGATTCTTAACCATTTTATCCTTTTTGTTTATAGTTTTCTTGATTTCTAGGCCTTGTTTTATCTTTGATTTGGCCTCTTCATAAGTTCCAAACCTTGGTTGTTTTCTACCAATGGGCTCATTTATTAATGCCTCAATTTCACTTGTTGCTTGATCAATATTGATCTCATAGTCCATTGGCACTACCCAAGATGTCCTTGGTACAACTGGTTTGATATGGGTGAAATATGTGTCTACCATAAAACATATTTCATCTTTATGTTTTTATACAAGTTGTTTGGGAATCCTAGTCCTCTACATCATCTTTTCCTTGAAATCAAGGAAGTAAGTAGACATAACGGACTCAAAGTTGTCTCCTAGTGACTTAATGAGTTCACTAATCTATTGGGTTACCGGTTTGGTAGAGTCCCATTTTACTTTTCCTACTGAAGGAAAGTATTCTTGAAAATGGAAAAATATACACATGATAAGTGAGCCGAACTTACATGTGTTGGTCTTTGTAGACCTGATTTTGATCATGTTCTCATCAGGTTGTTTTAATAGGATCTCACACAGATCCTTTTGAATTCCTTTGGTCACTATTTTGTAAGTTGTGCTTACTGCTGTTGCAGAAATATTGTTCAGTCTGCTAGCTTGAAAGATTTTATACCCAATAACACATGCACCAAATTTTAGTTATTTGTCGGTGATTGTGTTCACTTTGAGACCTCTGTTATCTCCTTCTAAATTGGTGAGTTTTTCAACTTCTTTCATGGATGGATGCTTGTGTGCCCTTGGTTTGTCAGTTATTAGATAACTAGTGACATCATGAAGAAAATCCTTGGTTATTTGCTTGGGTTGGTCTAGCCATAGCTTGTTGTCAAGCATTAGACTCAAGACTAACCTTATCCATTCAGTTTTGAATTCCCTCAGGAAATGTAGGGAATTAGTTAACCCTTTGACTTCCAAGTGTTTGTGCTCTTCCTTCAGTTTCCCTTTGACATCACAAAGCTTCTTAAAAGATTCATCCATTTCAAGATCACCTATCTCTGCGATCTTGCAATGAATATAAGACCTAACGTCTTCTATGAGAAAAACCCTAGGTGGGATATTAAAAAATGCACCGGTTTCATTAGGTTTTGATTCAATTTTTGGGAAGATCTTATACTTGGGCTCTACACATGTACTGTTCTTGATTAGCTTAACCACATTCCTCTTATCATTCTTGATTTTAGCAGTTCTTGAGGTGGTTGCCATGGTTTTTCAAGTTTTAGGGTATTCTAGAAATTTAGGGCTTTCTTGAAAAATGACGACAAAGATCTTTCGGTACCTTTGATACTTACTTCAATTTGCAATGGTGGTGAAAGATCTGTTTGCTGTGTGCTTAGATTGATTTGAGGACGCTCTACTTTCTGCTCTTTAATCGCTCTTTCTTTCGCTTTGCTTTCTCTTAAAATTACGGGTGAAAAATGAAGTCCCGTTGACTATTTATAGACTTTTTGCCCTAAGTCTTTGTAATAAATGCTCAATGACTCATTAGATTATGAAGACGGGTTTCATCAGGAAGAATCTAAAAAAACATCGTCGGTGAAGTTGAGTTGTCCGAGATAGTTGTTAATAATGTTGCTTGTATCAACGGATATCGGTATTCTATAGTGATAACTTTTAACTTTCCCTTTCTTATCGACGGGTGTCAGGTTATATTAGAAACTTAGTCACTTTGTATGTTGACCGACAATCTCTGATAAGTGTAGAACAACTTATCTTCTTTGTTCATCGATGATTTTTGGTATGTGTATACCGATGGGGTTGATTTCTTAGAATTGTAACAAGTAACATAATATGCATCTTTATTCATGCAGATTTTGACTTTCTATCAATTTTATAATGGAATTGATGCAAAATATGAATTGGAATAGTGCAGTTCCATACTTACTTGTTCAGTGTAAGTAGTGGTTGTGATGTCACTAGATCCATTGGATGGGGTGTCATCATTTGCATTACTCTTCCCAGCTTCATCATTGCTTGAAGATTTTATCCACATTTTGTCTCTTGCCCTTCAGATATCTTCAATGGTGTTTCCATTGGGATATGTGCTTGTTTCTGTCAATCGGTCCTTGCAATCTTTCTTGAGGTGACCAAATTTATGATAGTGCAAGCATGCCATTCTAGGGTTTGACCAGCCTCTAGAACTTCTGGTCCATGCTCTCATGCAGTTTGCAGCAATGTGACCATATCTACCACATGCTGTACAATTTGTCCATGTATTGTAATCCCATGTATATTGATTACCTATTCTTTTTGGTTGATAAGGAATCTTTTGACCTTTAGGCTTCCATGCTTGCTTTTTCTTTTTCTAGCATTCTTCAGATGTGTGCCCATTCATCTTGCATGTAGGACATTATTTTTCCATGTAGGTTTCCTTCTTTGGTTGTTCTATCTTGCTCTTGCATTCATAAGCCTTATGTCCTTTCTTGTTACATTTATAACAGAATCCTATGAATGTAGGTGTAGATTTTGGAATACCTTTCATTTTACCTCGACATACATTTGATGTGTTTTCTTGCTTTCCACAGTGCTTGCACGTTAGCTCTCTTGGTCTTGGATTTTCATAGACATTCTTTGAGCTTGCTTGATTTGATGATTCTCCATTTTCTGCAAAGCCTATATCATTGTTGTTGTTGACTCTTCGTTGTCCTTCAAGAAAGTCATCCATTCTTTTATTGCTCTCTTCAGCCTTTTTGATAATCTCATTATGCTGTTGCTAAATTCTAACCTCATGTTTTAGATTTTTATTTTCTTCCCTTAGTTCACCAATAATTTCTATTCTCTCAATGAGTTCCACATTTATTTTGTTCGCTTCTTGACTCATAAGAATAATCTGATTTGTGAGATCATGGTGATGCTCAACATGTCTTTGATTTTCCAATTCCTTTTCTTGTAGTTTCTTTGTAATATTCCTTTTGTCATCAATAGCAAGTATTCTTTCTATTTCAACTTTTCTAATAGAACTCATCACATCAATCATTCTTACCATCTGGCTCTCTTGACCAATTTGCAGTATCTTTATTTTCTCTGTGAGATCTTGATTGATCTCTTTTATATTTGTGATGTTCTCTTCTGATGTATCTGATATATTACTTGTATTTGATCTTGAAGACTTAAAGAAATTTGGAATCTCTTCTTCTTGATAATATTTTTCATTGTTCTAGGTAGCCATACCTTTCCTCTCATCCAACAGCTCTCTCATCTTGATTCTAACTTCTTTATACTATTCATAGAACATCCGTGTCTCAAGATTTTTGTTCTCAATGTTCTTATCAAGTTTGTACTTCTCCATTGTATGATCTTTGCTCTTAAGCTTTTAAGATTTCTAAGAAGAGACTTAGCTCTGATACCAATTGTTGGAATTAATGTGAAATAGTACTGAGAGGGGAGGGGTGAATCAGTACCTCTAAAACTTTTAACACCTTTCTCAATTCATTATTAGTAATCATACATTACTGCATTGCCAATCGTTACTGTTGTTCTTTCTTATGTATGTATTATTCATTCATAATCTTTAATGGTTTGCAATATTCATAGAAACATTCATGAAAATGATAAACACATAAAAGAAGATATGGTATCGCAGAAAACTCCTGTTATGAAGTAAAAACTGCTGTGGGGATGACACCCACAAAACTTCACTATCTGCAGAATGGAAGGGAGCCGGTTAAGGATTACAAATTGATCACTTCTGATGATCTACCCTATTAGGAGTATTAAGGTGGAGACCCGTTAAGATCTACTCTGTTAAGAGCTTTGGCAACACTGATTTAAGTGTGCACTCAGTTATGAGATTTTACAATAGGACGGTTGAGCCCACCTTTCTTGAAAGGATTTCATTAGTTTACTACACTTGTTAGAATGAGTAAAAATGTTGACTTGACTACATACAATCTGTAATTTCTAATTATAGATCCATTAAAGCTCTTAGAAGCATGATATCACCTTAAGTGATTGATGAATACCTTTTCTTTGCTTGTCGATAGCCTCTGTTCTGTTCTTGAAACTGACTCGATTCTTCTTCTGTCCTTCTGCATGAATTCTCTGTATGGTCTCTAGTTTCTCACCGTGGCTACTATCTTCATTGAATAACAACTATTCTCAATGATTGAGCACCTATTTATACAAGTATTTGACCTATCTTGGAATTCACGCATTACAATGTTAACTCTTAGATCCAAGGTTTACAACTTGACCTTGATATTTAGTTTTGCATGTTTTAAATCAGTAAAACTAATTAAAACAATAATAAATACATTGCTTCCTCCGCACATAATGGATTTAAAAGTAAATCAAGAAGCTATAAATACAACTTCAGTGATTTATCTGACGTGGAAAGTCAGATCCACTTTTTGCGGGATGTAACTGACTGTCGGTTCTTGGTCGTCAGGTTGAACTTGAAGTCTATCGATGTTCCTTTGTTTGAACCGTTCGTCGGGTTCCCTTTGTCTGTCGGGTTCCCCTCTATGTTGTTCCGTCGGGTTGCACTGTTGTTACTCGTCAGGTTTCCTTTAACCTTTTTGTCATCGAATAACACTTAATAGTGTTTATCGGGTAACCTTAGCGTTGGGTTATGCCGTGCTCTGTCTGTCGGTGTGGAGTAAACCGATGGTGCAGATCATGTTTTTCCTTAAGTATACTAATGGCAAAATATAATGCCTTTAGTGATTCCATTTTCCAACTATACAAAGGATAAAAATAAGAAGACCCACTTTAGGACTATTAGCAAGAGGGAACTGCAAAGCATGGCTTGTGCTTATATCAATATTCTTCTTAAGTTTTTCACATGGGCTGAATTTCGCCCACCACCCACTTATGGGACACGATAGGGACTTTCCCCTTTTCCTTATCTGACAAACAAGAAGAAATCCCCACTTTATCTTTACCCTTAATATCACTACTAGGGCCAAAAGAATTAGGAACAAATCCATTAGAGGGAATATGATATAAATCCTTATCATCATAATTTTTTTTTTATGGTGTGTCATGAATTCCCTTTTGGGGCATTTACATTTACCCAAATGGACACAATCTTCCTCATTAGAGGGTGCATCCTTTAGATCCATAGAGTAATCATCTAGTTGGCAATGTGTTAGCATTAAAATATAGAAATCTATCAGTTCCATGCAAATATAGCTATTACAACAAAGAAAAAAAAACACACATAACACACAAAGATTTAACATGGTTTACCCAAACCCTGGGCTACGTCCGCCAAAAAAATTGTCCAATATTATATTCTATTAAATCACCTTGATTACAATCTGAAATCCCTTGCAACCCAATCCCGGTGCAAGAAGCTACCAAAAATATGTCTCAAATCCCTAACCCGAAGCCCTTATAACAAGACTCATGTCAGTTACAAATTAGGGCTAGAATATGTCGGCCAATAGAGAAAAATAACTCCCGACGCCTTTTACAATAATAAAATAGTTTTTTGTTATTTTATTAAAATAAATATAAACAAATTATTGCCCCAAGACCCCATCTTGGGGGCGCTGCCCCCAACCCCCGTAGAAAAAGTTGGGGGGAAACCGCACCGATACAAGTGGGGAAAAAATAACCTTCGAGTTTGATTAGGCTCCATATAACAACACAATGAATATTTTTCTTAATCCCAATTTTGGGGGGTAGGGTTCTTCTAGATAGATATAAATTTTGCATGTTTCATGATGAGGAGGATTAAACCCTCATGTATGACTGAGATAGAGGGATTTTTACCATGAAATTTTAAACTATGATATATGGATGAAAAATATAGAAAGGCAAATACATTCATTTATCAAGCCGAAAATGGTTAAGAATGGAAAAATAATAATTGAACAAACTACAAATGTGGATGTCGAGAGTAACATACCACATAATGAATTCCATAACCTCCACCCAAAGAGGGTTGCTACTGGTCCTATCATACACTGTATTAGTAGTCCTTTTCACTCTATCCCTTGAGCCTTTCTCAAAGAAAATTGTCATTGCTTTGTCTGTACTTTTTCTATCCCTAAAGAATTTTCTTTCTTCCACCAAATTGGTAGACACTTCACCACTAACTCCTCTGAGACTACCAACTCAATGTCAAACACCTTAAGAGTATCCTCATCCCATCCCTCCACAAATAAACAAGTAACCTCCATATCAAAGCCATACAATTTTGTATATATGGAGTAAGGTTTCCAATAGAAAGCTCATCCCAAACCTAATGATTTTACTTCTATTCCTGGTAAATAATAGGTTCTACCCTATTCCTATCTCCACCCATCTTGCAGAGAAGAAAGAAGAGAGTTGAAATCATAAGGAAGACAAACCAGATGCAAAAATATAAGCTCATAATGAAAGTGGTCTATTGATGCACCACAATGAAGGAATGACATATCAACGTGTCACTTTGCATGAATTCAAAATTTAAATCCACCATTTCCCAGATCACCTCTAACCCTGTTTGGTTGCCAGAATTAGAAAATGATGAATTTGATCAAATGTTGGAAATGGTGAAATCATGGATTTGATATTCTGATTTTTTATTTTTGGAATATAGTTTAGACCATTTGGTTGACCCAGAATATGAGTGAGAAGATGCATTTCCTCCGTTTGATTCCACATTTTGAAACTGGAATTGGAATTTGAGTATGGTTTTCCAATAGAGAAAAGTTGCATTTGACCCAACGGATATGTATGCAAAATATGACAGCGTTAAAACAGGGCAAACTAGTGTCTGTCTACATCATTCAATATTAGAATTCAATGAATAATCTTCTCACTCTGTGTGCCAAGTTTGGCGGAAGGTTGCAAAGTATTGAATCAAACGCGTTTGTCATTTTAGAGATGTCATGATCATAGTTTATACTAGATATATGAACACGTTGACGATACCTTACTAGATATGAACACGTTGATGATACCTTACCTCTTTTAAAATAGAATGAGGAGGGCTTGTAAAAACCCAACCATTTTATCTTTTCCAGTGATCTTCCATCATGTATGAATTATGGTGTTTCGAAGAAGGTTCGTGAAGAGATTGCTAACTGCAGGCTTCAGTTGGAAATGGTTTCAAAATGGACTTGAAATAGGTTATTCCGGGTTGTTCTATCTTATTAAAATATAATCTCATGGATCAAATGATCGGAGGGGATGAATTTTTCTGTGGGGTGGGCAGATTTTGCTGTGTTGGAATACAGATTCTGGGCTGTCGAGCTTACAACCTGTTGACGGGACTTTGGTGACTGGGTCCGCCAACAGGTGTAAGTTGTCACCGGGTACCGGGTTACCAGCCAACTTCACCTGCAAAGGTTATCTGGGGAAATGAGATTCCCTGGGTCTCCAAGCACGTGAGAGTCAGGTCTTGACTGTGCGGGGCTCGGCTGGGAGATGTGACTATTTTCGAGGGGGATAGCTGGTTATCTTCAACTCATTCTCTCTAGGGATTCAAGCATGTAGGGTTTCTTGCAAGTACACGTTCACTTAACAAATAAAATTCAAAAGACATATTGCAGAGTTAGAAACATTTTTCATCTACCTATAGTTATGCTTAAATGTTCAAGACATCAACAATGCTCTGATATACTACACTAAATACCAAAGAAATATACAACCATCAGTTCATATTTTATTAGTAGCAAAGGGAAGGAGGTCGTTAATCTACTTTAAGTATCAGAGCAAAAGACACGAAGAACATAAAGCATAAAATACCTGTTAACCTAGAAGACAAAATGCCCACAACATCATTGAAAAAACTCTTCCTTCTTCATTAACATTTCTTCCAGCAAGCACTGGTGTGTGGTATAATGGTGGCTCCAAGAGAGCATTTAACTACTGAGAACTTAGAAATTATGGAGCATTGAGCTCTACAACTAAGAACTGAGAAACCAAACTGCTATTAACTTGTGGACTGCAAAATCATCAATTTCGTCGACCCTTGGAATGAGGCTGGACTTACTATTTATACATTTCTTTCTCTCTAACCCTAACCCTAACTTATTTTACACTTTGAAATAAAATATATTATCTGGTGGTCAGTACTACCTACACCATGTTACAAAAGACCTCGAGATGGAGAAGGTTTGACTTGTCAGAAGAATAAGACAAGAAGGATGGAGTAGAAGAATCAGCCCTGAGAAGAGAGCCAGAAAAGAGAAGGAAGAAATTTGATCCCCCGGGGATCGAGGCTACATGCCTCATAAATGGGAGGGCAACGCCCTGTCTCCGATGTGCCAAGTGTAATGTTGAAGCGACGCCTTGAGAATACCATCTGTCAGAAACCTCCCATCGAGCTGACGTGTCTTGTAGCGGTTACCTACCTTCTGACAACCTTTATTACCTGCCTTGAAAGTGACCGATTGGCCTTGGGGATGGGGACACAGGTCACTGAAAGAATACAAAATGTACGATCCAGAACTCTGGGATCTAGGAACTTGTGTTCCAAAAGAATAAAGAATACAAAACACTTAGGTTTTCTTCAGCCCCTGAAGAATCTTTATTGTTGCTTACTGTCATTGAAGGTCTGGAGGAGGCAAGAAATTCCATCTTCATCAATGTCTTTAAGGCCAACCCACCGGTACTTGGCCACCTCAATCTGTTCCCCAGTTCTGGAACATTTCCCTTAAATTCATCGGCCATCTTTGCCGCATCGTGGCCACTGAGCACCATGCGAGTTATTCGCGTCATTTTTGCTTTGTCTATCCCCTCTGGGGATTGATATCTTGATTCCATTAATTCATCAAATTTACCCAAAACATACTCCTCCAGCGTGCATGTGTCAGTACTAAACAGATCAGCTCTAGAGACCTTCAAAACAAAAGACTTGTATAAATTGAAAGAATATTGTATTGCATTGACCTTATCCTGCAGAGTCCCCACCAGTTGCTTGAGTACCCCCAATGTGAGGTCAAGTCTGGAGTGTTGGGTCCTCACAAAATCAAATGACTCTTCTACTAGAATTCTGAACTCAGAGATAATTTCTTCTCCGAGGCTGATGAGTTCCTCTAACTCAACTTTCCATGCCTCATAATTCTCGATGTCTCCCTCCCATATGCTGATGGTGGTTTCAGCCTTGTGTAAGATGTGGCGGGCCACATATAAATCAGGGAGTGTGGACACCAGGAAATGTCAAACGTTTCCCAACTGCAAGGCAACCCATTCATCAACCGCTTGGGCCTTCTTCTTCATTGCCCGTAATGAGTCTATATCACTTTGTGGAAGTGGTGCATCTGACCTAGGGCCCCCCAGAGGAATAATGTTAATGGGCCGGTCCAGCTTAGTTAGCAACCCCATGAGGTTTGCATTTTTCTCCTTTTCTGCCTTGAACTTTTGAGCCTCCTTTTCGTAGCGAGCCTCCACTGCTTTGGCTGCTTCTTTTAACAGGTCTAATTCACCCTATTTTCCTTTCTTTCCCACCGACACCTCTATGACATTGTAATCTCTGGCCTCAGCCATTTCCTCGTCTGCGTTTGGGGAAGGTGTCGCAAATACTGTGAATGTTTCTCCACCCTACTCAGTCCAAAGTGTGTGGACTGTCTGGGCTTTCTTAGCTTTCAGCGGGTTATGTGCTTGAGCCATCATCTCCACCAAATAAAGATGGGCTCTGGGTGTTGATGAGGCCTTTCTCTTCTGAGATTCCACCAACCACTGTGGTGGTCAGGGCGGCTTGGTAGCCAAAATATTCTCTTGTGACCTCTCCCCGACATCCTGCTGTGCCTCTTCAACAGTATGAGTCTCTTCTGACTCCTCTGTATCTTTTGACTCATTGGTGACGTTTCCTCCAGTGACACCTGTGTCCTTTATCCCACCGTCTATATCTTTGACAATATTTGGGTCCTCATTGGTTGCCCCAGGGTTTTCTTCTTCATCATGTTGCTATTCTTCTTCAACCTCTGTGGCTGGGATGTCCTCTTCTACTGGTATATCCTTTGGTAGTGGGGGATGCAATGCGCCAAGGTTCAACATTTGGGCTGCAGTGATTACCTCCCCAAACATTGCCTTTGGGAGCGGCATCTAGAACACGACGGTTGGGGTCATGGTTGTTCCCGTGGGTTTGGTTTCCCTAGCCAATGCCACTTGTTCACTTTGCTTTGGTTGCCCTAAAACTCCCACATCTTGTATTTCCAGGACTTCGAAGGAAATCACCTATTCTGTCCCCATTTCTTCTTCTATCTATTCCTCCTGCTCCTGTGCAGGTTCCTATTCTGGAGCTTCCTCCTACTCCGGGATTTCAACCTCCAGCTGTACGATGTCTCTCTGCAAATTCCCAAACTTGTCAGTTCTAAAAACATCATCAAATTCTTTTTGAGGGGGAGGATTTGCTGGGACATGAGTAGGCTCTGGTTCCTTTTCTGGCTCCAGGGAGTCGAAAGAAATGATTTCTACTTGTGGGATCAGAGGCATCCCTAGCTCTGGTTCTACCTTTGGCTTTGGATTAAGCCTTTTATTCTGCCTGGTGACCAAAGGAGGCCCCACATCCCTTAGGACTGCCTACTCCTCTTTCGGATCTACTCCTATCACCTTGACCATTGGTGCTACTAGTGAAGGGGAAGAGGGAGGACGGATAGGTCTGGTCATGAGCATCAGAGTAGCCAACCATGTGATTAATTTCTCCCTCATCTACTGGGAGGCCGCTATTGACTGTTTCAGATGCTCTTTTATGGGGGTCTCCTATAGATTTGGAGTTTCCATTATTCTTTTTCCCCTATCTTCTCCCTGTGAAGAAGTTCTGACCCCGGAGGTCAGCTTCGGTACCGCCGGGGCAGCCCTGCGAGTACTCTCAAGGTATACTCTCTTAAAATATTTGTGGCTATGCTCGACCATGTTGTGAGTAATCTCTTCAATGGTGGGCCCCTCCTGGGCATTCCAATCCACCGGCAGGAGAGCCAACTTATCAATCCCCTTTGCTTTGTACTAGGGGTCTTTTCTGGGTCCGGCGTTTGAGAAGTTATCTGGAAATTTCTGGAGCTTCAACCTTTCCATCATCCCCATAGTCATCTAGACATAATGTCAGCTCCGGACTTCGACATCATCCTGGAAATCTTCCCAAAATTCCTCCATATGATATTGGTGGGGCTCTGATGCCTGGGGAAGTGCCAATGCAATTTTGCCAAGCGGATCAAAGTTCTTCCGCGCTAGATAGAATTTTTCCAAGTTTAGGCTCTTGAGTTCACTATCTGCCTCCATGGCTGCGGCTAGACTGCACGAGTAATTTCCACAAGTGATTGGGAATGGAACATTTGTCACCTTCTTTAAGGCGTACAAGGAATGCAATTCCATCATTTTCCTGCAATATTCCAAGAGAATTATCTTGTTCCCACAATGTTTGGGCAACAAGTAAAGTTTCCCAGAGAAGTCGGTTACCCTTATATATGTATGCTACTAGAATTGTATGTCATAATGGCCATAACTTCTAACCAGATCCATTGCCTCCTTGGAGAGGCGGTACCCTGCATTCCGGGTGGGTGTGAGCAGGTTGTAGTAAATGAAGGCGTCATTCACCCGATAGAAACTAGGGAAACTAGCCTCCCATTGGATTTGTGGGAAATAATCCTAGGGAGCCTTCTGACCCGGGCCAATCCCGAGTACACCTGATGTGAGTAACCCGTTGGTGGCGGGTCGTTGTTGCGCTAAGGCTAGAGAACATACAAGGTCATATAGAATTTGCACTTTTGGGCCAGCTGAAGGAATTGAGAATCCACACGGTTAGAGATAATGGCGGCCCAATCAAAGTATTCCCCGCCGGTGGTGATGCCAAGCAAAAAGTAGTACATCCACCCTGAGAATTCTCGGGCATGGGGTTTCTCGAAGACCCGACACAGTGCTATCATCCCCATCTAGATGCTTTCTTTAAACTCAGACCGAGGGATCTCTAGCTTCATTTTCTTGGGGTCCCTCTTCGAAGTCTTGAGCCAATGATTGTTCATGTATTGCCAGGCTGCAACCTCCAGTTGTTGAAATTGTGCTAAGGCATCAACTCTGGTAATGATAGTTGGGCTATCAAACTAAGGAATCCCCAACCCTACCCAAAAAGTTGCGGCGTCGAGAGACACCATGGGGGTGGGATATCCGGTTAGGACCAGGGCTGCAAGCATGACAGCCCAGATGGAAGAGTTGTAATGTGCTGCAAGAGTAAGAATAAGCTCCGGGGCCTACATCGAGCATGGGAAACAAGCGGCCTTCAGAATCCCAGAGTCCCCGACGCTGATAGCCAATGAATCCTCGGACTGTTGCTGAATGTACATTATTTTAACCAGGGCCTACATCTCGGGCCACATTCTGACGCTGGTGTTGGTAATTAGATGAACTTGGGACTCAATCTTTGATCCCATTATAGCATTGTCCTTCATGTACTTCATGCTAAGAGGCAATTTTTCTAAGGCCTTCTCCATTTTGGATCTAACGGCTGCCCTAGTGACCGCTGTGGAAGGAAGCTCTGGACTCCCGGGTGGTGAAGATGTGGAAGCCTCAGACATTTTTAAGGTACGTTGTTTTGAAAACTTGCAAGGCAAGATGACCATCAGAATTCATAGATAAGTAATATTCTGGGATCCAGAGATCTTACCACTGAGACACGTCCTCTTCCTGAAAAGTTAGTTTAAGTTAAAAATCTCAGAAAGGTATATATATATAATGCAAAATTAGAAAATTAACCACTATCTGGGCCTGGGGGTTTCAACATACTTGATGAAAGAAAGATGTGGGTTGGGTGAGGACAAAAGGCTCGGGGTCCAAAAAACTAACCATTGGAAGACATGAGCGAAAAGCGAGCTGTCAGGCCCACGTCAGCGTCACATGGCTACGCAATCAATGGAGAGTTATGGCGATGGCGGTGCCAACTGTGTGAAAGCGCCAAAAGTAGAGGCCACTTGAACAACCTTAAATGCATACATGGGACATAAATGAAACACAGAGGCCAATGCGACTGAGGAGAGAGAAAACCACCTAGTTAAAACCAGCCGAGAGCCGAGTTTCAACCAGGTGGTATCCTTCCTGGAACGAGCTCGTGAATTTGATCAGAAAACTGACGGAGCATGATGCAAAACCAGATGAATATACATTAAATATACATCTATGCACAATAGAGCTGAAAGGTATATACATGGAAAATGGAAGGATACACACTAAATACACCAAATTTACAGTAGAAAATAGGACACAGAGCAGCTACCCTGAAACAAAGCCAAAATGTACAAACATATACATTATCTACATTATCCTACACTTGCACAGAGGGCGGAAAACCCTCAGGCAGAGCCAACCCACCAACGGGTGGCGAACCAGACAAAGGACGCAGAGCAAAATGAAAACAAAATGAAACAAAAACACCAACAAAACACAAAAAGCCAAAAAATGAAGGAAAGAAACCAGACACCGACCTGAAAATCTGAAGGAAGCAAGGAAGGCAAGGCACCATGAACGCTTTGCAACATCTTCCACCTCCAAATGATCACCAACCAACACCAGAAACCAACCGTAATTTCTCAGAACAACTTAGAACTACTTCACATTTAATCTTGCTCAAATCGCTCTGTAATCGCTCTAAAATCGCTTAAGTGTTTTAATCGCGGTAATTGTGAAAATGACAGGTGATTTCTATTTGTACCTGAGGTGAAAAGAAAGTTACCTTTCCTTCTGCAAATTCTGGAACAGGCAGACCTCCGGACTCCGGGCCCAGGGATTCTGCACGACCATACCTTCTTACGAAAAGAAGACATTGTGGCAGAGAATCCTGGAGTCTGGATTCCAGCTCCTGGACAAGGAACGACCAACTCCGGGACCGGGTCCCGGAGACACGACAGACAAAACACAAAGCAAAACAAACACTGCGGGAAAGAAAACCCGGAGAAGGAAAACAAAAGAAACAAAGGCAAAAGGCAAGGCAAGAGCCAAAAGCAGAAAAGAAAAAAGGGGGACCCCACATTTTGCACACAAAATGTAGGGATGGGGATGCAGGGCATAACACAACCCAAAAGGATTTTGAAGGGTGTTTAATTGAAGGAGATTGTTGTGGGGGAAAAGCATGTGTGTGGTGTGGTAAGTGGAACAGGTGAGATTCGATGTTGGAGAGATGAAGCACGAGGTGGGAATAGGAGCTTTGATTCGATCAGCGTAGGAAGGGAGTTCACTTGCGGGGTTCAAATAGGGGACCGAAGGGTCCGTTGCTGGGGGCTTTAATGGCACAAAGATTGTGCCCATGTAATCAAAATTAACACTAGACCTTTGTACCCATGTAATCATAATTAACAGATACAACAGGCATTGAAAAAACTCGGTCTACCTGCTTTCTGGGGTAAATGTAGCTGAAATAATCTATGGTCGTTATGTAGGTGTTCCATGGGAGAAAAAACCTCGCGCCAAGTGTGAAGTACGATAAATAGGCTAAATTAAAGCTATCTTTTGAGGGTGAGAAAACCTTCATTTGTGAGTGGCTGGAGATCCCAATCACCTTCGTTGACATTTTTCACTCTTGGGTTTCTGAATAGTTCCATTGATGAACGTGGATTTTGCTGAATCAAAATGAATCTATGAGCAGAGATCGTGGAATTTGGCATCTCCTGGTGGTTTTTAAATCATGGGAATGTCATTGTCTCGATTCCTTTTGTGTCCCACGCAAGCTTGCCTTTCAATGTCGTTATTGTTACTGGACCCCAAAAAAACATTTTTTTGTATGCAGACCTGAAATAGTTTCAAAACGTGGATTAAAAAAATAAGAATTTTTCCCTCAAATTCTAATTCCACCTTTTCAAGTGGAAGATGCATATTGCTCATTTTGGGTCAAAATGAGCATATACATCTCCCTCTTCCAATTTTGTTTTGTACTGCCAAACTGAGGATTGGACAAAATCAGAATTTGTTTATGCCAATTCCAGGCCAATTCCCGCAACCAAACGGGGCTAAGTTAGCATTTTGTGTAATCATTTTGAATAAAATTTTTAATATTGTGAGGATAATATCATTAATCCTCACCATAAAAAAAAGTTGCGTGACCCCTAGGTTAGCAAACCTTTCCACAACTGAGTTGCCTTCACGAGTAATATTAAAGTTTTCAAAGGACTTAAGAAACCTTATACTATCAAGAATAAAAGTCTTTAGATTCCAGCTTGGGGTTTGAATGCCGCTTAAGCAGTTGATGATATTCACGGAATCATATTTAAGCCAAACCTTTGTGAAGCCTTGAAAAACCACCATCTTTAGGCCAATGTAGGTTGTATAAGCTTCGACCTAGATATTCTCAAATATTGTTTATCCTTATAATAGAGAAAATGAATTAGAGGGTTTAATGAACCAAGAAGTAAAAGTGCAAAACTATCAAGATTAGATTTGTGTTCTAAAGAACAAATATGCACGTGTAGAATTATCCAAGATTTGTAAATTTGATTTTAGAAAAAAACATATTTACATAAAGTTTGAACAAACACAAATAAAAAACTACTTTAAATTAATAATAAATTTTATGATCACACTAATTAAATTATTCTTTATGAATCCAATATTGAATATACTAATATATTACATATATTTTCTCATAATATCAATGGTTCAATTATCAGTCTCACAATTAAAAATATTTAATCATAACTATTTTATTATAAATTATGCACATTTATTTAATTAACCTACATTATCAATTCCGTGAGTGAGGCTGCTCTCTTTTGAGTTCTAGATGTGCATGGAATAAAGTACAAAGGAGCCCCGATATTCCATAATTATTGTCAGTTTGGAAATTTTGAAAAAGTAAAAGAAAAACCAAAATTCGGGCACCGCACATCAAGAAGAGTACTCTCCCACCATATGTCGACCTCGTTTACAGCTCAAAAGAAAGAAAGAATATGGTACTCTTCTGTTCTTTACCGACATTTATTAACAAATCTTTATAACTTTATTCGCGTATGCTTTTTTTTATTAATCCTCTAAAATTCCCAACCTAAGCATAATTATGATGGTATTTCTACGACCCAGTAATTTTTTGTATTTACAAGTCATTGTTCTTTTAAAAAGTTGCGATTGCTTCTTTTTGATTTTTATTTAAAAACAAAAATCAAGGTTCATATTTATCTTAGTGATTTAGGGCACGACTATAAGTAATTATTATAGCTAATTTCATGTACTTTAAATTCTTAAACACTACATCAGATTTCTAGATGGTTCTTTTGTTGTCTTTGTATGTGACTTAATTGCTTATAGCTATTGTTCTCAAATATGGTCATTAAAGATGAATGTTGTGGGATTTGTTATTCACACGAGGATAAAAATGAGACATTTCAAATTGTCATCCAAAACATATTTCATATTGCTCCATCACATATTCGCTGTGATAACTAAAATGTTTTCTCAATTTATCAAATACTTATGCACAAATGCCCCAATAATCCTGCACTATTGGTACCAATAAAGTTGCATAATTGATCTAACAACTAACTCTTTTTTCTGGAAAATGGGCACCTATTGACACAATAGATGATATTTTAGCAGGCTTTTAATTAGCAAAATCCAATGAACAACAATTGGAACATGAACAATAAGTGTTGTTCTTCCCCTATGTATATAAATGAATAATTCTGTTAAGGCTTACATCATAATCTTTCTTTTAAAAAAAAAAATTATATTAAGGCTGATTTCATATTGAGATTTATAGATTATTTCTTATGGTTTTCATAATTTATCATTTTGTGTAAGTGAGAGGATTTTTAGAAATGTATTTATAATATTTATTACACATGATTCATATCTCACATGCTTATTCTTAGCTTGCATTTATATGTCATGCATTATTTTCCCTCTCTTCTAATTCCTTGCATTATGCATGGATGTAAGTTATTCTAAGGATATATATTGTCATTACCATTCTTAAAATTGAACTTTCAAGTCACGATAGATGTTATATGGACATTCATCACTATATTTAGATAGAGCTTTACTACATAAATTAGATAATTAGATAATGTGCCACATGAGAACATTTTATGTCACTTTAAACATAGAAGTATAATTTCAAGAGTCTATCCATTTTCATTTGCACAATTTCCAATTTCCTAGATAGTTAAGAATAATTTTGTTCGATGCCTATATTTTTGGTGAGATAGAAATCTACTCATTGCACATTTTCGCTTTGTTTCATAGGGTTCTCATTGAGCATACATGTCAAAGGATGAAAAGACAACAAAATTAAACAAGATTAATTCCTTTATATGTGCCCAAATGTTGTTTTACAATTGAGAGTTTACTCTAGGTGTATATTTGTGAGTGCTTAAGTTCTCTGAGGTGGGAAATCATTATAGGATTGACATGCACCTCAAAATAAGGGAAAAATAAATAGTGAAAATTATATACCCATGCCAATTGGATTTAGTTATTTGTCAATTATGAGAGAACTCTTGATACAATGAAATATCAACAAACAATCTTCAAATGATGCAATCTTATGTAGGTTTGGACTCATTCCCTTAGTTTTCACCTTTCTCCATTACATAAATTCTCTTTCATTTTAGCCTTATCTCATCTATATCAATGCACCTTCCCTTGCATGTTGTATACACCTAAAAATTATCTTCTAACTATTTTTTTATTCTTAATCTAATTCTCCTTATCACTTGTAAAATAGTAAATTACATTTTATATGTTTAATTAAATATCTCATTTTTCTCTTGACATTATTTAGATACTTTTAATTAATTTAGTATCCATCTAATCAATCAATATATTATTGTGCTATTTATTCAATCAAATAATTTCATTTATAAGGTCTAACACTACATGAATAATTCTAGAATTTATTATTTAGGCCCATCATGCAGATTCATACAATTTTAATATATGAATCTTATTTATTTAATTCCATCTTTCTCATCTCATTATTTCACTAAACCCAATTAATTAATCTAATTAAGTATTTGCATTAGTCAAATCATGATTAACTTAATTAATATTTCTCATTACTCCAATTAATCATATGTCATATATATCCTACTTATCCATAAAATGTTCATAAAATATTGGCCATCTATTTTCTCTTAGAATATACACATCTGTACTATTTTAAACACGTGACTCACACACAAGTGAAAGCCTTCACTTGTCAAATATCACATCCCAATGTAATCCTCGCACGTGTAAGAGTATTTACATGCCATAATCCTATATTCTCATGTGGTCCTCACATGACATATGTCACTCTTCCTCATTGTCCTTCTCACATATTTGTGAGGACCTTCAATCTTGATCATTTTATCAAAATAAAGTAATCTAAGCTATCTAAACCATCCTGATCTTTACCTTTTTCAGACTTACCAATCACAAAATGTCACATGGAGGCTTATATTTCCTCTAAATCTCTCATGAAACCATAGTCATAAAAATCAAAAGCCAATCTTAGCCTTTGATTATCTATCATCAAAATCTAGAAATAGACCCTCTTCAAGGCTATTTTCAAAAACAAAATGTTATGCTATTAGTCTAAAGAGAAACAACATATCTTCAATCACATG
>MU223751.1:3262609-3279083 GCA_018584345.1 Thuja plicata
TACTAGTCTTTCATGTGTACTCTACCTTTAACTTGAGAAAAATCTATCCAACTTCCATACATTATCCTTCAACAAGCACTATTCAATTTTATTTTAAGATCTAACCTTCCAAACAACTTTATTGTGATGATGGCACTCCCCATTTGTATTTAGTCCAACCACCTTGTTGGATCCATTAGGGCCTATTATGTTGTTTTCTTAGACCGTCAACATAATTACAAAAATGTTTGGCTAGAGGGGGGACTCCATTAACATAATTCAATGCCTCAAAGGAATATATAAGGCCTCTTGGACTATAGAAGGATAGATTAGCTCTTCAAAGGAAATAATTTCTTATTTTGAAAATTGTTTTAATGCCCATTCTTATAAAGAAACAAATATGGTGGCAAATTACTTTGCAAATAAGGGGGTTGGTGCCAAAAGGATGATGACTTGGCTGAGATAGGATAACCTAGAGGATGATGTCAAGGCCATGCTTGAGTATGATCGGTTTCATGGTAAATGTGTTTTCTTCCTATCATTTCAATGATTTTGAGGATGACTTGTGCAATCATTTTTCCTTATGGTTTTTGTCCTATAGATCTTTAGGAAAGAGCCACTCATTTATTACTCCCACACTTTCTGGGCTATTTAGGGGCTATTTTGGCATGGATATGTTAGTGGGTTTTTCATTCTACAAATTTATCCTATGTTAAAGGACATAGCCACAATTGAAATGGGGCATGAAAAATGCCATGTCGAACCTATGAGTTTTGAGGGCTTGAGGGAGAATGCAACAATCTGGAGTCTGCTCCTAAAGAAGGGGAAAATTACCCCATATATTGAGAGGTTGCATGGTTGGGACCCCAAGGTCACCAAGATTATTTCCAAGGAATGGAAGGATGGAAAGATAAACCTATTTGGTAAGATGGTTTTGGTTGATTAGGGCCTAACTGTGGAGTTCACTGGTCTTTATAGTGTGGCCATTAAATTTTATAGAGACAGGAAATACTCCTAGGGGGTGGTCAAAAGGTTTCTAAAAATTGAGAAGGAGAGGTAAGAGATGGTTAAGGGTGATAAGAGATGTCATTCTATAAAGAGTATCGATTAAGTGTTGCGTGAACTTCTAAAGGTGATTATGGAATATATCATTCTTGATGGTTGCTTCACAAGGGCCTTTGGGCATCACTTTGTTTTGCTAAATTACTTCAGGTATAAGGTGAGAGTTTCACTTCCTTTTCATCTTTTGTCCTATCTGAATTCTAGTATTTTGGACCATGGAGATATTCTCCATAAAAATCCCATTTTACATGAAGGACTTCTCTTAATTTATGAGCATTTTTAGGTTATGGCCCATGTTCCTCATTCCCCTCTATTTTTGTTTCAAATGATGAGGGTTTGAGGGATGCTAATTTTGATGAAGATGGTTGGATTACTAGCTCTAAGGTTGAGGATTTTTTCCCTTCTAGCTCAGTTAGGATGGCTCATTAAAAGCTTGTAAATCCCTCACCTTCTAGGAAGGGCAATTTGAAGCATGTAGTTAAGAGTGTTCCCCATTCCCCTATTTCTAGCAAAAGTACTACTGGGAAAAATGCTAAAGCTGTGAAAGGGCATCCTAAGAATAAGGGTAAGGATGTTGTTTCTATTGGGAATAAGGGTTTGGATGAACTCTATTTTCTGACTCCCTGAGTGGGTTTGAGGAAGATGTTCCATGTTCCCCTTTGGCCTCCATTGATTCCCTCTCATCTCAACCTCCTTTGGATGTTGAGGATAGGACCTGTTCCCCCATTTCTTTGGGTGCGAATGATTTCACCCCACATCAAGATCTTACCAATAGCATTGTGGAATCTTCTAGGAATGGGGCGATTAATTTTTTTAGGCTCATTAAGTGAAATTTTCATGAGATCAAAGGTTTAAAATTGAAGTACAGAGCATTAAGCAGTAAGGTGGAGGTGTTGGAAGCTAGTGGTGTGGAGAATTCAAATGGTGAAGGAACTAATACCAAGTACTTGTGGATAAAGGAGGAGAAGCATTTTGTTGCTAACTATCTGATCAAGACTATTGATGCCATGAAAAAATAAAGAAAGACTATGAGAAGAAGGTTTTGGAATTTGATGAAATAATTAAGAGTATTAATGAGTTCTCCAGAAAATTATGTCTTTGAGCCATAAGGTTATTAAATAATATATAGAGAACATGAATACCATAATTACTAAGGTGGAGATTGTATATAGGGATAGAATGATCATTGAGCTAGATTCAAAGAAAGAGAAGGGGCTTTAAGATCCTATTGGGCCTAGTAAGAGAATTGAAGCCAGTATGAAGAGGAAATTTGAGCTTCCCCCTAAGATATTTAGGATCTCAAGAGGGTGGTGTAGAATATGAATCAACTAGAGGAAGAGGTTGTTGAGACTCTGAAGAATATGATCTAGTTCTGTTGTCCTTTTCTCTGGTTTTTGATGGTCTACTTGTTTTTTGCTAGTCTTTGCTGCTATTGCTAATGCTTATTTTTTTAGCAGCTTTCTTTCTGGTTTCTTTGGTCTTTATGATTATATCTTGTAATATTTTTAAGTAAAGGGTTTTTGGGTCCCTTCAAAACTTATTTTTGCCTTAGTAAAAAGCCTTCCAAATAACATGAAAAAGAACCATATAAATATTTTCCAAGCTTGTTGAACACATCTCAAGACTAAGAGGGGGGTGAACTAGTATTATAAAGTTTTTAATCTACATTCACAATTAGTTAATCTTTATTGTGTCTAGCAACGCAACGAAGATAAAGCAACATTTTAACCCCATGCGCAAGAGAACACCATGTTTATGTGGAATACCCAAGAAGATAAAATCCACGGTGAGGGTTAACTCACAATATATGAAACAAATATTATAATATTAATTTTAGGGTCATCGCCAAGAAAAAAAAAACTTCTCTACAACAAGATACAAAATGACTTGGAAGGTGAGACACACTACCTTAGGGAAATATACAAGAATTGCAAAAATAAACACTACCTCTAAGTAAGGTACATGAACATATGAATCAAGATGAACAAACCTTCAACACACATCCTCTAAGAAATATCCAAACATGAAGTTGTTGTTTAATTTTTTCCTTAAGTAACCAACTTCATAATACCATCACCACCTCTATTTCTACCAAAAATATATAACTTTTTATTCAAAAATATTCCATCTGATGTGCGTACTCTTGCACACTATCAACATAGTTTTGGTCTTATATATATACCATATTCTTTATTACAAACTTAAAATAGGTTGCTTAAAGAAGAGGATAAATACAGGTCCTATAAAGGTGGTCATCAAAATATATTTGTGGTGAAGGCAGACCGATCCAAGGGATATATATGACCTAAAAATATCTTAACACGTCTTTTCTACATTAGAAATACTTTACATGCTGACACACATCTTAAAAGGTTAGCCACAAGGTAACGTGTAGATACATTAAGCAATACATCACTAGTCAACCCAAAACACATCTTTTAGATGAATATTACGGATGCAAACCATCACATGCAAATGTAGAACCCAAAAAAATGCAACACCATCTTCAAGCAATATTAAGACTCACAAATATTCATCACAAGTTCAAGAAAAACTTCTGTCAGCTAAACTAGAATAGTTACCTTAAAACATAAATATATCATTAAGCAACATGTGAGCACACAAAGACTTTCCTTTAACATCAAATGAATTCTCAAATCCTTCTATCTACTTCTTACTTTAAGATCAAATTGACACAACACATCTAATAGAATCAATTCATTCTAGAGGGACAAACATAAACAAAAATTGCTATTACAACTTGCATACAACACTAGCTTTTGGAAATTGAATTAGGACATAGAACATAAATTACAAACATGTCCTCTAAGATGCAACACTTGAAACATCAATTTTATAAAATATGGAGTATTTTCAAACCAAAATTGAAAAAAAAAACAAAACTATTAGCCAATTGTAAATACTAACCATATCAACTACAACACCAAGGATGTGAAAAGGTAGCAGTGCAATGTACATAGATCATACACAATATGCTAAAAAATGCAAGACTAGATTCTCCAACATGGAGTAATGTGAAGTACTCATTTGGATTGTCTCTAAGATACTCTTATGCAAATTCTCACTTCATTGGATCTCCAGGCTAGAAAATTTTGGAAACCTAAATAACTATATTATAATGTTATCACATGTCAAAGCATCTAATCTCCATGATTACATTAAGCACCAAGAGAGAGGAAAATAATTTTCTTTCTTTCGATATGAGGCAACGTTATCTCTTTCCATATCATACTGCAATATTCTCTTCTTCCTCAACTTCTTTCATGCATTTTGTGGACAGGGATGCTGTGGATACTCTGAAGGGGAAAGGTAAAGGTACAGAAACTAGAGCTAAATATAAACAAAGATCTTCTCCAAAGGAAATCATAGATCTAAGGGCTACTCTACAGAGGATTTCAGATATGGATGTTCAGATGAAGACCATGGGGGTGGAACATACTTTTGGTTGATCTACTGATTGTTTTTCTAGTGCTCGTTCTTTTTTTGTTGCTGCTATGGTGGGGTGTCTTTTTCCCCCTAGTTACTAGTTTTTTGTTGTTTCTTCTTTAGTTTCTTTAAGGCTTTATTTGTTTTGTTCTGATACTTTGTGTTTTGGGTCCCTGTAAAACCTATTTTTTCTTTAATTTCAAAACTTCTTTCATCCACTGTTATCTCCTTCCATATCATCAACCCTTATACTGATATTTCTCAATACAACATTGTCCAATACAATAGATAATAATATCCCCATATTAATTGCACTCAACTATCTTCATACTCCAATCATAATAGATGTTCTTCAACCATCTTCATCATCAATGACCACAACACATGTTGTCAAATATTAGTATGCCATCAATGACAATACATAATGCCAACAAAACTTGCATCATCAATAATGAATTCCCCATTAATTATGAGTTCCTTGTTCTCTATTACTCTATTTGTTATGGAAACTACCCATTTGTTTGCATGAATGATAAATTTATTTTCTATTAAACTAACAAATTCATGAAAATATATTTCTAAGTACATTTTTTACTATTAAACTAGAATGGAACTATTCTAGATGTTCAAAAATATTAGTAATCAAGACATTCACATAAGTAAATAAATATGTTGCTTATGTAATAATTACTTTAGTTTATAGAGATTAGTTCTATTAGAACTATTTGTTACGGGGTTTGGGTAGTTTCTAGGTCGAATGGCTTTATAAATCAATTAAATATAATCATGAATTTTGTTGAAGATGAATAATTGGTTGATTAAAATTTTAGATCTTTTTGATTGTTCGATATGCTATAATTTCAACATGGTAACAAATAAACTTTTTTAATCCTCTTATTTTACGATCCATCTGCTCATCCTTTCTTCTATAAAGTGGTTCATATACCAATGATGAAATGTTGGTTGGATGCAAAAAAATTATTTTTCTCATCCACCACTCTTGCATTTTATTAGCAGTGCTACAATGCAGACCACATGCAAATGTATGACATCATGATCTATTTGATTTATCTCTTCTTTCCATTTCATTTTCTCTCTTATTCATTTTTTCTCTATTTTCTCATACAATGTAAGAACCCCTTTCAGGTTCTTGCTGCTACTCTATTTTTGTTTTAGTGTTTTATGATGTTTTTGAAGTTTTTGCAAGGGTTTTTGAACAAAAAAAGCAAATAGATGCAATGCTGGAAATACAATACTGAAATAAACTACTAATGCTGAAACCTTATTTTATTAATAAGTCATGATATTACAGCTACAAACTCATTTAATTTCAGTCCATAAACAATGCTGGAAATTACAGTCATAAAAACTTGGGTATTTATTGAAGGAAAATTGCCCAAATCAGCCTGTAGCGCCAAATGAAAAGAAGACGCCAAACCTGGAGTTGAATCAGCTATGGCCACTGTCTGGAATGGAGATTTCGCTGCCCTCTTCTTCATAAGCAATACTGTTATTAGTAATAATAAGAACACTCTACTGAAGCACAATGAAGTCTCTGGCTGAAACTTCCACTAAATATCAAATTCGCCAGGTATCTCACTGGTTCAAATGATGACACACAGAAGAACTACGTTCTTCAATGGCTGTACTGTCAAACCCTTACTTAGAGCTCAAGAGTAGAAGACAAAATATAATCAATAATGAAAACTCCTTGCCTTCTCAAATCCAACGCCCAATATATATAACTCCAAGTCTAAAAATTGCCCTAAAAGGCTCTTTTGCGATTTTCCCTAAGAAAATTGATTTTAATGTAATAACATTAAAATCCACATTGTTTTAAATTAATTTTCAACTTATTAGAATGGCCCATAAATTAATTAATAAATTTGGCCCCCTCGGATGATGGTTAGACCCTCAACTTAAGTGATTTTAATATCAAGTTATAATATAACTTTACATTAAATAATTAGTCTTCTTTAATACTTAGCCATCAAAAATTTCATAACTCCCATAATATTGTAAATCTGACCAAGCCGTATGAACTGGGAGCTAGTAAAATTATTCTCCATGTGACCATGAGGTATTTCTAAAAATAGCAGGAGTCCATCTCTATAGCTCTAGAATAAGCCTAAAAATAGCCATTTCTTCCCTGTACCGTAACTGACCCTCTATCCATGTCTACTAGCCTACGAGGGTCCACTGATAGGCTAACCAATAGCTAGCACGATGTCACTAGCTTGAAGGGGACATCACAGTCTGCCCTTCCTGAAATTGCTTGTCCTCAAGCAATCTCAACTCTGGATGTTGTAGAGTCTCCTCGCTCTCCCATGTAGCATCCTCAACTGGCATATCCTTCCATTTCACCAAATACTCTCTGATTGTGCACCTCCTCAACTTTCTCTCCTTGAACTCAATGATAGCCTCAGGCACTAACACCAATTTTCCCTCATCATCTAAGGGAGGAAGCACTGTGGAAGGAACAATATGATGTCTTAACACCTTCTTTAGATGTGACACATGAAAAACATTATGCACTCTGCTATCTGCTAGAAAATCTAACTCATAAGCCACCTCTTCAACTCTCCTGACCACCCTGAAAGGCCCATAATATCTTGGCTTAAGTTTCTCGGCACCACTCTTTTTGAGAGTGGACTGGCAGTAAGGCTGCAACATCAAATATACCATATCCCCTATCTCAAAAGTACACTTAGTCCTCTTCTGATCAGCATACTACTTCTGTTGATTCTGTGCCTTAGAGATATTCTCTTTAAGAGCCTTTACAATGTCCTAGCTCTCCTGCAATAAGTCTCCAACACTAGGAACTCTACTATCTGATAGCAACAAATCCATGAAACTAGGTGCCTCATATCCATATAATGCCATGAATGGTGACATCTGGATAGACATGTGATAAGTGGTATTATAACAATACTCACATAGATATATCCACTTAACCCAAGCCTTCTACTGCCCTGATATGTAATTCCTGAGGTATCCCTCCACCCATTTGTTCACTATCTCTGTCTGACCATCTATCTGGGGGTGGTAGCTAGCACTCAGAGTGAGCTCTGTCCCGCACAATCTGAATAAATCCTGCCAAAAGTGACTCATAAACCTGCTATCCCTATCACTGACAATGCTCTGAGGTAAACCATGCAACCTGAATACCTCTCTGAAGAATAAATCTGCCACTTGCGTAGCAGTGTATGTAGTAGTGATTAGAAAGAAGTGAGAAAACTTTGTAAGCCGATCAACAACAACATATATGTAGTCTCTTCCCTGGGCTCTCGGCAGGCCTGTGATGAAGTCCATGGACAAACACTCCCACTTCCTATCAGGAATCAGAAGTGGCTAAAGTAAACCGGCTGGATAAGAGTGCTCCTATTTATTTTTCTAGTAGGTAGGACACTCTCTAACATACTGTAACACCTCAGCTTTGAGCCCCTTCCAAGAAAATGCTCACAAATCTATCGGTAGGTTTTATAAAAACCTAGATGTCCTGCCATAGGTGAGTCATGATAAACTCTCAATACCATCCTCCTCACCTCTAATCTTGGCACCAAATAAATCCATCCTTTGTAAATGATGAGCTCATTCATAAGGGTGAAATCACTATCCTGGACTGATCCATCTATGAACCCTGATGCCTATGTATCCTTTGCATACTCTGCAAGGATTAAATGCCTCCAATCATCTGATATGTCTATCATTATGCTCAGGTGAGGTCTCTGTGATAAAGCCTCTGCAACTACATTCTGTGTCCCCTTGAAATAGGTGATATCAAAATCGTAAGCCTGTAACTTGCTTACCCATTTCTTCTGCCTGTCATTGAGATCTCGCTACCCCATGAAATGTTTTAGGCTATTATGGTCTATTTTGATGCAAAATTTACTACCCACTAAGTACTGCCTAAATCTAGCCAAGGCATGCATTATGGCCAACATTTCCTTATCATATATGTTGAAGATCCTCTTAGGTCCCTTGAGCTTCTTGCTCTCATAAACAATTGGGTGCTTATCCTCCATAAGCACTGCTCTGACACCCTCCCCCGATGCATCATAGTGTAGCTCAAAAGGCTTGCTAAAATCTGGTAATGCTAATACTAGACAAGAAGTCATCAACTCCTTGAATTTATCAAAACACTCCTGAGCCTCAGGAGTCCACAAGAAAGCCCCCTTCTTCATCAAATCGGTCAAGGGTGCTGCATGCCTGGAGTAACCACTGAAAAAATTCTTGTAGAACCCACACAATCTCAAAAATCCTCTCAACTGTGTAAGGTTGCCCGGAGTAGGCCACTCAACAATAGCATGAATCTTCTCCGGATCCATGCATAAGCCATGTGCAATGATAATGTGACCCAAATATAGTAATTCTGACAAGCCTAGATCACATTTTGATTCCTTGGCATACAAGGACTCTCTACTCAACATGCTCAATACCATATCTAAATTTTTTAAGTGTTCATCCCATGTTTTACTGTAAATCAGGATGTCGTCAAAGAAGACCAACACAAACTTCCTCAACTGATGCTGAAACACCCTGTTCATAACAGACTGGAAAGTAGTAGGTGCGTTAGTTAGCCTGAATGACATAACTACAAACTCAAAATGCCCACAGTGACATATGAATGCTATCTTCTCTACGTCCTGCTCTCTGACCCAGATCTGATGGTAACCTAATCTCAAATCTATTTTGGAGAAGAAACATGCTCCATGAAGCTCATCCAATAGCTCATCAATCTGTGGAATGGGGTACCTGTTCTTAATTTTTTTCTTATTCATGACCCTATAATCAATGCACATTTGGAGTGTTCCATCCTTCTTCTTCACCAGTACTACAGAAGAAGTGAAAGGAGACTTGCTCGATCTTATATGGCCCATGGCAAGTAACTCCTTGATGGTTTTTTCTATTTCATCCTTCAATCTTTTTGGATGCTGGTATGGTGTGATCATTATGGGCTTAGCACCCTCCTCCAGCTTAATTATGTGCTCAATACCTCTATCAGGAGGTCTACCTGGTGGAATCTCACTGAAAACCTTTTAGTGCTTAATCCTCAGCTCCTGTATGTCAGGATGATACTCTGATTTTTGCTGCCCCCGTGCTGGCATGAGAGTACAGTGCACTGCCCACTCAGCCTGATCATGCTTCAGCAAGCTCTCCATGCACCTACAAGACATCATCCTGAACTCAGTGTCGTGGATAGCCTTCAATATGCGTGTCTTCCCATCCAACTGAATTTCATCTCCATTTCTTTCAAGTCGAGAGTGAATACTCCAATGTCATGAAGCTAAGTCATGCCTAGTACTAAATCTATGTCGCCCATATTCACCACATAAAAATCCACCTTGAAGTCAAAATTGTTTATCTTCAAGGGTAAATTTGTGATCTTCCTATCACACTTGAGGACATAGCCATCAGCCACCCTCACTCTTAGGCCCTCAAACCACTCTGTTTAAATCCCATGTCTCTCTACCAACCTGGAATCAATGAAATTATGTGTGGCGCCTGTATCTAGCAAAGTGATGACTCGCTACCCAACCAACACTCCCCTCAATCTGAAAGACCCCTCCTACTGTACACTAATGAGATGGGCCTCCTTAAGTCATCCATTAGTCCTCCCCTCACCTGTGGTCATTTTGTTCAGTTTCTCTTCATCAATTTCTCCCTGTTCTTCATCGGATCCCTCTTTGTCAAACTGCTGGTCTAAAGTTTCAGTGTCTAAATCCTCATACAAAGCCCACATAATCCTATTTGCTTTGCCCTTAGGCCATAGAGGACAATCATGGTCTCTATCATACGGTCCTTTGCAATAGAAACATAACTTATTTTTCCATAAATCATTAAGTGTGTCCCTATCAAGTGGTGCAAAAGACTTATCCTTATTTTCAGTTTTAGACCCCATCTCCTCTGGTTTCTTGAAGAACGGTTTGCTTTCCTTACTAGATGATGCCCCTTTTGCATGGAATTTGTTTGCTAGAGCTGCATGTTCCATGTCCCTGGCCTTATTCATAGCCTCCTGTAAAGTTAGAGAATCAAATGCCTTAACCCAACCCCTCAGTGGTTCGGTTAATCCTTCACTAAATAAAACTATTAGTCTTTTCTCAGATATGTCTGGTACCATTACTGACAATCTTTGGAATTCATTGATAAACTGATCCAGGCTACCTATTTGTTTTAATTGAGCCAATTCTCTGAAGTAGATTTCTGGATCCTTCCTGTCAAACCTTTCTACTAGCCTGTCTACAAACTCCTGGTAAGAAGTCACCTAGTTATGCTGAAGTGTGATTAATCTGTGATACCACCAGTCATGCGCTACTCCCTCCAGATGTAATGTGGCATATTTTATTGCCTCTATCTCCGTCATAGGCCTCAGGGCTAAAAATGTGTCAAGCTTGTGGATCCAAGCTTGCGCTGTTGATCTCCCACTACCATCAAATGTAGACAATGTGAGCTTGCCTGTAGCATTCTTTAGCTCATTGTTTTGTCGAGGTATCCTCTCTTGTCTTATAGAGCGATAATGTTCTCTCCTCTAATTCACAAACCTGTCAAGGGTCATCCTTTCCTGAACCCGTGACGCTAAAACTTCCCATTCATCATTTGCAGCCATAAGGTTATCTGCAAACATCTCCTCATCGACTTCTTCTACCTGTTCCACATCTGGCTCATTTCTGTCAAAGGTAGGGCGAGTAGGCCTGTCTGCTGTCCTAGAACGGGTTCTCTGTGCTCTGGGAGGACCAACTTCACTCTGATTATCTTCCTGTTCATGATTCTACCTAGCCTATGGAGTTATACGCTCCATCATGGTAGTAAGTGCCTGTAAAGCCTGAGCCATCTGTTGCTACCCTGTAGTCATGACTCTAAAAAATTCTCTTGTTTCCTGATGTTCATTATTGTTTTTTACCTGGGGTGGGCTACCCTCACGCCTGTCACCCATGGTGACCAGCTGTGGTTCTAAAACCTATTCACCTTCAAGTAAAGCTCTCCTACATGTATAGTACCTGTGTGGACCAACCTCCTTTGGCTGCATGTAATAACTAAACCCTCGGGATGGTAGGATTTAGCTCTGATACCACTGTAAGAACCCCTTTCAGGTTCTTGCTGCTGCTTTGTTTTTGTTTTAGTGTTTTATGATGTTTTTGAAGTTTTTGCAAGGGTTTTTGAACAAAAAAAGCAAATAGATGCAATGCTAGAAATACAATACTGAAATAAACTACTAATGCTTCAACCTTATTTTATTAATAAGTCATGATATTATAGCTACAAACTTCTTTAATTTCAGTCCATAAACAATGCTGGAAATTGCAGTCATAAAAACCTAGGTATTTATTGAAGGAAAATCGCCCAAATCAGCCTGTAGCGCCAAATGCAAAGAAGATGCCAAACTTGGAGTTGAATCAGCTATGGCCACTGTTTGGAATGGAGATTTCACTGCCCTCTTCTTCACAAGCAATACTATGATTAGTAATAATAAGAACACTTTGCTAAAGCACAATGAAGTCTCTGGCTGAAACTTCCACTGAATATTAAATTCTCTAGGTATCTCACTGGTTCAAATGACGACACACAGAAGAACTACATTCTTCAATGGCTGCACTGTCAAACCCTTACTTAGAGCTCAAGAGTAGAAGACAAATTATAATCAATAATGAAAACTCCCTGCCTTCTCAAATCCAACGCCCAATATATATAACTCCAAGTCCAAAAATTGCCCTAAAAGGCTCTTTTGCGATTTTCCCTAAGAAAATCAATTTTAATGTAATAACATTAAAATCCACATTGTTTTAAATTAATTTTGGACTTAGGAGAATGTTCCATAAATTAATTAATAAATTTGGCCCCCTCGGATGATGGTTAGACCCTCAAGTTAAGTGATTTTAATATAAAGTTATAATATAACTTTACATTAAATAATTAGTCTTCTTTAATACTTAGCCACAAAAATGTCATAACTCCCATAATATTGTAAATCTGACCAAGCCGTCTGAACTAGGAGCTAGTAAAATTATTCTCCATGTGACCATGAGGTATTTCTAAAAATAGTAGGGGTCCATCTCTATAGCTCCAAAATAAGCCTAAAAATAGCCATTTCTTCCCTGTGCCATAACTGACCCTCTATCTATGTCTACTAGCCTACGAGGGTCCACTGATAGGCTAACCACTAGCTAGCATGATTTCTCTAGCTTGAAGGGGACATCACATACAAAGAATTAGAGAAAAAAATTATACGCTTTGTAAGAGAGGTTTCCAATTGGATGTATATGATGATTTTTTTTAGAGAGCCGCTGAATATTTAATCCATTTTGATCAACATTTTTTTTTGTTACAAAAAGTAAAGGGTTTGAATTATTTTTTCTTACCTTGGATCATTAAATCTACACATGGATTTTTAGATTAATTTTTGATCAAAATTAGGCATTGGAATATTACGATAAAGGTCATTTGAATAGATTTTTCATTGGCATAAGAATTTGAATGGTTTGGAAAATGTGGTGAGAACTATTAGGTTTATTATATAATAAATAGCAAATAATAAAAATATTGTAGTGACAAACTACTGGACCACAAGGAAACAATATGTTAAGAAAATAACTTGGGTATCATGGTGATGGTAGTGTGAAGGATTAACTTGAGGTGTTGATTTTACAACAACATATTAAAATATGTAGGAAACTATTTCTTACACATTTTTATTGTCTACAAGAAAGAATATCTATTCCATTTTCAAGGACAACGATTTGAAATTTTTACCGCTTATTTGGACACATTTATTTTAAAAATGTAACCACCAATAAAGTTATCAAAGAGATTATAAATGCAAAGGCCTACACAAGAATATAAAAGAGGATATACAATGGGTGGTTCAACTTGAAAGTAATATTTTTTCCTAATTAGATCAATGAGCTAAATGACTTGGTAAAATGAATATTTTTGTACTAAAAGTCAATTTCAAAGTTTCTTGGCCTAGTTTCTATTTAAACATGGTAATGAACAAGCCACTGGTAACCCAACTCATACTTGTAGTTACAAAAGGATATTTTAAGAAACAATTGCCAATCATTGGACACCACAACCTAACTAAGTGGATGCATAGCTTGTAAAACATATTCAGAGGCAATATAAAAAAAAACTAGGACAAAAGTCTAACCATACGGTTGACCAAGCTAGAACTGGGCTTGGAAATCTTCCCAGGAACATAGATTCATAATATCTCTAGAGAGAAAAAAGATCCCAAGTAGTACAAATGCCATTTTTATGAAATTTCAAAGCATGAATTCTTGGGATATGGGTCAACAAGAGCCCTTGCACCTAAATGAGAGGATTTATCACTGTATATTATATGTTGGTTAAAAGAAAGGCCATCTCTAGAACCAACCCGATCCTAGCGGAGCCAAGGCTTAACAACTTCGCAGGCTCACAAAATTATTTTTGCAATAAAAGTTCTTTGAATATGCACAACATCCTTCATTAAGAGAAGGGTTTGAAAGCCAATCCCATTCTAGACTGGCCTATGCGCTGGATAACCTAAAGAAAGTCAATGCCTAAGAAGAATTTTCCAGAAAGTCCTCTAGCGTCTCTCGTGGAGTGATCTTGTATCCTCTTTTATTTTTTTGTGAATAGTGTACCTTTAAACTTTATTAATGGAAATACCTACTCATCAAAAGAAAAGAAAAGAAAAGCATGGTAATGAAATTTTTCATATTTCAAGTTGACACATGAATACACACCTAAGGGATGAGTAATTATGATAGTTGGAGATAAGAAGGAACATGAGTGAAAATAGTGATGTTAATGGTCAACTATGCATCTCTTCCATATAGAAATGGATGACATCTTCCAATGGGCATAGATATATTTTTAAATTTTTAATGATGTTATGACACGACTTAAAACTTCAAAAAAATTAATTGAGAATTTAATGTTTGTTTGCTGTTTGGTTAGCAATTGTATGACAAATATTAAATAGAAATGGGAGTATTTTGGAACGAGTTTTTGATTGCCTATCAAGTAATTATTTTTCTAATAGAGGTGTTTTCTTTCTTCTTTTTTTTTAAATATTTATACAATAGGTGGACTATTTAGAGTACTTGGAAAATGGATAGAGTAGTTGGATATATTATTTATAAATTGACATCAAAATATATTTAGATTTATTTTATTGAAAATGGTAATATGAAATAGGTTGACCTCAAAAAAAAATTAGAAGAAAACTGGAAGATTTGATGTAGTGTCGATTCTTATGTCAACACTAAAGGGAGTGTTAGGGTAGTGCTTAACATAGGTTAATAAATAAGGCAAGTGATTATTTAGTTTAAAGATATTAGTTATTAGTTAGTAGTTAGGTGGTTTGGGTAGTTCGTAGGTTGAATGGATTTATAAATCCATAGAAATAATAAAAAATGTCAAAGATGAATGTTTGGCCAGTTGGTGTGCTACATTCTCAATATTCGCAATGTCATAATTTCAATACAAATCGATCCTTACATATTCCCAATCACTTAACTAACTATGATTTACTTTGTTACTTGAAAATGGTAAACAATTTATTTCTACCAATCCATGACCCGATTAGTGATATTTTTGATGAATTCAATGGTCCAACATGTTTGATGTTTTACATGGAGCATTGATCATTTTGGTGGGTGTTGAAAATACCTCATTTGTGGATTTTTACCTTTAAATTTTTAAAATTTTAATTCAAATATTGGTTGATTCCTATCCATTTCACTCACTATTATAAGCTAGTTAAGCACTTATTCACATATTTATTGAAGTTTGATTGTATTTAAAGGAATTCAACTCCATTCATTCCACGTCTTTTCTCTTCCTAGATGGATTGAATTCAATGAACATTTATTAGGACACTCCGATTGACGTACTAAAAGATCAATGTTTACTTCATGATAATCATTTCACACATTGACATGCTCGCTTGTTGTATATCAATCCTTAGCATGATTATAAATCCATTATTTGTCTAGAGTTTGAAATAGAAGAACATCTCCCCTAAAAAATTGATGATCTTGTAAAAGTATTCATAAATACTAGAATAGTTTATAATAGGAAAATCAAATAATTAAAATGAACAAATGTACAATTAGTAGGATTAGTTTACAACACATTTAGTAAATTCAAGCATATAAAAATGCTTACAATTTACAAACTCAACCTAAAGAAGATACAAAGACTACGTAGCATCTAAGCGAAAAACACAAATAAAAAGAATCCACTTATAATCCTAAGAGTTCAATAGACTCATATGTCACATCTATTTCATCCTTCTTCATTAAGCCCACAACTACATCTTGTTATACATTATATTCAATTTTCTAATTTAATACTAATATTTATTTATCACTCACAATTAAAATTATTCAACTGCAATCAATGTATCATAAACTATAAACTTTATTAAACTAGTTTAAATCAACAGATCGTATATTTTCCTTACCAAAGGCGTAGCATCATACGATTTAAAGAAAATGCAAAGCAGCGCATAGAATGGAATATTGGGGGCTCTTTATGTTTTATCACGCTTCGTCTCAACCGACATAATTATTCTTAATTTGACAAAAGCAAGAAAGTAAAAGAAAAAGTAAAAGTAACGCCTTGTTGTTTATTCTTTAACCAATTTTTAGTCCTTCATTCAATCCATCCGTCTGTCGAATTTTGGTATATAAGGATAAGTAGATTAGAACTCTTGTTTACGAAATTGGAAGTTCATGAAGATGGAGTAGCTAGTAATGGAAGGAGAATTGAAGCTCAAGTAAAGATTGTTTCTGTTTTCCAGCTTCTAAACTGTTGCAGTACTGAGGACTGTAGGTACGCTCATTTACACCTGTTTCTGTTCCATTACTTGCATTGCTTTACCTTTTTCTAATGTTTAAATCAGAATAATGACAATGTCTACCTCTTATTATTATTATGGTACTGAAGTTATCAGTCTGCTCTAAGGTCTGTTTGTTCTATTTAGACTGATATATATATA
>MU223751.1:3289317-3301802 GCA_018584345.1 Thuja plicata
TGCTTTCTCTTCTAAATGGTAGGAAATAATATCCTCTGCTGTTGTATTTTTATCTACCTCTATTATTTTCTTGATCCATTTGAGTTTCCTCCTCTTATTATCCTCTACATCACTAGTCTCTTCATCTAATGAATTAGAAAACTCCTTGTTTCTACATATTGGTTTGGAATTAAAAACCTGATCATTAGTCATGTTATTAATTTTTGGCTCTAAGATTAATTTCTTTGAATTCCTATATGCTTGGTTTGATTGGTTTGTCACAACATTGTTTTCTTGGATTATGGTTCCTGTGTCTTCTGTTAGTTTAAAAAATTGTAGTTTGGAGAGTTTGTTTACAATGTTAGTATTAATACTATCTAAGGTCTTGGGCTGGGTTCCTAGCAGCGTAGGTGCATGATAATTATAAGAGTTGATAACAAACCCCCCTCCTTCCAAAAGGGATGGTACATGAAAGCTGTTAGTGGATTTTGGAAATAAAGGGTACCTGCATTCTTCTCCATTTCCAATGAGGTTATCAGATTTATCCTTAAGAAAATATTTAAGGTCAGTCGTATAATCTATAATGGTATTGTTGATATTAGTCCTAGGGCTTAACCATATCTTTTGCAAAATTTTGCCATAGTATTTAGCTATGTTCAGTTTATATGTGATTTGGTTAGTTTCAAATTTAAAATAATTAAGAAAGGAGAACTTGTCCTCTGTTTGAATCAGGATTTTAACATCAGATGATTCCAATAAGTTAAGTTCTAATCCCATCATTTTCCCTACTCTATCTCCAATTTGGGAAATAATCCTACTATGCAAAAGTTCGACAGGCATATTTTCAATTTTTACCCAAAAAGGAACGGAAATGCAGTCAAACATTTTTTCATTAAAATTTGGTTTCCATTTGATAAATTTGATTGCATGCCCTAGAAAATAAATGTACTCCTCAGATAATAATTTGTTTCTAATATCTGCATTCCTAAATTCCACATAAAAGAAATTATCATTTAAAACTGTCATACTCACCTGTTCTCCAAAGGATTCGTGGAGCCATGCCCTGAGGTTATTCCCCTCTAGTTATGTCCATACCATTTCCCATACAAGCCTGAAGCTACACAGTGAGCCCTAAACCCATTTGTAAAGTGAAAGTCTCCCTTAATGATGACATCTTCCCTAATAGATTTATCAAAAATTTGGGGGATCGGGGGTTGAAGTCGATTAGGGAGGGTATTTGCAACATTAGGTTTATCTATGTTTCTATGGTGAGGCAAAGTATAGATATCCCTGTTTTCTATATTATTCTCTTGAAGGTACCCAAAATGATTAAAGGTGGGAAGCAAAAAATTACAGTTTTGTGGATATAGGGTTGCCTTAGACTTCCTATGTTTAAAGCTCTTGAATCTTTGTGCATTCTATTTGTAAGCTGATAGCCATTCTTCCTTGGAGGCTGGTGTAGATCGAGGAATAGCCCTTGGGGAAACCCTAGAAGGGAAAAAATTTCTACCTGCTCTACCCTTACTAGAGACTAAATTCTGTGAATTCTTCAAGCAAGAAGGTTTACGATGATAAGCATACCTGGTTCTATTAAAAACAAAGAATTGTTTGTTCAAATCATTTACCGAAGTAAAATACCTAGATTGCGGCACAGAAGAAACATGTTTTGAAAGTCCATTAGAGCTCCATTTGAGATCTCTTTGGGAAGGAAAATGTGCTTCGATGGTAGCAGTAGAATGAAGCGCTAGACAAAACCTTCCGTGATGGTGCGGGAGCCAAAGATTAGGGTTCAGAGACGCATGAATTTCGCAAAATGGGTTCTGCTCTGCCATCACAATGTTGGGATCTGCTGAAATATTATCTCTAAAAATAACCTTCACCTCAATTATTGAGAAGGTCCACTTAGCATAGATAAAGGAAAAAATAATTTTGATTGCATTTTTAAGAGGGCCTAAGTTTTATCCTTTTGTAAAGTGCAATGCGACTGCCATTACATTATTCAACTATATAGATGTTGGAGGTGGTGAGATCGAAATCAATTCTTTTAACTAATATGAATTATAAATTGATTTAAAATGTTTTATTTTCTGCAAGTCGTGGTATCCAAACTATATTCCTTGAATTTTGAACATTATATTGAAAATGTTTATTGTACAAAGTGTCATGAATATTCTGTATGAAATGGATGGTAAAATTAAATTATATGTTTATTAATTGGACTAAATAAATTGTATTTTGTTTGCGAACATTTATAAAAAATAAAGTCACTGAAAAATTTCTTGACAGTCATTTAGTTGACAATTGCAAGATTTTATTTAAGTCATCGATTTTCTTGATTGCAAATGATATACATTTGCATGGGCTAGAGCTTTTGCACACAACTTAGTTGTGGACGTTCAAATGACAAAGTCATCATTAACAAGATTAATAATATCTTTGATAACTTGCTGGTCACTATTTCTAATAGTGAAAGAGAATAAAATTGAGTGCGACAATTTCCACTCAAGCATAATAGGATGCCATAATTGCCAAAAGAGTGAATCCCTCATATGAAATTTGCATTTTATGGTAGGAGACACTATTAAGGGTGGGTCATTGATTTGTACCAACCAACTCTACCAAATACAAATAAGAAAGTAAAGTTCTCACAAGGAAAAAAAGTTCTCATGAGACCACTGTGAAAATTCTATTGTAGTCACTGATTAATAATCTCATATCTTATAAAGATTATTTAACTGTCAAAAATAAATTCATAGCTAATATTGAAAAGTAACACAACTGCAAATTCACCAATAAAAACACAGAAAGAAATATGCAACACAATAACACAATATTTTTGGACAAATTGTCCTTGGAAAAACCCCAAAGGGAAAACCAGTAATGCAGATGAGAAATATATATTAAACTTCAAAAAATTAAGAGATACAAAATTTCTTGCCTCTCACTGATGAAACTCTGACAATCTCCCAATTCCTCCTACTGATATTCCTCCACTGCTATCCCCAACGCTATCACTACACCCTTGCTAACATTGTAGATTGTTTGTTATCACTGCAAACTCATTTTCTAACACTGCAAATGGTCTCCAACTTTTTGATGTGGATGTGTTCTCCAAATGCCCCTAGACCCCCTTTTATACTACCCTCATTGGTAAACCAACAACCGGGATCAATTCTTAATCAACGACTGAGATAAAATACAACCCAACAACCAATCAAAAAATTAGTTGCAAGTTGTCACCTAGGGAAATCAAACAATTAATAAATAATTATTAATTATTGTTAGCAAATGGACGAACACCTGTCCAACCTAACAAACTAACAACCACTACTATCCCAAGTAAATTTGATATTAATTTTTATAAGGATTTTGACTATATTATTAATAGGTACATGTAATCATTTTTTTTATAATGGTTATTCTCATCTTAGTGACCTCTATTTGTAGCCCAAATGATTTGGCACTTGAGAACAATCTTCCATGGTATAACTTTCATTAAAGTCTTAACAATATATTTCAATACTAGACATTTAAATTGGATTGAGGGGCCTCTAACATCCATACAACCACCACATATATAAACTTAGATTGTAATGCATGGAAGAATTTGAAGTCATTCCAATTTTCCCATGTCACTTGACTAAATAGAAATATGTATAATAATCTGAACAAATTAAATATATAAATAGATTTAATACATAATCAACAGTAAGAATAAAATATTAAGATTTAGCATAGCATAATGAAATCAAATAACAAGTTCTAAGAGGAGGAACATGGGGCCAGTAAATTTGGGGAAGTGATATTTAGTTTGTATGCAACAAAATAGGAGTTGAAAGGAAAAATCTCTTGCAAAATAAATTTTATCTAGAAACAAGGGGAGTTGAATGCCCTCATTTGAGTTGTTTATGTATCATCCAGTAAAGGAATTTGAATAATAGATGTTTGATCTTGTTCAAGCTGCCATGTTGATATCTGTATGCATTTCCATGAGTTGCTTAATTAATGCTAACTAAATTCTATTAGTTTTTTTGTCTTGAGAATAATCTTGTTGACTTTTAAGGACTATGTGGCTTTGAGTGGTTTGTCTTAAAACACAGTCTTTAGTTTAGGACGTTTCTTAGATTAAGAGTTTTAGGTGTTCAATTTATTTAAATAAAAAATTTGATTCAGTTAACTTTGAAGTTTAGATTCTAGGTCTCTAAGAATTAAGGTTGTACTTTTTATATGTTTGTTGGCCATTTTCTTAATATTATGATGGCATCAAAGTTGGTTTGAGTGTGACTCTATTATTGAAATGTCTAAGAAAATGAGAGCCTCTTAAGAGAATATTCTCTTAGAATAACATAACATATAAATAAAGATTATTCTAGGGTGAGAACATAGGAGTGACTGCCTATTTAAGGAATTCAAGTGTTCTTAAGTATTTAGAGGAAGGAGAGAAATCCACTTTAAAAAGTACTATTTTTCTATCATTTTAGAAGAAAAAACTTAAAATTACAGTACTATTTTGCAAGGTGAAAGTGTCTATTACAAGGGAGTGTAAATAATTTCTTGCAACAAACAAGAAAAGAAATTAGAACTGAATTTCCTGAGTGCCAAAATATTGGAAACCTTCAAATTTTGTGAAAGGAGAGGATTCTATAATCATGTATTCTATTTAGGAGGGAATGAATAGAATGTTATTGTTGTTACTATTGATGAGGCCAATGAAAGAATCATCTATCTAGCTATTTGAATGACAATTATATATGATGGGATCATCAAAACAGTTAGAGGAAGAAATGTGCTTGAGATCTCAAAAGGATAGTGGTGTGCTTGTTTGATAGTCTAGTGGATGTTTAGCTATAGGAAAAGTACATTGGAAATGTAATAAATTAAAACTTAACTTTACAAAAGAAAGACCATCTTTCTTCGAAAAGAATCACACTTATCACACAATACAAAATCATCATAATATTTTTGTTTAAACTAACCTACTATATAAAGTTGTGGTAATTTCTAATATCTTTATTTTAAACATAAATAAATTCTATAAAATTAAGCTAAATAATGAAGGAAAATAAATTATTTAAAATAACTAAAAATAGATAAACTAAAATAATATTTTTGATATAGAAACATAAATCTATAAAATGAGGAACCTAGACAAAAAAAATAGAGTTGTCTATCATAGGTAATAGTGTTTTATAAGGACCTTTTTGCAAGAAATTCTCATTTGGAGAAAATTTTACAAAAATGACATTTACATGGACAACCAGATTAAAAAGAAGAATAGTGAAATAAGAGTGAGCAAAAATAAGATTCTTATGCAAGTAGATAATTCTATTATCAAGAACTAAATAAATGACAACAATAAGATTCCTTTTTAGTGAAATTTTCACTAAATGATTTTTTTTTGGGGGTGGGGGGGTTATTTATGATTTTTCTTTATATATATATATAAACCTCCATAAATAACCTAATTTTAACTTCTATTTTTAGAATAAAAATGATAAATAATTTAATATTTTTTACTTTTTATATATATGAATGTGGCTAAGGGGCCACTCCCAAATTTATAGATTGTGTCTTGGGCGCACTCTACATGTCCATTGCCACCCTTAATAGACATGCCCAAGATGTAGTCTATATTTTCAATCCATTTTTGCAAGATTGTTATGATCCGTGATCTTTTGTGCTATCTCCTCTTGTTCAAACTCTAATACACATGCCATAAACAATGGGGAAACATCTACATTGGTCCTAAATTTATTCTCCAACTCCATGTATTCATTACCTAACAACATTTTAAAAGCTTGCAACTCCATGGGGGATTGACAGAAGAAAATTTTTCATATCCTCTCATCTAAGATTTTTCCTCTGAAGACAATTTATCTCACTTTTGTACTCAGAGTGAACAAAGCCTCCTTCATTTTGCAAAAACAACTACACATAATCTCTACTAATAACATCTTCCTCTACTGGCACATGTGAGCTGCCATCACCAATCTCATTCTATAATCAAAACCACTAGCTTCATCCTCAAAATCAACCCACATAGGTTCAAATACAACCCTATAGGTTCAAACATATCATGTACAGGTGCCACGGTTTGCAAGAAATAGTCCGTTGAAGTTGGATAGTTTTTTACACTAAGGGTATGCATGGGACATCATTGATAGGGTATGCTCTTGAGTGTTCTGGCATGCCGAGAGGTAAAGTGGGAATGTTCCTATAGTAAAGCCACCCAACTAGACGTGATCAAGGTGTCAGTTCATGCCCACGATGAACAAAATGTGATTTGGACTTCCTTCACAACAAGGGTTTATTGATAGTAGCCCTCAAAAATGAGTTTTTGGTTCTTAACTTTTGACAAGTACACCTATCATATCAAATATTGATCATTTTAGATAACCATTTGGGTGACATATAACATATGTAAAACTTGACATGTCATGTTTAGGAACAACTTGCTCAAAAATTACTCATTTTAGGTATTTAAGGGACAATTATACCTATTTTACAAAACACCTACCCTCTAAACACCCCCAAACCAAAAAGTACTCCAATAACCTAGGAAAGGTTCAAATAAATGAAATTGACAATTTTTATGTGTTGAAACATGTCAAAAGGTGTCCAAAGAGGTAGATATATGAAATTGATCATTCCCAATGCACATTCCAACAATGAAATTTGGCGACGTTGATGACACTTGTGTCTAAATTTAATTATTTTACAAGCACAATATGACTCCAATAATAAACATGTTTGTATTCTATTATATTAAATGATCATTTAAAAGTATACACCATATGAGTTGTATAGAATGAACAAATTGGATCACATTGAAATTGTAAATATGTACCTTTAAAATTATCAAGACATACACACAATGAACAAGTTAGATCATATTTCAATTGTAAATACCTAAGTTTTAAAGCACAAAGATATGCACACAATGAATAAATTGGATCGAATATCAACTTTCATGTATATAAAAATGAACAATAATCGTGTACATATACAAAAATGGCATAAATGCCAAGTCAATAATAGAGTTACAAGATTGGAGCATGTGCTATGTCAAGGTCGATATATTCAATACAAATGTTGAACATATAAATAAATTGGTCCTTCAATGACCACAACTACAACTATATGTCTCTATCAATATCTATGACTGTGGTGGATCATCAAAATAGAGCCATCTCGAAGCAGTGCGTGGCTCTGTAGTTGGCTGAACAAGAATAATACAAATGTTGAATCATATATCTTTCTTAAAACAACATAAAAAAAACTAAATATTATACTTTAATTTGTTTGTAGTTAAATTTTTGATTACCTCATGTCTTTCTTCTTCTATTGGGCTATGTAGTAAAGTTGATGGGCTCCTTCTTGGGCAAACAAGACTCCTAGCAAAATGGAAAGGTACAAGATTCATGGGAAGTTGTAAAGGGGGATATAACAGGTAAAATGGAATTAAAACAAGTTAATAACATATATGTCAAGAAACACTAAAAAACTAAAAATGCATGGACTAAAGAAAAATGCATACCAGAGCCTCAGATAGACCCCCTACACTCATAGGAGGCACAATCATTGATGAATTAGATATGATTGTTTCCTATATGGTAAATGATAAGGGATGTTATAATCATAGACGAAGGAATTGGGGCTTTCAAACTAGAAAGAACGCAATCCAACATGACTTGACAAGAGGGTTTCAACTAGGAAGACAAACATACCTGTTCCCTCTGATGTGTTGGACCCCCTCTTCAACGATCGGGACTCCTAACAAAATGGAATGGTAGATGATATGTGAGAAGCCATGAAGGGGGATGTAATAGGTAAAAGGGAATTAATACAAGTTAATAATCCAAAGTTGTTTACAAACACTTAAAAAATAAAAATGCATATACTTATATCTAAACACATATATTTAACATATATAGAACAAATCCATACCAGAGCCTTAGATGGTTGTGTTTTACTATTAGGAGGCATCACCACTTATGATGTTACTATGAACTTTTCCTATATGAAAAATGATATCATATGTTATAGGCATATAGAGGAATAATTTAGAGATTTTGAACAAACAAGAATGCAATGGAAAGTGAATATGTAAATGTTACCTCTTCCCTCTCCTAAACCTCTACGACATCAGGCGAACTCATAATACATGTACATGTACATGTTTAATCATAATACATTTCAACAAATAAATTTAAATTGTACTAAATTCCCTTTTGGTGTTTGGGTGTCTGTGTGAATATCTTTTTCTATCTCGGTTTGCTAGAAGGTTCCTTTTGCACATGAGATGTACTTGCGATAGGTTGGGTAACCTAACAAAAACTAAAAATTAGCATAAGAGAAATGAATATATAATATTAAATATAAGAGAAAAAAATCTAAATATAAATTACTTTCATGGGTTCTATTAAAATTGTAAATAAGATTTGTGCAAAATATGATACCACAAAGCTTTCTAGGCCAAAGTTAATGTCCAAAAGAATGACATCATCAACTTGGGACATCTGAGCCCTGGACAAGCCCTATAAATAACCAAATAAATATACATATTAAAAAAATCTATTTTGAAACCAACATATATTATTCAATTTTTAACAATATTTAAAAAATCTTTATCTTGGGTGTCGAAGCTACCTATGCACATTGAATGGATTAAACATTACATGGAGCACTCACACCACCTATTGCACCCTGCAATGCATATTATTCATGTCACTTTAAATTGTTCTATAAATAAAAATTTATTTATTTTTATAAGATTTAGGTGATTAATTAGTAACATGCATAAACATAAATAAACACACCTGTATCTGTTGTCCACCAGAAAACACCATGGTCGTTAGGTCGTCGGTGATGACCACATCCTCTACAATGGAAGCATGACATCTATCGCCGAAATGTGTACGTGAACGGGATGTCGAACCATCCTCATTCACGTCTGTATCTACCCCAAAACATATTTTATTGCAGATGGTATACATATTCTCAATGGGATGGGCTGAGCCAAATGGTGCATCTGATGCTGATGGAGGTCTCACAGGTGTTGATCCATCCTCTAGTCCAACTAACTGTGTGCCATGCTAAAAAATAACATCAGTCAATGATGTAGCTGCCTGAAGAGTCTATAAATCCATAGACTCCTTCAGGGCTATTGGGACCCTGACATGAACCATGAGTTTAGGAACTACATGCCTCCTTTTTTGTGGGTCTACCACCTTACGGGCCCCATGTCTATCCTGCGTAGAGCCTCTCCCTCTACCCTTTAACTATCACATGTCAAAGTAATTTGGCTTCAAGTGGAGGATAAACTCACAATATAGATTTCTCAAAAAATATAGAGGCACCTCCCAATTGTTACAAGGTGGTTGGTCAAAGACCATATACCACCTATTCCAAAAGATTTCTTTCATCCTAGCGTGCACACACCAATGTATAGGAAACCTACTTGTATCAGTAAGTAGGTTGTTACTAGTTTTAGGATTGGTGAAAAGAGCACATATGTCATCTTTAAGTATGCCTTTTCTTTTCACCTCATCATATGACAACCCATTCACATAAAATGCATGACATCTCTCCCTCCATGAATCCCATTTTGTAACCTATCTAGAGACCTCATTCACACTATTGGCTATTATTTCTAGGGTTTTGGCTAGGGATGAGTGGTGCTCCTCACTAGAGAACCCGAACCTATTCACTATTATAGAAATTTGGGTAGTGTTTTGTGTCGGGAAATTTATAAGATCCTTGTGTGTAGCCTATATGCAATCTACTGGAGGATGCAAAGGGTTTTGGGGTGGCAGTAGTTTTTTAGGAGCAACATTTTGAGGGTTTTGTTGTTGTGGAGCAGTGTCTTGAGGGTTTTCTTGTTGCTCATGTGCAATATTTTCAAGGTTTTCTTATGTTGGTTGTGCAGGAAGAGGTCCGAGATGAGCTCTGTAACACAAGAGACATTAGCTGAAGGTCTAAAATATTCCAAAATACCTTTCTCTAAGCTTGCATAACTTAGTTATCTGTATACTATTATATCTTACCAAAACTGTATGACTATACCCAGTTAACTGCATTCTAGACTTAAAGTCATTTTTACAAAGTTGAGCATCATAAATAAATTGTACTTCAAGTGACCATGTAGATGAGTAGTGTTTCCATAAATGACAACCTATAAACAATGATAATTAGGCCACTTGCCAAAAAATTCTTGTATGTGACTGCTTGAATGTAGTTGTATGCAATCTTTGAACATTGAAATGTAGAGATGACTTAATGATTCTTTTAAAAAATGCATAGATAGGTGAATAATCCTTAAAAAAATTCAATGTTTTATGCTTGATTAACTCTTTCCTTGAAGAATGAATGTATGAATGGATATATATGGACAAAGGTTCTTATTTCTTCATTGAGGTCTCCTCTACTTGGCCATAAAATGAGAGACACTTGCTACAATAGAGAAGATTATCTTGAAAATTTCTTAGATTATCTTGAAAATGCCTTAGAATATAAGGGAAGAGGTCTCCTTGGGAATCCTTTCCCCACCAAAAGAGAATGAAATTTGGTTTGGGAGTTAGGAAGATGGAAAAAAGTCAAAAATGTAGGTGGTAGGAGGTTGGAAAGCATATTTGACATGAAATCTCAAGCATTAAAATGGTGCCTAATTGAGCATCTAATTATAGGTTCTTACAATAATTTAGGATGGTATATTTATCCCCCACTTTAATAGGAGAATGAGATTACCTCATGCTCATAGTAAATTAGAAAATTATGAAGGTCAAGGAGACAAGGAGACATCAAACTCCCAAGTGACTTAGGTCCTCATCAAACCCAAAACTAAGATAAAAAGAAGCAACACTCAAAGAGAGAGAGAGAGAGAGAGAGAGAGAGAGAGAGAGAGAGAGAGAGAGAGAGAGAGAGAGAGAGGAACAANAAAAGAGAGAGAGAGAGAGAGAGAGAGAGAGAGAGAGAGAGAGAGAGAGAGAGAGAGAGAGAGAGATGAACAATTATCATAGTATGGTCTTTACTTAGTATGGGTCATGGAGAGAAAATAATGCTGCAAAAGATCACATTGAAGGCATAGAAAGCTATGTTATGCTAGTTAACCCAATCAAAATTATAACCAAGCTAAAAATTGGCCACTAGAAAATCTTCCAAAAGAGGACAAGTCCTTAAGGAAAGCATTGTATTCGATAGGGATCTAGGAAATAAGTATCCATCCTAAGGAAATAGGCTCTAAAGGGATCCAGAAAAGAAGGGTCAAGCCTAAGGAAAACATAGTTTCCAAAAGGACCCACTAAATAATGCAGAGGGTATGATAATGTAATGTAAAGGATAAACCCAAGGAAATCATTGTCTCCTTATCCATCAACATAATAAATTTCATTGAATCATTATGTATGTGTGTGCAAAATATGAAAATGATCGCAAACACCTTAACGAGAGCAAAGGCTCTAGCAAAGAATACACGCACCCACAAGAGATGTTTCCACTATGAGATATCCCCAAGTTAAGACAAACCAAGGGAAATGAAATACATGATAAAATAAAGGAAAAAATATTCTAGTAAACTCTAGGGTCATTATGATGTTATGATAACTCATTTATATTTAAGGAATTATATAAAAGAAATTTACATCGTCCCCAAAGGTAGCAGAAATATGAGCACATTAGAAGAATATCGTATAAGAGATACAAATAAGTTTTTTTTTGGGGCTAGCATTGTGAAAAAAATTGGTTTCTATATATTTTCATCATCCCTAATTAGACAACACAAAGACACATTTACAAATAATAGCACATGCATAATATAACATGTATATAAAATATAGAAGAAATGAGATACGAATAGAGGAATTTCACAATAGGTTGATTCCTTTATCACCTTGTGCCAACAGAGCAACAAGGAACAAGGCTTGTCTAAATAAATCTAAACAAAACACATAGTAAGTAGCACATAAAAGGGGAAGCACAACATAAACAAGAAAATACATAAAAGAATCCATCGTATAAGACAATGTAGTCAAGCTTATTTTTGGTCCACCCATCTTGGTCTTTACTATTTAGGGAAGGTGAGAAACATACAAGAGGCACAATTTAAAGCATGGTAGATGGAGCTATCGTAAGTTCTAAACAAGGACCATTTTCTAATGATGAGTCATCTTGTATGTCACTAATATCTAGGGATATTTTTTTTGCAAATCTAGCAGGTAAATCGTTATTAACATCAATAAGCTCATACATATTGTTAATGTTTGTAGCGTCAGTCATATGATCATTTAGAATACATATAATACTTTAATATTGACTAATAATAATATATTGCATTTGTATATATATGTGTGTGATATACATATATATATATATATATATATAAAATATTATTATTAAATATATATTATGCAAACTTATATTCTTCTAATATAAAATTGATTAATGAAACATTAACAATTATAATGAATAGACATGTCCCGTGAAGGGACATGTCTCTCCTAGTGTCTCTC
>MU223751.1:3305320-3331338 GCA_018584345.1 Thuja plicata
CTCTAATATAAATAGAATCATCATGTTTATTTAATTTTATCTTCTTTAGATTAACTCCCTCCCTTTGGCTATGCATAGGTTGGTCAAAAGGAATCAAGGAATTAGAATATGTATTAGGGGAGGAAATGTTTTGTGAAGTAATATTACAAGATCTAACATGACGTATCTAGTGGCGGTCACGAGCACATCGGTTGCATTTGATTTTTCTTTAGATTTGACTTAGTTTATAATCAATCAACATTGGGTCCTTTTTAATTTAGGATAAATAATGGAAAGAACCATGCTAGGTTGAGAGATAGAAGTTGTGGGGATTTATTATGATATAGGAGGTGGAAGTGAAGCATAAATAGGAGGTATAGAAGGTGTGGGAAGGAGTTCAATCCTAGGGCAAGGAGATGGAACTATCTTTGGATTACCAAGCTCACAAATATTTTGGGCCTTGAATTTTTGATAGGATAAGAAGAAATGGTCTTGGCGGGATTGAAATGGTTGATGCATGGTAGGAAAAAATAATTCAAGGTCAAAGTTTATTTGACTAGCTAAAGGTTGTTAGAGACTATGGTTGATCGTGATGATTTTTCCATTGTGGGGAAATTTCAAATATTTATGGATAAGATAGACAATATATTTCATGGAAGTGAGCCGAGGAAGGCCAAGTATAACTTTAAATTGATATAAAGTTGGGATGAAAACAAAGATAAAATATAAGGTTTTCTTACCAAATTCATTAGGGAAGGTAATGGAACCATGGGTAGAAGAAGTGAAACCATTGAAAGTTTTAATCATCACATTTTATTTTTCATAAGGGTCACGATAGATATGTTGTGTGAAAATATGGTCTTTAGTTATAGAATTCACCATGGAAGTAGGATCTATAAGGACTCCACAAGAGGGAAGGACATTAATATTTGCAACAATGTAATAAGGACCATCAGGTGCCTTAATAGCCTCGACCTTAGGATCAAATGTAATGAAAAGCTTGGGTTTTGGTTTAGATTAGAGTTGATTAGTAAGGTTTACATAATTTTTAGCCTTGTTACACTCATTGTCATATTTTAGAATAGTAGGAGGGTCAATAATATTGGTGGACAAAGATACTAAGGAATGGGTAGACTCAATAGTATTGGTAGAATGAAAAGGTAAGGGATTGGTATAGATTTAAATATTTTGGTTTGGAGGGGAAACATGTTTGTTTCCTTGATCATTAACACCCTAAATAAATATATCATTAAAATCAATAAGGTTTTAAATAATAGACTTCAAACGAAAACATTTTTTAGTATCATGACTAGGTTGATGATGGTATTGACAAAAAACTTTGGAATGAATGGATTTGGAAGTTTGTTTAGAAGGAACAATTCGTTTAATGAGAGAAAATGTTAAAACATTAGCATAAATCAACATCAACACCATATTATGTACATATTTAGAAAGAGGTCTAAACTTACAAGAAGGTTTAAAAATAGATGATATAGTAGTCACACCGTTGGAATAGATGTGATGCAACATCATTCTTATCAACTAGAGTGATTGGAGGATTTTTATCAAATTGACTCACTTGAAGTTGATAATTATGAAGCATTGCATACATTTGAGTAAATGAAGAGAATTCAGAAAATAAAACCTTGTCTCTAATGTCTTTTTGTAAATTAGAAATAAAAATACATTGAACATCAATATCAAGCACATGATAATAAATTTAAGTATGAAAATATTTAAATCTACCAATGAAATCAATCCTATTTTCTTTAACACCTTGTTTACAATGCATTAGATCGGTCAAAGAAATCTTAGGACCAATATTATTTTGATACTATTGAATGAAAGCATTAACAATTTCTTGATATGAATGAATAGAATAAGGAGGTAAAAAACAATACCATTGCAAGGCCTTATCTCTAAATGTTCTATTAAACAATTTAGCCATGATTTTATGATCATAAGAGAAGTCCCTACACAATAATTGAAATTTTTTCACATGAGCCAAGGGATCACCTCTATAAATATAAGTATCAAAGTGCTAGATATTTCCATGTATTGAGGGATAATGGAACAAATGATATCCAAGGACAAAGGACTAGGAATTTCACAAGTGAGAATATTGAATTTGGATAGAGTCATGGAGGCAATTTGTTGTTTCAAGGGTGACACAATTTGAACAAGACTATTAATAGTGGATTTGATGGAGAGATTATTATTGGACAAGTGTGAAAAGCTTTGAACATTATGGGAATTATAAGGAACATTAGAATTTGAAAATGGAACATTGTTGTAGGTAGGCATGGATGGTAGTTTTTAAATGCATGGAACACTTGGAGGAGGAATGATAGGATTAGGGATACTTCCACCACTAACATGTATAGGATTAGTGTTTAAAATAAATGTAGTCATGAGAGGTGAAGGGTATGTAGAAACACTAACTTTAATGGTATAGAAATAGAAATAGAAGTCTCAACACTAGTGTGAGGGTTAGTTAAACCAAGGTCTTGAGTAAATTGTTTAAGAATTTTAACATTGTTATTGATAAGATGAGAAAGAGCATGAAACAAATCAATGTCATTCTCTTCATTGTGAGTCACCGTCCTCATTATTTTTGCTAAAAATATGGATTTTAGATTAGAATGTTCATGATCTAAGAATTTCTCAAATTTTTCAAAATCATGTAAATATTTTGCACAAGTGGGTAGGATACACTCTTAAGGTTTCATATTCATCATGAGAAGAGTGGGACGATGGATTTTCAAGACTAGTGGGAATTTCATTGGTAGGCATACTAGTATCATCAACATTCCTAGGAAACATAGAGAAATCATGATAAAAAGAACCCATAAATCTATAGCTTCTTCTAACTAGAATGCTATAGGCAGGACTCAATCTTATGATGCTCATGCATAATGAAAAGAAAGAGAGACATTTCTAACAAATGCAAGTAGAAAATTTGATAAAAATATGCAAACATTCACCAACTTTATGCAACATAAATATAATTAAGACACATAATTGAACATGAAACCTAATGAATAACACATCTATGTATCAAATCAAAAGTGGAAATGTCATGGGTTGGGTTCACAAAAATGTACAGTAAGAAAGGTGGTTAGGAAAATAATAAGGGGTTCTAGAGTGGTTCTCTAATGCAACACCTAGCCAATTATTTATTGCACAACTAAAAGGAAGATGAAACACTAGGCTCAAATAGAAATTAAGGACTAAGCGGGCGCAATGATCATTTATTTTATTATAATGTGTTGGAATTGATTAGGAAAAAATGATTGAATAATGAAAGATATAGGAAAAAATAGATAAAGATGATAAGGTGTAGAATATACAGATTGACAGAAAATAGATAGCTCTGTATGGGTATCAAAAAAACCCAGAGAATACCACTAACCTAACATTTTAATTTGAGATTTTGTAGGTAAGAGGTCACCCATGTAATCATATTACTGGAAAGAGGGTTCCTAGAGTGTCATATTCCCTATGGCTTTGAATAAACTTAGTTGTAGACTATTTGTGTTGTCCTAAATATTCCAGATTTGAGCCGGTGTAAACACCACATTTTCCTACACAGAAAAATGGGGAAAATATTATGTACAAAGGTGTTTAGCTTAGTCAAACCTTAGTTCAGGAATCAACTTTGAAACAGAAATGAAATTGAATTAGAAGAATGCTTGTAAATGTAAGGTCAATATGAGATCTACTTTGTAAATGCATATACATCTGCAAATCGATATTGATGTCATGATATCTATGTAGATGCTTGTAAGTTTCTTGAATGTAGTTGTATGTAGTCTATTTTGAACCTTAGAGTATAGATATAAATCAAGGATGCATTTCACAAATGCATAGATTCATATGAATACTTCTTAAAGAATTTCAATTTTGTTATGCTTAATTGACTCTCACCTTTAAGAATGGATAGATGAATAGATATAGGTGGGAAAATGACCTTATTGCTTGATTGAGGTATCCTCTACTTGGCCATCATGGGAGAGAAGCTTACTACAATAGAGAATATTTCCATAAAAGTTCTTGAGAAATGCTTGAAATCTTGATCCTGGATGCTTGGATGTGAAATTGTAGGAGAGCACTTGAAAAATTGATCATGACTACCAAAATGAGGAGAAATAGGTTTATTTTATACCTCTCTTCAACATTTTAGAGCTCAAAACTAAAAGGAGATCAACGAGAATTTAGAAATCCTACTAAATCAATGACACAGGCCCCTAATTCAAATGTTGGGGAAAAGACAAGGGAATAGGTCAGCTTGGGCATCCTTTTTCTGAGATCCCTTCCAAAAGAGGATGAAATTTAGTTTGGGAGTACGGAAGGCATAAAGAAAGCCAAGAATGTAGGTGGTACATGGATGGATCGACCTTAACAAAAATGAAATCTTGATAATACTAAAATTAGGTCTATTTGAACATCTAATTATAGGTGCTTACAATTTAGAATGATACAAGTTCAATATTGATTTATCAATTATTACAAATATACCACTAAAGTCCAAAGACTCATTATTACCCTTTTTTATATTAGACTATATCTCTATATTTATTGAGAATTTATTTATCTTTTTTTTTATTTATAAATTTTCATTAAATTTCTAACAAATAACACAATTTTTATTTTTTGCATTTGTAAAGGAGAAATTTATTTTCATTTATTATATAATAAAAGATATTAATATTTAACATCAAAGAATATTTATTCACATTTAATATTTTTTTAAGAAAACTACCAAACACTTCCAAACTTCAATTTCAATATTTATTCAAAAAATATTTTTATAACTATATTCAAAAAATATTTATTTCTTGATTATATATATGTGTGTGTGTGTGTGTGTGTGTATACATACACATGCATACATACATACATACATGCATGTACATGTACATGCATATATACATATACATACACACGTACATACATACATAGATACACATGTACATACATACATAAAGTTACCTTAGATAAATTTAAAAAAAATGCACTTCTTGAGAAAGTCAAATTTTTTATAATGAAATGAATGAATAAATAAATGATCAAATATTTTGGTACCTCACATGATGCTTTTCAAGACCTTGTTATTAGTTTTAACATTTAAAAGTTAGACAAGCTCATTGTTTTTGTAAAAACACATTTATATATTTCATTTTTGTCATAAAAAAACCTTCAATTTGTCTCTCTTTACTTCAATTCATCTGTCATATTAAACAAGGGAGATCTAATGAATTGAACTGATGTAATATTTAAGAAAAAGATACGAAGAAATGACACATTAGACCATATTGGCTTATGGTTGAAAGGTAGAAAGTGAAGAAACTACATTACATGGATGAATATTTAGCTTTGAATTTATGTCTTCTCTACTAAGCTATTTGTATTACATATGAAAAATATGAGCTAGAGTTTGACTAGGCCTTTTGTTCCTACTCTTCTTTTCTTACCCTAAAGATAAATATATAAAATTTATAGTAATTGAACAAGTAATATAGTTTTCTTTTTCTTTTTTTATTATCCATGTGTACATACATTTGTTTCATGCCTTGTTGTAGAATTAAACTTTAGTCATTATCAATTATCTCTGAGTTAGTTGTTAAGTGCATTGTTAATCATAATTACTTTCTATTTTTTTAGAATTTTTAAATATATTAGTTTGACTTTATGTAGTTTTAATTACTTAATATTTCTAATTTTAATAATTTAATCTTATAATTATTACTTATGATTAAATCATCATATAATTTTTTACCTTTCTAAAATTATTTTTTGTGATTTATTATAATTATCTTTTTATTGAACAATTATAATTTCATGTGTGCGTGTTATGTGTATGTATATATATGTGTGTGTGTGTGTGTGTGTCTATATATATATTCAAGTTTTAAAAGATTCTATTGAAATCATAAATTTTATGAAATAATTTAATATTTAAAAACATAATTAAGAATTTATTTATTGTTACAATTATAATTAGTATGATTTCATAATATAATTATTATCCTTCAAAATTTTCATTATTATTAGTCTAATTTCATTAAAAAATATAAAATTTTAAGAGTAATTACCTTTGTGATAATAAATTTAATCAAAAAGTATAAATTTTTAATAATATTTTACCATTTGTAAAAGTAAATGAATAATTTATTTTTAATTAATTATTTTTTATAAGTATCATTATTATAATTTTATAATATAATTTTTATTTTCTAAAATTACAATAATTTATTTCTTACATTACTAATCTATTTTTTAAAATCATAAAAGTAATAGTAATAATAGATAAATTGATGAATTCTTGGGATGTGGTAGATGGCAGAAGTGCATTATCTTGGAAGGACTCTTCAAATGGTTATTCAATTATAGATAAATTAATGAATTCTAGTAGGATTAGAGAAGTTTTTGAGAAAGAATGGGGTTCGTATGTAAGATTTAATGTGGAATTGGTTGATATAGTCCCCTCTTTAGGTTGGAAGTGGAAATCATTTGAAGATCTACCTATTCTAAGAGATTACATACTTCATCCAAAATATTATGAAAAATAAAACACTGACATTTTAGAAAGGAGAGGCCATTCTTGTTTGGAATGGAGTGAAGTTAGGATGCTATAATTCTAAAGATGATTATAAAGCAATGGTTCAAAAATAATGCTTCCAAAATCTAAGATTCCGCTTCAGCTATGTTGGGATAAAATGTGCCTTCCAAAGGTGTGTTTATTCTCTTAGGCAACCCTTTAAGGTACAATTCTCACAACTGAATGGTTTAGGAAGATAGATTTTGTTGTAACTATGTGAGCAAAGTGAAGACTCAGCTAATCATTTTTTTAATTTCCCTTAGCTCATAGATGTTGGCAATGGTTATGTGCTAAACTAGGTTGGATTACTACTCTCCCCAATGATATTATGAGTATGTCTCAAACCTCTATAATATTATTTGGATTCATTCACCTTCATTTTTGATATGGGAGTTGTGGAAGGAAAGAACTTGTAGTATTTTTAAAAAGAAGAAGATGAGTTGGGAGACATTGGCAAATAAGATAGAACCTACTACCCAGAAGGCAATGAATAGTAGACTAACAATGCATTGTCTAAAGGAGGCTCGATTTACTAGTTGGGATGATAAAATCAAGGGAAGATAGTTTAGATTGGAGATCCCTTCTTTTGTTGGCAGTGGGGAAGAGAAAACTAAGAGTAACATAGACTAGTTTGAATGATCTCCTCCAAAGGATGGTTGGGCTAAGAGGAACTTTGATGGAGCATCTTGGGGAAATCTTAGTGCTTCTAGAGAAGGTTATGTAATTCGTTTGTGGGATGAAGAATTAGTTTCCAAATTGGCTAAATCTTTAGAACAAGATACAAATAATATAGAAAAAATTCAAGGCTTCAGTATCTAAGGACTCTTACTATGCAAAGAATTATGAATTAAAAAGGTGGAAATTGAGGGTGACTTTGAAATAATTATCAATGTTCTCATAGTAGGAAGAACATCAAATTGGGGATTAAGTTCAATCCTGAGCAAAGCCTTAGAACTACTTGAATTTTTTGAGGCTATCACTATAAATCATATTTATAGGGAAAAAATGGAATGGTAGATAAAATAGAAAATCTTGGAGAAAATGACATAGATTGAATATAGGTGGGAGCAAATAGTATTGCTAGAAAATAGCAGAGAGTTGTCCAACAAATTCAAATTTAAATGTTAAATGAGAAATATAATTCAAGACTAAGGTAGTGGGGATCATAGATGATATGTATATAAGTTGTTGGAGAAGAAAACATTAGAAGGATTAAATATAAAATCCGTAAAAGGAATTTAATATTATTAAGAGGGGACTTAAACTCCATAATGTGTGGGTCAAAATTTTATGTTTTGATGATTGATGGGGTGTTAGGCCTTTTAATTTTTGAAAAATTTCATCATGTTTGGATAAAGGCTTATTTGAGTAGATAACCTGGACTTTAGACAACTCATTTTCATTGTGTTCAATGGAAAAGGCTAACTATAACTCATGAAAGTGACTATAGAGGAGTCAAGATACTAGCCCGGTAGATTTTCAAAAAATCAAACAAGTTGGATAGGGGATGTGAGAGAAAGGATTTAACATAGGGCTTTCTATTATGACTCGTTTATGACAAGCCTTTCTAAGAAGAAATGACACAAAGGAAACAATTCTTTTAACAAATCTCTTCTCCATTTGGTAAGGCATTTCATAAATCTCTTCTCCATCGGCTAAGGTATTTCAAACATGGAGAGAATATCCTTCATTCTCTCTAAGTAATAGGTTTGGGGAAACATGGATACTCCTATCCGGTTGTTATCAACAATAAGGTAGATGTTGTTTGTAGGAGTCATTATCAATAAGAAACTTTGAGAGATGTTGAATCATTCACACAAACTAATTATTTATGCAGTGAGATGAGCTTTGGGACCAAGATTTCTTCATGTAGATCACTAATATAGGATTAACACCATTATCCCTACGAGTTTTATTTTCCATTTTGACATCTGGTGAGAAGAAGTTTTTAGTAGAAGAGCTATGTAGGAGGGTTTTCAATAGATTGTCTGGGAGATTCAGAAAGGGTGATGGTGAATATTTATAAAAACTTGACATTTTCTTATCCAAAATACTACAATATGACTATGGAAGCTAGGAAATTGGTCCCTAGGTTTCATGTCCTCACAAGATGGGAGGAAGAACCACAAGATTTATGGGAGACAATTATTTAAATTAGCCCAAATTTTCTTAAGAGAGTAATGAGTATCATAGATGTCTTAGGAGAAGTCGTTAGGGACAATTTGGATGAAGAAGCAGATAGGGTTTATAAATACAAATATCATGAATTCCTTGATGGATTGGGTAGTGAGGATTCTAACAAGGCTAAGGAGGATGATGAGCTTGAAAATGCAAGGATGCTACCAGTTGTTGCAATTGGAGGCAACAAGTTTTGAGCTTGGGAGTTGGTTCATCCACTCTATCTGTAGAAGGAAAAGGAAAAGCCCTAACTAGGGTTTGATTAATTTTAATGATCCCCCTTTTTAAATGTATTTTTAATGAATATTGGTTTTAGTCAGCACATATATACCATATTATAAACAATATTTTATTTTCGGTGATGTAAATCAAAATGATCATATTTAGTTTTTTGAATTGATGGATATATATTAATTGATGTATGCGACATTAGAACTAGATGGCTTATCTGTGGCATAGATAGTTTTCAAAATTATATTTTTCAAAATTTTGAAACTTAATTCAAACTTTCATACGGCTTCGGCCTTTTATTGAACAAAAAAATACTAGTAGTGTAAGATATAAATTGTAATAAATTTAGAAAATAAAATAATATTATAAATTATAATAATGATACTCATAAAAATAATTTAAAAAATAAATTACTCAATTAATTTTCTAAATACTAACTTATTATTATAAATTAATGATTTTGGGGGAAATTAAATTTTAAACTATTAGTAACTAATTTTAGAAAGGTTAAATCCTATAGTTTAAAATACAATAATTATAATTATAATTTTTTTATTTTATTAAACTAGTTTTTCAAATATTAAATTATTTTTAAAATTTTATGATTTTTAATTGAAGTTAGATCAAAAAATTATGAAAGACTAACTTTAGAAAGGTAAAAATCATATTATGAAATCATCTAATGATAATTATAGAAAATAATAAATGAAAAATAAATTATTGAATTGTGTTATTAAATATTAAATTATTTATGAAGTCTTAAAACTTGTAAAATAAAAAATTATTTGAAATCATAATGATTTCAATTATAAAAGAAAATTATATTAAATTACTATTAAAAATTTATGATTTTTTATGAAATTATTCATTAAAATATAATTTTAAAAAGTTAAAAATTTATGTGATGTAAATTATTAAAATTTTATGATTTTTAATTGAAGTTAGATCAAAAAATTATGAAAGACTAACTTTAGAAAGGTAAAAATCATATTATGAAATCATCTAATGATAATTATAGAAAATAATAAATGAAAAATAAATTATTGAATTGTGTTATTAAATATTAAATTATTTATGAAGTCTTAAAACTTGTAAAATAAAAAATTATTTGAAATCATAATGATTTCAATTATAAAAGAAAATTATATTAAATTACTATTAAAAATTTATGATTTTTTATGAAATTATTCATTAAAATATAATTTTAAAAAGTTAAAAATTTATGTGATGTAAATTATAAATAATATCAACAAGATTTTATGAAATTAGAAGTATTTAATAATTAAAAATAAAAATAATAACCCTTTAAAGTGACTATTTTTTTAAATATTATTGTTAAGTGCAGCATCTCGTGCAGGTGAAACACGAAACCATGCCACCCAACTTAAAGTTCAAGATAATATATTGGGACCGTGCAAAGCCAAATGGGTACCGTTTGGCAACGGTTGAAGAAGTTGGGAATAATTTGGACACCCTTAAACGCCGAGCATTTTTGAAAGACAATGGAGCACGTCTTTTGGACGGTTGCATCTTCCCCGACTATCGACTTGAACATGTTTTTGATGATATTAATTTTTATATGGTGGTGAAGGAAAAAGAGAGGAATGAGGATGCAGGCGTTTGGAAGAAAAAATGTTCAGGTATAACCACCGCTTAATTCTACTTATTCTTATTATTATAACGTAGGTGTTATTCATTATTGGACTTTGTATGGCATATTTTAATTTCATATCGCTTTATAATAATGATGGTCTTTAATGTGATATTACAGCTTGTTATCCATCAAATGGTAATCTGTTGAGAAAGCAAGTCTATGATGGAATTATTCTCTCTCAACAAGGGAGAGATACTGCAATGGCTCTTGCTTCCATCAATTATGATGCAGAAGTCATATATTGGCTGGTCAAAACTACAAATCAAATAGAGGCCCAACGTTTTACTAATTTGCTCAAGTCATCGAAAATGGAATATACTAGTTTGTCTAAAAATTTGTTTGACGCTTTGTCGGCTTCTGAATTTCCTCTACAGTTGCCACTTGAACATCATCATTTCTTTAATCATTTCAAAGACAATCACTGGTATTATACTTTACGTTTCGGTCTAGGCATTGTTTATATTGAATTGTTGGTAGAGATGTACTCTACTGATATTGTTCACCAGAAAGATAGAAATGGAATGTCCATTTTGGATAGAGTTACAGAAATAGCTATGGATGATGCATATTTTATTCCCGCATTGACAAAGCTCCTGTCTTTATCTCAACTTTCCTTAGAAAATCAGGTTTCTAAGATTAGGAATAAATTTGGAAACATTTTTATTGAGGCAATTGAAAGAGGGTATGCTCAACTTGTACAAGATTTATTAAAATTGAAAGATTCCGTTGAACAGCTCCCCACAAATGTCTGCATGGAAATTGCAACAGGGGCCATACGTAGAGGCTATCTGCAATGCCTATCTGATATGTTAAATTTGTTAAAGAAAAAAGGTGGAAATGAGGTCCAACAAGACAAACACGGAAAGACACTCTTCCATTATGCAGCCGATTCAGGAAATGAAAATGTCTTCCAATTGCTTGTTGAGACATATCAAGATGAGTACAGAGAGAACAGAAGGGATAAATGGGGAAGAAGCCTTCTTGACTGGGCAGCACTCAATGGACAAGCCGACTTTTGTAAGGTTTGGGTAGATAAGTGGCAGTTAAAAGTAGATGCCAAGGATAGTTTTGGCAGGAATTCTTTGCATTTCGCAGCTCAAGGAAAGATGGGGTATCTTGTTGTGGATTATTTAGTGGGACAATCCTCAGTGGATTTAATTTATGGAAGGGATGATGAAGGAAGAACACCCTTGCACTTGGCATCTGCGAAAGGCAACATGAAAATGGTTGAGAGGTTATTATCTTTCAGTGCAGATAACCCTTCTCAACTGAAACATTACATTGAGCAAGGTGACGGGTTGGGGAAGACCGCAATGCAAATGGCAGCACGTGGAGGTCATACTCGTATTGTGCGGTTTTTATTGGAGAAAGGGTGTGATCCATTGTCAGAGCGTGATGTTCATGGAGGCACAGCATTGCACTATGCCACTCAAGTGGAAGATGAAGAGGTTGCAGTTGCCATATCGCAGAGCCTCCTAAATAAATATGAGAATGAAAAGGAAAGAAAATCACTCCTATTGTGGGCCTCAGCAGCGGGCATTGGCACGGCAGAGGAAAGAAGAACGGTAAATCCTGTTGTTGAGGATTTCTTTTTACGGAAGAAGGCAAGAGATGAGATTAATTTGTTAAAGGCAGCAGCAGAGACTAAGAATGCAGAAATGGCATGGGAACTTCTAAATAGAGGTGCCCGTTTCACAGATCTTGACTATTATAGAACAACAGAAGATCGAGGTGAACATATAGAAAATGCAAAATCAGGTAAGCGTGTTTTATGTTATCATTCTTCGTTTCTGTAATTTAATTTTGCAGTTATTTAATGCCATTCGATTATCAATTTACGGCGACAGTAATAAGAGAAATAGAAATAGCAAAGGAGCACGGACGAGATAAACCAAGCCTGAAGGATAATCTTGGTAATATATTATTTTATAGTTTCAGTTTTTAATTGATATATTTAATGTGGATCCTACCAGAACAGCCTTGTCATCTAAAAACAAAAAAAAACACTTGTCCACTTTGTGTAGAAAGAACCGTTTTAGCGGAAGGTCTAGCTGCTCTATTTTTGAATAGATATATTGAATCTCCAATCACAGTGGGCATTTCTGGTGAATGGGGCATGGGAAAATCCAGCCTCATGGTTCAGGTGCGTTTTACTTTTGCTATGGAAATTTTTTTAGTTTTCAACCAGACCTTACTTAAAAACAAAAAATATAGACTTAATTCCTCCGAACATGTACATGTAGACCGAAAGCATTCTTTTAATGGCGGCCTCTCAGTTGACATTTCCAAATCTCCTGCGATCTGAAAAGTTTGAGGGAGCAGAGAAGATATCATTGAGTACTAAAGGTCGAAAGATATATACAAGGATGAAAATCGCCATTAACAAATTGTTCGCATACAGCGATTATGATTCGTGGAGTGATGTGCCATTTCCCTGTCTCCTCCCTTATGCAATTTATGTTGGAGTAGACAAGATATACAAATTGTTAACATCCAGCGAGTCAGAGGTATATTTTAAATATAATTCTCTTGTAGATGTCTGCAGTTTAACAGAAATAATATCATAATTCAAAAATCATTTTGAACAGAGGGGACTACTGAAATTGTTAGAGGAGTATGAGCCCCAACACCATGCTATCTATAAGTCCCTTGCATGCACGGATATTCATGATCAAATGGTAAGTTGAAAATAAGGGTTTTAAATACATAAAAAATTATTAATTGATCAATGATTTTTCTTTTGACATCTCTTTCTTCTATTTGTACTTATGTTTAGCTAAGTTCACATGCTAATGGAGAGAATCAGTTCCAACAAATGAGGGGAGTGCCTCGAATTTTGACAATTCGATACAATGCGTGGCACTACCGTGATGAGCACGAAGCTTGGGCGGGGTTAGCAGTCACAATCACAAAAGAAATAGAGAAGGCAATGACAAGAGCACAAAGGTTCAGTACCTGTTGGAGATATAGTTGGGCTAAAAATAGTGTCAACATCTGTATACAAATATTTTTACCTTGTCTGTTGGTCACATTTCTAGCAGGTTGGGTGGCTTGGGCAGCTTGGATCTTATTAAGGGATGTTAAGTTCAAAGATTTAAAATATGGATCCATACCTTGCACTATCATAGCAATTGTATGGGTGGTGTTAAAATCTGTAATTTCTGTTGTGAAACCAGTGAGCACACAGATGATGGGGTATATCAACTCACCAGATCACACAGTTCATCTTGGCTATCAAGAGCAAGTTATATCTGACATCAATTTCTTGAAAGGGGAACTTGGTAAAAAGCCTCACTGGTTTTTCTCTTTCATTTCTGGTGAATAGTGCAGAAATTGGTTTGGCTTGTATCCAGACAATGTTGAAAATACACCTGTCCCAAAATTTAGGCCAGCCTCTGAGGATCAACTTCGAATCATAACCTTTGTTGATGACCTCGATAGATGTGATGAAAAAGTTGTTTTACAGGTTTGTCGAAGTAATTCATTTTTTTTTTCTAGTTTGTTATGTTTTTATTTTAGAAAAGAGGCTAAAATATTCGTTTACTATTTACTACAGATTTTATCTGCAGTAAATCTTGTATTGGCTGAGTGCAAAATTAATGTGATTTTGGGGATAGATAAAAAGATGATCCAAAGAGCAGTTGAGAGCCATTTTAAAAATAATGATGATACAGATCTAGCAGACAAGTTTATTTGTAAAGTCATTCAGATTCCTTTGAGTTTGCCAGATCCTACAGATGAAGAATCAGATAAATTTCTGCAACGTTTTTTAGAACACCAATCACCTATAGAAACTACAATTGAAAAGGAAGACAATGAAGACACAGATTATGGTGATATAGATACAGATAATGGTAAATTACAATAAAGTGTTATTTCTACACAATGCAATCTATGGGTTTGAAACAATTTACATTATAAGTACTATGTAATTAAGTTGATTAAATCTATTCTTATTTGATTAAACTTGTTTTTATGATTATGTTTATAATTTTTCCTTTGCATATATACAGATGATGAGGGAAATGATGAGGGAGACGTTTATGAAGGCCCATGTGAAGAAGATGTAGCAATTAATATTGATTGTTCTAATGGATTATACAAAGGCTGTCAAGGTAAGTATCCGAAATGGTAAAGTGTCATATTGATATTATTTTAATTTATAATAAGATTATATTTAAACATTTTGTAACTTAATTTATCTAACAGGCATTATAAAAAAGGTGCTTCATTGGATGGCTTGCTTCATTCAAATTTTGTATTTGATTTCTTGCAAACTTCCAAGTGAGCTTCAACAAGTTGATGATGAGTCAAATAGAAAAGGAACTAGTTTTTTGACATTTTCAAAAGGTGCACGATTGACAAGAGAAATCTTGCTATCAAATTATAGCCAAGAAGAAGCTACAACCTTGTATAAGTTGAAGGGTTTTGCCAGTGGTAGTCAAAAACTTCCCCGTGAATGGAAACGCTTTTTGGACTACCGCAAATTTGTATGCAATATTCTTTCCATGAGAGGCAAAGTATACAAGCTGCTAAATTGGAAGCTAGAATTGGTGGCATGGATATTTATCTGTTGGAATTGGAAGCATGAGATGAACACTATCATCAAGGTTGGCTTAATAATATTAGATTATCTTTTTTTTTTATTGATGTTGTAATCTAATATATTTTCTAATATAAGCATAAATCTAACTGCATTAATTTTTAAAATGTAGGATTGGCACAAGTATGCAGTTGTGCAAGCTAAGTCCCTAAATGATGATGATGAAGTAAGAAATGTGTATGGGCCTTCACTTAAACAAATTGTTATGAATTATGTTATTGAGTTGCAAGAATCACAACTTCTAGATATTGAAGTTGACTTGGGTAGAGAGAGAGATTTAAATAGCAAAAAAATAGTGACAAATATAAGTGAAGAAAGAAAAACCCAATATTTTAATTGGTTAAACTTATCAAAGGCATTAAACATCCAAGATGTTTCAATGAAAGGGATTCAACTGTTTCAACAATTTCGCCTTCATTGTGAAACTTATAATATTCCATGGCCTTTGCTAGAGTCGGATTATAGCCAAGAAGAAGTCAACACATTGGATAAAATCAAGATATTTGCCACTGGTAGGCGAAGAGATTCCCATGAATGGCAACATTTTTGGGACTATAACAAATTTGCACATAACACTCTTTCTACAATAGGAAAAGTACACAACCTACCTAGCTGGAAGGTAGAATTGGTTGCTTGGATATTTGTTTGTTGGCAATGGGAGCATGAGATGAACACTCTCATCAAGGTTGGCATACTAATATTATATTCATTTTTTCTTTTACTGATCTTATTTTTTGATATATTTGAGATGTGTATCTTCAATCTAAAGACTTTACTTTTTGAAGTGTAGGGTTGGCGAAAGTATGCAGCTATAAAACACAAGGACAAAGGAAAATCCATGGAAGTTGATGATGAAGTACATGAACAACAGTATGGGCCTTCACTTAAGCAAATTGTTGTGAATTATATTGAAGACAATTTCAATAAAGATGAAAGAACAATAGATGGCCATGATACTACAATAGTTGGAGAAAGCCAAACCCAATATACCAATTGGTTAAACTTACTAGAAGTATTGAGCATACAAAATATTCCAATGCCATGCATTCAACTATTTCAGCGATTTCGCCTTTCTTGTGAAATTGATAATCTTCCATGGCCTTTGTTGGAGTCAAATGTTGATAGATATAAAAGGTTGTCGGCATCAACTCTTGATAAATAGAACAAACATATCCAAGACAGACCCATTTATTTGTATTACATTAATTATGTATCCTTGAACATATTAATCATTATCTATCTTTATATATATTATTTTTGAAGTATTTTTTTAAATTTTGTGTAGCTTATTATAGCTTTCTAATATTTATAGAAGTTTAAGGTACTATGGGACAGGAAATTTACACCTTAATAAACAAAATATGTTGTTAACACAATATGTTAACAACATATGTTTTAATCTATTGTATTTGTTTACAAATTACTAACACCTAATATTTATAGAAGTTTAAACCAAAGTTCTCCTTAAAAAAATAGAACATTTATAGTTGATTAATCTCTTAAACTTCAAATAGACATTTAAAAAGGTTAGTCTCCTACCTAATTCTTGCTCGATTGCTCCAGAATCTTAACATGCAAGCTTCTTATTTGAGGGCTTTGAAACGGTTTCAAGAATTCATAGCCACGGGATTACAGTTGGAAATGTTATATGTAGATTTTTGAAAGCACAGATAAGACTCGTGGTTTACATAGAATGCGTTAAAAGGAAAATGTGATCTGACTACCATGGTGGACATGCATGTAAAATGTGGAAGCACATACAAGGATTCGTGGAAAGGAAAGTCTGAGGCCAAGCTCTTCACAAAACTATTCATTCTTTGATGCTCTCCTCACAAATGTGCTGTACCTGATATGATCACACCCACTCGAAGCCAATTACAAATATTTAAATGTCAAAATATGTCAAAATAGAGACACCAAAGTGAGTGATAATCTGGAGGTTAAAATGATTCGCAAAACACCATGCAGGGACAGCGCCAAATATCTTCAAATTTATAATGCCAGGTAACATTCAAACATTAAAAACTACAAATAATGCATTACAGAATCGGGAAGTCAATTTCAACTTCAGTAATCAGGAGATCAAAGTTCAAGGTTTTGAATATTTCAAGCAAATGCTAACTGCAGGTCTAAGGCGGAAATCCACAGCCTTTGTCGCCATCTTTCCTTCCTACCACGCCAAGACAAAAAAAAAACATTGGTTGGAAATGCTCTGGTATAGATACATGCAAAATGTGGAATCATAGACAACGCACATGAATTGTTTGACAAAATGCCTCCGACAGGTGTCATCTCAGTGAATGCATGATTACAGCATAAACACGACATAGATTTGTTGAAGAATGCTTTAGAAACTTGAACAACAAATGCATATTAATTGTTTGACATAATACCTCAAGGGAATTCAGTTTCTGACAAACATCAAATAGATTTGTTGACAGAGGTAGCGGGAACTTCCAAGAAAATGTAATTTGTAGGTGTAAATTTTAATTCGTAAACCTTTTCTAGTTTCCTCCATACTCACGCCAAATATGGAGTTTTAAAAACTGCACGCAAATGCAAAAGGGTTGACAAGGCATGTTAATTGTTTGACTGAATGCCTCAAAGAAATATCTTCTCACGGAATGAAATGAAATGATAAAAGTAAATCTATAAAATGGATTCCTTCACAGGGGTTTAAAAAGTTTTGAGTGTCGCATTATTTCAATTTTGTAGAGAACATTCCAAGTTAATAATATTGTTGTTAATGAATGATATCAACTCATATTCCTGGCATTTTGTGGGCTTTCTGTTGCTGTCTTATGAATCCCCGACTCTATCTCTCTCCATTTCTAGCTGCAAATGCCTATGGAAGACATGGTATGAGGATTCCATTAATAACTTTAACCACCGTGTGTTAACATGTCTGGCTTTCTGGCTGAATTGAACCACTGGAGATTGTGGGCCCAATCTAGTCTCTAACCGGGACATGTTCCTGGATAGTATTTGTTGTTCTTCCTTATTTGAAGTGAATATTTGGGCATGTAGCTAAGCATTATTATACATTCTCTGTGAACCTAAATCAGAAACACATTAAGGTCAAAGTAAATTATTGGAGGGAGGTTAAAAAGAAGAAATCTAAGATTGGAAAGATTCCATTTATATGCCAGTACATCCTTGTGTTATCACAGTTTCTTGTAATGAGTAAGCTTAGGGAAAGGGGTCAGTGTTGATATTTTATTTGTGCTGAGTTCAAGAAGATTCACCTTTGGTGTATCCAAATCAGTGTGTGAGTATCTACAGATATGTTAAGGAATGAAGAAATTTGTAAGTGTCATGTTTACAGTCACCATGCAATGCATAACTGCAAAATGTGGAATCTGGGACAAAACACTTGAATTGTTGATTGAATATCTCAAAAAGGTGTCATTTTGGGAACTTGACACTCGCAGATTTCACAATAAAGTGAATTTATTTGTAAAAAAATATTTTTATAAACTTCCAAGGGAAAAAGTGTGTGAAAGTAAGAGGTGAAAGCCGAAACAAAGCACATTTATTGTTAATCATAATGCCTTAAAATGATGGCTTCTTACAGACACAATGAATGTAAGAATTGTTGAAAACAAATCATTTGATCAATACTTTAGAGACCTCCAGGAAAATTCAAGTAACAGGTCACTGGAAAGAAAATATGCAAAGCAGTTTTTCAATACTTGTAATCGGTAGTGAGAATTTGGAGCACAATGAAATACAAATACGAGGAACATGATTACAATCCAATTTTTAAATGCACGCTTTCTAAAATATCTGACACCAAGTTGAGGAATATCAACATTCATAAGTTTTGGGAGTTAATGAGAGATAATTGGATTATTTTCTCTAAGATGCAAACCTATTCCAATATTAGGAAGGGGAGTTACAAGTGAGTTATGTTGACTCATGATAAACCAAGGGTTGAGTTGACGGTTTCAAAGGTTGAGACAAAGTAAAGATTGGTTTCAAATGTTAGGACAAGAAAACAAAATGAAGGGCGAAGATCCACCTCAAGATGAGTGATGTAGATTCAATTGTGCCTTTGATCCATGAGAGCTCAATTCTTTACTCTCATTCGTCTATTTGATTTTGTTCCATGTGGTAGGTGAAAATAATAAGAATTAATAATTGATTTATTTTAGCCATATCTACCCTTGAATGGATTGGATTTAATTTGATTTAAACTATACAATTCATTGATTAAAATCAATTGCACAAGTATTGGATCTTTTTGATTTAATTGATCCAAAGGCTTTGATTTTCAATTAATTCATGATTTTTGCTTGATTTTTCACTTTGCTCTTTACTTGATTTAACTTGACCAATTTTAGGTATCTACAAATGCCCCTTTTTGAATCAATGTGCGGAGTGCGTTGGTTCAAAGAATGTTCAATGTTTGATTAACTGATGTCCGATTTGATCTTGATGACTAATTCATTGATACCACTGATTTTGATGAAGAAATTTCTTAGATGATGTCATGATTTGAAAAACAACTTGATTGAGATACCCCACTGATGATGATTTTGAAAATTTTATGTCTGATGCCCCTGATTTGAAAAATAATTTGATTGAGAATCATTGGTCTGAATTACAATATTGATATCAATGATGATATGCTTACAATATTTTAATCAATTAATTGTATAGTTTAAATCAAATTAAATCCAACCCATTTAAGGGTAGACATAGCTGAAATAAATCAATTATTAATTCTTATTATTCTCACCTACCACATGGGACAAAATCAAATAGACCAATGAGAGTGAAGAGTTGAGCTCACATGGATCAAAGACAAAATTGAATCTACATCACTCATCTTGAGGTGCATCTTGGCCCTTCATTTTGTTTTCTTGTCTCAACATTTGAAATGAGGCTTCACTTTGTCTCAACCTTTGAAACCATCAACTCAACCCTTGGTTAATCATTAGTCAACCTAACTCACATGTAACTCCCCTTTCTAATCTTGGAAATCCTATAATAGGAGTGCATCGTAGAGAAAATCATCCAAATATCTAGAGAATCATTACTATATGCAATTCATTTAATAATCATAGGAGTTCATTTGTGAGTTTGTATAATAGAGATCATATTAGAGCAATTGTAGTGTAATTGAGCTATGATACAGTAGAATTGCATCATTTAAAACTTAAATTATCATTCTAGGAATGTCATTAATGGATCCTAAGTTGAGAGCATTTGATTAGCTTTTCTAGATAGGGAACCATGAGATGCTTCTTGCTTATATTTTTGATTCAATACCTTAATTGTTTATATTTCATAATTGAATTGATCATACTTGCAAACTAATCTCATTAAAATATTTTCATATATGCATAAAGATTGTAAGTATTATCATGAAATGTTTTCAAGGGAAGTACTACCTATAACTTTCGAAATTTAAAAAAAATAGGCCATGCTAGTAGAGTAAAGCCAAATAGTAAATTTGATTCATTGTCTTCTAATTTTTCTCAGTGCTTTGATAAAATAATAACCCTTCAATTTAAACAAAATGATGGAATCTAAGAAAGAAAACAAGCTGAAGTTATTGTATAATGTGCATCAGGCATTGGTTGTATTTTCCCATCGATTTTATTGCAAGAAAAAATATGATCCTAAGGCTTTCCATTGAATCATTTATTTCCTAAATGTCAAATCTAAAAATAAACAAACTCATTTTGTTCTAGGTTTTGAGAAAGGTAATGTTTTTTTTGGAAAAGAGCCTAACAATTTATTGAACTAGAAAGGGCAATACAAATGCAGGGGACATTTGGCCCACCAAAGAGTACAATGAGTAAAAACCCGCCTAAAGAAGACCCAAAAAAGGTCACCTCTAACCAATCATATCATCCATCATAATCTTACTAAGAACTTGAGCATAATCCAAGTTCAATTGCCCCCAATCACCAACATTCCACGCATCAAGTCGCTTAGAGGACCATTAAGCCAAGAAACCAATTGCCTTATTCCACTCCTATGGAACACAGTAGAAGGGGACTAGTTAACTCCAAAGAATCTCTCAACTGAATAATATACCTAATAACCATCACCAAATGCTAATAAACATACTCTAGCTAATGCTTATTCAACATATCAATAACCACATGGGTGTCTGATTCATAAAAATCCTACATCATCCCAAAGAACATGATTTTTCTAGTGTAGAGAGAAAAGCTAAGGGTTCTATGTAATTATTAGTTTGTCGCCCCTTACGAATAGAAAATAAAAAATATGCATGCCATGTTTTATCCCTTTCAATCTCTACATGTCCATGATTTCCCCTAAAAGAACCATCAATATCAATCTTTACAACTCCTTGGGGTGGAGGAAACCACTTACCACCCTATTGAACCTTCTTAGCATGTTAGTACTTAGCTTGTCAACTCCTAAAATTTACATCTTGAGTATCCTAACAAAATATATGTAAACTATGAATAACAATCATACATCACTAGGATCCACATCTAGAGAAATATCACATTTCACCATCAAAGTCTCCTATATCATATTAATAATTTTTTGCCATATATGTTGCACCAACATTTTCATACCTAGAAAAATTCTATTTTTTCCTTCCAACCACACTTGCCAAATAATAAAAGGACCAACCTCCATGACCATTGGAGAAAATAAATCATGGTTGGATGCCTATCAAGACTATGCTAGAATTCAATCAAAGAGTTAGCATCATGAACACACACATGCTTATAGGCTCCCCACTAGCAATATCAAATTTTTGTGTTAAAGGCACATTGGACTTGAAAATATGTGCTATATTCTCCACTCTATTATTACATAGTAAAAAGGAGGAAGGTCCCTAAAACCATATTTTTTTTAGGCTCTCCCAAGTAAGAAATTTGTTTTGTGCAACTAGCCACAAGAAAAATTGGCACTTATGCCAAGAAAACCTAGATTCTACACTCACTTCCACCAAAAATCATTCATCTTCACAGACTTGTTCCAACTCCATACATCTTAAAGCCACCAATAACATTTCCTCTAGATCAAACCCCCTAAGAAAGTACACCCTAATCTATTGAATAATTGCATATTCTTCCTACCAAAATTTGAATAGGTTTCTCTTTAGAAAGCACTAAACCTCCATGAGCCCACTCATGCTAGTCCTTCCATCTAGACACTTCCATTTGTTGTAGATTTAAGGAAGTTTTGAGATCTTGCACTCTATTCCAACCTACATCAAGGAAGCTTTCACATGAAAAATGCAGATGAGGAAATTACTTAATAATGGGGGTTGTCCATCCCAATAATCTTTGTAGAACAAATCTTCAAAACCTTTATTACAAATCTAGAAAAGACCTTATTTTAACTAAATGTGCTCCCTTTCTTAGGGTTATCAGTATCCACACTCCTTAAGTACTTTACATACAAGATTTTGGCCCAGTCCTTACTTGATGAATACACCATCTGTATAACAAGCTAGCATCTAAAAAAAGGGCATTCATACTAGCACATCACAAACTGAGACCTCCATACTGTCTTGCCTAATAGATAGAATCCCACTAAACCAAGATCCACTTTGAATAAAGAATATTATCAATACATAAGAATTGTCAAGTGATCAAATCAAATTTCTTAATAAAGATTACCATATCAAACATCACAAAGCACCTATATATGGGGAGTGCTTGAATCAAAAACTTCAAGAGACTCGCCCTCCCAACACTTGAAAGCACTTGTTAGTCCAGTAAATAACCTTCCTGCGAAGCTTATCCAGAATGTCTTGCTGAAGCCTACCAGGAAAATGACCAACTAAGAGAGGAACTCCAAGACAGACACATGAAGGGTACAAAATTGAAATCTCAAAATCCTAACAATCTTGGCTTGAATGAGAGAAGTATTAAAGAAGAAGAGACAAGACTTATCTTCATTAATATTTTTGATGAAGTTTCCAAATAAATATCCATAGTCTTAAATTAGTGGCCTCAATAATTCTGGCCACCTCCATCAACGTAGTTTTATGCACAAATTGGATGTGAGATTAAGGGAAAAACCTATTTCCCCACTGTCATCTTTGAATTTGTCCTTGCCCAACAAGAGCCTTGATAAATATTCCTACTCCTTGATCTATTAAAATAAACAGGTAAACGGAATGGGTTTGTCCTTGTTGAAGGCCTCTAGATGATTTAAAAAGCTATGTAGGTTGACTATTAATAAGAACAACAACTGAAGAGGATGTGATACAACTCATAATCCAACTAATCCACTCATTTCTAAAACTAAAAGCAACAAGAACTTTTCCCAAATATTCATATCTGACACTATCGTAAGCTTTGGCCATATCCAACTTTATAATCACATACTTCTCCTTAAAAGTTTCCATAGAACATAAATGACTTCTTAAGATACAATAATCCCATCAAGAATTTTCCTTCCAGCAAAAAAACTCCCTTGCTCTTCGGGGGTTTAATTACCACGCCAAGGCTTGGGCCTCTCTATCTAGTTGAATTTGTGATTACTTTATAGATCACACTATATAGAGCTATAGGTCGAAAGGAGTCCAAATAATTAGCAACCATATTTTCTAAAAGTTAAATATTAAATTATTAAAAGCTTATGAATATTAGATTATTTCTAAAAATTTATGATTTTGGATGAAATTAGTTTTAAAACTTTCAAAAGTAAAAATAACGTTGCACTAAAATGCTATTTATTTATCAGAATATAGAATCTTAATTAATTGCAGAGGCATGTGAGAAGGAAAAGATGATAGGAAAGCTTAAATCTCCACAACTACTTTCTTCTTTGCAATATTGAATACAAAATTTAAAATTGTCTAATAAAATAAATTAAAATAAATTTTTGAATAATGTAAACTGTGAGGCCTACATTAGACTGTCATAGTTTTACTGTTTTGTTATTTATGCTTTCAGTAGTTTTATGCTTAGACATACTTTGACTATTGAAGACTTTTATGTATTCAAGGATTTGTTGAATCCTATGTTATGTATTCAGTACCTGATTATGTATTCAGGGTACACTTGAGGTACCACATGTTTCGATTCAGTTCAATTTATGATGATGCCATATATAGGTTTAAATGTATGAATGTAATGTGTGCAATGAGTGTGCAGGGAAAGTTGACCATGGATCTAAATCAGGGACCCCGTATTGGAACCTATGTGAAATTTCATGCATTCCAAGGTCCTGTTTAAATAAAGAAACATGGACATCATTACATATAAGTATTTTATTCGTGAATGTGGTTTGTATGTGTGTATTTGAATTAGTAAATGTTAATATGAATAAGTCATGTCATTTGTTTTAATTTAATGTGCCGAATTTGGGAATTGTTGAAATTTAATGTTGACATGGCTAGTAAAGGGAACCATGGTTAGGTATATGGTTAACTAAGGTTACCTATGTGTAGTACCCAAGCTTACTCCAAGGTTAGAAGTTTCTAGATAGTCAACTTGACTTAGAAATCCGTGGGTCAACTTCAGGGGTAGTTTAGAAGGGTCTTTTGGGCTCCCAGAAGGTAACCAGGATCAGTTTTAGTTACCCAACTTGGTACCTTATGGGTCAGGGGTCATTTTCAGCCATTAATGAGCCTCTACACTCATTTATTGCACCTCTAAAGTCTCATTTTCAAACTTGAGCAAATTTTGAAGAGGAGTGTAACCTTGGTTAACCTCTCTCTTCTCCCCAAGTTGCATTAACTCCATTCATGGAGGATTAAGGAAAGTGGGAAGAAAGGGATGGTTAGGGATTTGACTCCTTTGGTTAGTTTTTGGGGTTTTTCCTATTTAAGAAAGGATTTAGGATGAGTTGAGTTTTCACCCACTCTCTACCTTTAGAGACAAAATTCAGTTTGAAGGAGCTTTTGGAGAAGGAGATTTGGGAAGGTTAGCTCAACACCAATCCACTTCTCATTTTTAGCTTGGATTCAAGGTTGGTCTTTTAAAGTAATGCATTTCTTGGTTCTTTAGTGTTCTTGAGCTTGAAACTTGATTAATGGAGTCCTATGTATTTTTGAAGTTATTTTCAAGTTAAAATTTTGTTAATTTATTTTATGGTGTTTTTATTTTGTGTTGAATTTTGGAATGGGTATCTTCAAGGCATACTCACCCTTGGGAGGGCAGAGTAACCTTGAAGGGGTAGAAGCAAAAGATTTCAGTTTAGTGTAGAGTCTCCCATGTGTGGAGGGAAAGACATGGGGTTTCATGATACCCATGATGTCAAGTAGGGCCTAAGGGCACCTGGGGGCATAAGGAGGTTATCAGGCCCATTTGTGGCTTGTGTTTTACATTACTGATACTTGACTTTCTCCTACTATCAGGTCTACCACTACCCCTATTTTAGGAAGGCCTATTGGAGACCTTTCCTTTTGTTCAACCTAGTATGGGAAGTTTTCTTGCTTATGTGATTTCTATGAGTGTGTTTTATTTGTTAATTGAGTAATGTCTGTTTGTATCCCGTTCCATATTGATTACCCAAGCTCGGGGGTGGCCTTGTAAAGGCCTAGGTTTGGAGGTGATCCTCCATGATCAACCTCATCTTATTTCAGGTTCCTCATGGGATATTGAAGTTGCATTCTACCTTTATGTGAGAGATCGGAATGATTGAAAAATCATCATTTGTTACCTTTGTTGTAATATGTTCATTCATTTATGTTGGTGGGTGATCCCACAATAGTGGGTTACACTTTTTTGCCTAAACGGACATTGAACTCTACATTTTGAGAAAAATGTTCACATTCGGATGCATATTGTCGTTAAACTGTTTGAAATCGGAAGACGAAG
>MU223751.1:3343354-3363549 GCA_018584345.1 Thuja plicata
CACATGATCATGTGGATCTCCACTTCCATCATATTTGTCATATTGAGGAATTTCAACCTTTCTAGGAAATTCTTTCATGTCAACACTCTTATCAAAAGGATTAGGACAAATCGAATCCAATGAGAAAGAATTCTTAGGTGTAGACATCTTGGTTATTTGTTTTTGCATTTCATCCATCTTCTCCTCTTGAGATGGATCTTGTCTCTTAATCTTTCTATCCACATCAAAGTTGTAGTGGACCTTAGCCCCATTATCAATTAGACTCTTTAGGATCTTATCTTGGTTTTTCTTCACATACTTCTCCACATACTGTTGAAAGAATGGTTCTTGTTTCATGTGCATAAAATCTTGGGAGGTGCAGTCAAAACTCATGTTACTACCTCCATATTGTGAACCATAATGAGCATGTTGCAAAGATGGCTTTGAGATCCTATGAAGAGTTTGTCTTCTATGATGATCATGTCTAGAAACTCTTCTTCCTCTAGGGCTAGGAGATCGTGATGGTGATCTTGAATGTCTCCTACTTCTTGGAGTCCTAGGAGGATTAGATGGAGGAGAACCGTTTCCACCGCTAATATACATATGGTTAAATGGACCATAAAGTTGTCTAGCCAAGAGCCTAGCTTGCTCCTCTTGAAGGGTTTTTCTTTCCATTTCCATTAAAGCTTGTTTTTCCAACTCTAGATGTTTAATTTGTTCTTGCTTATGAATTTGTTCATCTTGGAAAACCTTCTTTTCATGCTCAATCCTCTTGAGTCTATCACTCATATAGTTGTTAGATGTTTTAAGAGGTGAGCTTGGTCTTCAATGTTGAAACAAGTTGTTGGTATAAGTTGCATTTATGTGAGCATCATGAAGCTCATCTCCTTGTTTCTCATGTTGGGATAACTCATCATCATAAACATGTCTCTTACCTTTCTCTTTCTCAGCCCTTTGATGTGCATCCAAATATCTTGTTGAAATAAGGGGTGAGGTTGGTCTACTATTGTGAGAGGAACCATTGAATGAAATAGCATATCCACTCCTTGCAAACAAATCCTCATAACGTTTATCTGCTGCTTCTCTCTCCTTCCTAGTCATTGTGCAACTCATATCCATAGAAGAATGAGAAGATGCTAAGGGAATACCCAACTCACTAAGGTGACCCTTGGAATCAAACCAAATCTCTAAATTATTCCAAGGTGATTGATCAAATATGGGTCCTTTTTCCTTATGTCTTTGGCGAGTTTGAACTAGGGGTAATTGGTTAAAAAACACTTGAGGTCATTTTCCTTGATTTACTTGATATCTTGTTGTAACTGGCATGAAAAAAAAGGTACTAGCTGATAGGATTACCCTAAGAAATTTTGGTACCAAACTAGGATAGAAGAGGCATTAACTTGTCCAAAAAGAGGTGATAAGATAGAAATTTGCAAATAGGAATAAGCCAACACTGCCACAGAGGTGCCCAATAACTTTGGGTGAATACCCTAACACATATGGATCAGGAGGATGGTCTTACCCAAATTAATTTGAAATTGAAATTGAAATTGTATGAAAGTGGATGGACAAGAAACAACCAGAACTCTCCAGGTGTGTTATCAAAGAATCTAAAGATTTATCTTTTCACCAAGGATGGTTTCTAGCTCACCAAGCACCAAGCAAGGTCACTTGTGCAATCAAAGATCACTAATCCAATAGGTCAAACACAAGAATCCTAAGAAAAACAAGCTTCTAACAAAAGGGTAAATAATCCAATCAGATCTGGATCAACCCAGAAAATTGAAAATGACGGGACAACAAGCTAAACGGGCTCAAAAATGACAGCAACAGTTCACTGACAGGAAGTTTTGCATGAGGAAGTGTTGTCTCACGCGAGAAAATGCTGTGTCACACAAAGAAATGCATGGCCACGCAACAGAGTGCACAGAACGGTGTGATAAAACAACAGACTGGTGAAAAACAAGAAATAGCAACTAGTGTCAAGTTTCACGCGAGGATTCTCACATAGCCGCGCGAGGAAGTACAACAAACCATGCAAAGAAATAGTTTTCTCACGTGAGGAAAGGACACAGAACTCAGATTTCATGTATTTTAATTGTCCAACTAGGTACATTAACAGATTTTATCATGAATCAAGCACGTAAGATAGCAATCAGGGTGTTCAAGCAGTCAATGTCATCAAACAATGAGCAAGGGACAAAGCAACCTTGCACATGAACATAGATAGTGTCATAGTAATTCTAGTCCATAAGAGTGCTACTCGTGTATGTTCTCAAATGTTTTCCAATCATGCACATAGTCCTATGAAAGAAAAATTTGGTTGCACTATGGTTCTTAGTAATGGATTGACTCTGTAACTTTTGCAATTCCAAGTGGGTGAAATCCAATCTCGACGCACCGAGGTTTGGACATAGTCTAGGAATTTAATCAATCAAGAGCTGCTGAGGAGATTTGACAACCCACAAGAAACTACACCTATGGAGATTTCTTCCACAAGGACATTTATATACCGGTTGTTACTACCATGGTGAAAATGGCTATTACTGCTTGAGGTTTTGTCCACGTGGTTGACCCAATAAAGGGAATGTCCACTATGGTTAACCCTCTCTAACAAGGAAGAATCACAAAATGGACCACATGGGGACTTAGTCTGGATTCAAGGGTTCCAAGTTTTTGATTCTCCCAAAAGGGAAAAGAGCATAATCCTCTAGCCTCTTCACCTCACCAAAACATAGCAAACATGATTCATTGACCCACTAATTTGAAATCACCTCATTCAAGGCTCACACAACAATAAATGACACCAATCCCCCAAAGAGAGAGGGTATTGCCAAAAGTTGAAGTCCAAACCAAGTTGACCAATGAGATGAAAAAAAAATCCTTCCCTACCTACAAGGGGATCTATCGTCAAGAAGAGCTTCACATATAAAACAAGTGAATGAAGCCCACTCTCTCAAGATCACCACAAATTGTATTCATAGGGCCTAATTACTATGTGAAACATATATGCAAGAAAGAAAATCTAGGTCCACTTTAGAGCACCAATTTGGAAATGTGATCTATGAAAGCAAGAAACACTCAAGCTAAACACATGAGGTGTTCATTTTAATTCCAAAAATCCAAATGTTATAGAGATAAAAAAATACCTCAAATCCAATGCAACGCGAATCATTTTGTTGTTTATCCAAGCAAATCCAAATCAACAACAACAACAACAATAACAAATCACAAACCACTAGAAATAGTAAACATTAGTGGTTAGCATGAAAAATCAGAGATATATCAATGTAGTAAAAAAAATAGATCTCTGGTACAGAATATCACACGAGAAGATACAGAGCCATGCGAGAAAATGACAGAGTCACAGGAGGAAACAGAAAGTTTGTGCGAAAAAATGCATTATCTCACGACAGAATGCATAAGTAGTACAAAAAAAGTACAGAACAACAAATCAGTCAAATTACGACACTGATGCCAAATCTCGTGTGAGGAAGTACACCAAGCCACATGAAGAAGTACACCGAGCTGCGTGATAAAATACCAGATCTAGCACAATCTCGCGCGAAGACTAGCAAAAGCTCGCACAAACTTTCTCTGCAGTCAAAAATAGCAAGTACGGAAAAGACAAAAAATTCAGATCCAAAAATAATATTGACGAAAAATAGCTAAAAAGACTGAAAATGAATCTTCTGCCCCTCGGTGGGCGCCAAAAAATGTGTGCTAAAATGTTGACACACTTCTATGAATCATTCCATCCAAGGTTGCTGAAGAATGAGGCCTCAAATATCGATCCATAGCTCTCTAGTCATGGAGTGCAAAGGTTTGTAATGGAGGCCCTCAGATTGACCTTGTTAGTGCCTATGCAAGTACACCATGAAACGAGAGGTTCAAATGCATGAAAATGAGATCTATGCTATATGATTGCAATGCATGAAAGAAAATTAATCTAAATGATAACAATGCATGATTAATCTATGAAAGGAAATACAAATGCAAGTTTAATCTATGATAATAAACATGAATCTAATCTATATGAGTAGCCATGAATGCAAGAAGAAGAAAACAAGAAGAGAAATTGCAATATCCAAGCTTGAATGCTCAAATCCTCCTCCAAAATTGCTCTCCAAACCTACAGCATAACAATACTATGAAAACCTAAAAAATAAAAATGAGAAAGCGAGATTTCCTTTTAAAGAGCAATAGATAGTTGAGATTAAGAGGCAAAAATCAAAGGCTGTGATTAAGAGGCAAAAATCCCACCACTTAGGAGGATGTGAAGAAAAAGGGACTTTATTTACTTTTTCATTTAATTTATTTCATTTTTCATCAAATAAAGTGCTTTAAGTGGGCATTTTTATTTATTTAATTAAAAGAGGGGTTTTCTTTCAATTAAATAAATTTGAAGAATTTTATTTAATTAAATGGGGGAAATTGAATTTAATTAAATAAGAGGAATTTTATTTAATTAAAAGGGAGAAATTTACTTTAAGTAAATAAGATAAATTTTATTCAATTAAAAGGGAGATTAAATCTTTTAATTAAATAAGATAAATTTTATTTAATTAAAAAGAAAATTAAATCTTTTAATTAGATAAAAATGATCAAACCTTAGGAAATATTGAAATAATTGAATTAATTACAATTTGATCAAGGAAATTGATTTGAATTGAAAATATTGCAAAGCATTGATTCAGGAAATTGATAAAATGATAAATGGGGGCCCATAGTCTAGGCGACCATTTTAGGGTTCATACAATACTAGCCCAGTATGAGGGCATGTTTCTCGATCTCCTACCCTATGTTGAATACATGGGAGATGAGAAGCTGCAGGTGAACAAGTTTACCAAGGAATTAAATCTTGCGATTTTAGACAGGGTACACATGGTACCTTCAAGAGATTTGAGATTTACGGTCGACAGATCCCTAGTGGCTAAAGAGATAGTCAGAGGGCCTCACGAACATAGGGATATGTCTCATTATCATAATTCCTTATCCCAGGCCTCAGGATATCAGAAACCCCCATGGAAGGGGAATCAAAGGAACCCTTCAGGGACATTTAAGACCCCACAGCAGCATCAACCACAACAGTCGCAGTAGAACCAATGGAAGAGGGCACCACAGGTTCAGCATGGCTCTAAGCCTAGGCAGTGGTAGTCATAGGGTACTAAGAAGGACTAGATACCACATGCACCATAAAAATCTCCAGCACGGACTCAGTAGTCCTATGGGGGTGGCTATAGCAGGTCATCTAGGATTGCAGGGTCTTAGTACTCCAGACCTCCTGGTATTCAAGTTCAGTCACTTTGGCCATGTTACTCTTGTGGTGCCATGGGGAACATAGCTAGAGAGTAACCACAGGGTGGTAGTCATCGTGCAATGCTATCAGAACCAATAGTTGGGGATAGGGGTAAGTCCCACATGGTATTTGCAGCTGTAGACAACCACTATGCAGAGCACCAGGCTATAGTTATTGAGGCCTCAGGTAAGATCAAAGGTAGTGATGTTACTACTCTTTTTGATATAGGAGCCACTATCTCCTTTGTTTCTCCATTGGTTGTGGAGCATTGCGTGCTAGTGGCAACTAGACAAGAGGTTAGATGGGAAGTAGAGTTAGCTTCAGGAGCTAGAGTTTCTGTGACCTCGCTAGTTAAGGATTGTCCGATCTAGATTGGTTGTATGATCGCCATAGTAGATCTCAGAGTTACTCCCCTTGGATCTTACGACCTAGTTCTTGGCATGGATTGGCTAAGTTCCCACAAAGCCAAGCTAGATTGTCATAGGAAGAGGATCAAATGTTTAGATGATGATGGTACTGATACAGTAATTTACTGGAATCCATAGGCCAGTATCCCTCCGTGTGATTTCTGCTATGCATCTTAAGCGGTGCATGTGAAAGGGATGCCAGTTGTATGCCATCACCATCAACAATAGGGAAGAAGAGGCAGAGAAGGAAACTTATCTTGATGACTTCCCCATTATTCAAGAGTTTGTAGATGTGTTTCTGTCAAAGCTACCTGGTATGCCTCCTTGTAGAGGAGTAGACTTTCACATTGATCTCGTACTAGGAGTTGGAGTTGAGCCAATTTCTAGAGCACCTTATAGAATGACCATTAATGAGCTTAAGGAGCTCAAGATACAACTTGAGAAACTGTTAGAGAAAGGACACATTCATCCTAGTGTTTCTCCTTGGGGTGCACCAGTTATCTTTGTGAAGAAGAAGGATGGATCACTTAGGTTATGCATAGATTACCAATAGTTGAACAAAGTTACCATCAAGAATCGATATCCACTTCCTAGGATCGATGACTTGTTTGATCAGTTGTAGGGTGCTTGAGTATTCTTAAAGATAGACCTCAAATCGGGTAACCATCAGTTGAGGATCGTGGATAGTGATATTCACAAGACTGCATTCTGCACTAGATATGGCCACTATGAGTTCACTGTGGTTCCATTCGATCTTACAAATGCTCTATCTGTATTCATGATCCTTATGAATGGAGTATTTCGTACCTTCCTTGATAAGTTTGTAGTTGTGTTTCTCGATTACATCTTGATATATTCCAAAGATGAGAAAGAGCACGGGGAAAACTTGAGGCAAGTTTTTTAGTGTCTTAGAGACAACCAATTATATGGCTGCTTGTTGAAATGTGCCTTCTTTAGATCAAATGTCAAGTACCTAGTTCATGTTATTTTAGGTGATGAGATCTTAGTAGACACATCAAAGATTGATGTCATTATGAATTGGCCAACACCTACCACTGTGACAAAAGTTAGGAGTTTCATGGGTTTAGCTGGTTACTACAGACGATTTGTTGAGGGCTTCTCTCGTGTAGCACACCCCATTACTTCTCTTCAGTGAAAGGGAAAGAAGTTTGATTGGACTGAGAAGTGTGACAAGGCTTTTCAGGAGCTCAAGAGAGAACTTACCAGTGCACCCATTCTTGCTATACCAAAGCCTTCAAAAAACTTTGTGGTTTCCACAGATGCTTCTTTGGATGGTTTAGGAGAAGTTCTTATGCAAGGTGGGTGAGCTATAGCCTACGAGTCTAGGAAACTAAAGACTCACAAGCTCAACTACCCTACCCATGACCTTGAGCTTGCAGCAGTAGTGCATGCTTTAGTTAGATGGTGACATTTTCTCTTAGGGAATTGGTTTGAACTTCATTCAGACCATCAGAGCCTTCAATACATCTTCACTCAGTCAAACCTTAATTCTAGGCAGAGGAGATAGATGGAGTTCTTATATAAATATGATTTTGATGTCCACTACATTAAAGGGAAGGAGAATGTGGTCGGAGATGCTTTGAGTAGGAGATGATATGAGCTTTCTTCTAAGTCTATTGGCATAGAATTGAGAGATCACATTCTTCATCATTTACATGAGGATGAGATGTATGCAGAAGTTTGTGAGATGATTCGATCTTAGAGATCGGTTGAAGTAAATTTTTTAGAGTATACCTTGGAGTTCGATGGACTATTGCATCATAAAATACGTATCTATATACCTTCTTTCAGAGGATTGTGTGAGTTTGCAATGCTAGAGGCTCATAGGGACCCTTATGTAGTGCATCCTAGATTTAAGAAGATGCATGTTGACTTGAGACAGTTGTATCATTGGCCTGACATGAGAGTGCAAATTGTTGAGATGGTAGCTAGATGCCTTGAATGCAGAGGGTGAAAGTGGAACACTGACATCCCAGTGGTATTCTTCAGCCTCATGAGATACCAGTGTGGAAATGGGACACCATATCTATGGAATTCATAGTAGGTCTTCATATGTCTTCACGTCGTCATGATGCCATCATGGTGACAGTCAAAAAGTTGACTAAGGTGGCTCACTTTTCACCTGTGTGTACTACCTTTACCGCACCAGCAGTGGCACAAGTGTTCTTGTGAGATATAGTTAGAATTCATGGCATACCTCATAAGATCATCTCAGATACAGATTCTCTCTTTACTTCATCCTTCTGGAGAGAACTTCAGGCAACTATGGGCACTAGGCTCAACTTCAGTACAGGTTATCATCTTGAGACAGATGGATAGACCAAAAGGGTCAATCAGGTGTTAGAGGACATACTTCGCATGTAGGTCATGGACCATTAGACCCGGTGGGAGGAATACCTACACCTAGTGGATTTTTCCTATAACAATGGGCACCAGACTTCCTTGGGTATGCCTCCCTACCAGGCTCTTTATGGTAGACCATGCAGGAAACCACTCAGTTGGCATATGATTGAGGATAGAGTTTCCATTAGTCCTGAGCTAGTCAGGGATATGGAGTAGTAGGTGACCTTGATTAGACAATGACTTGAGGAAGCTCAAGATAGGCAGAAGAGTATGCAGATGCGAAGAGGATTGATTGAGCCTATCTAATTGGAGACAGAGTCTTCCTGAGAGTGCGACCGCATAAGATTCCAATCCATTTTGAAAATGGATCTAAGCTAGCACCTCATTTTTTCGGACCTTTTGAGATCCTTGAGAGGATAGGACCAGTTGCTTACCATTTAGCGTTGCCACCTAACCTTTCATGCATCCATGATGTGTTTCATGTTTCAGTTCTGAGGAAGTATATATATGATGAGTCCCATGTGATAGATTGGGATGCATTGTAGGTGGAGTTAGACAAACAGCTAGCTCTGGAGCCAATTCATATATTGGTCAGCAAACATTGGGCCTTCGAGGCTGAGAGCTGGACCAGGTTAGGGTCCAGTGGGATTTCTATGATGAGGTTACAATCTCTTGGGAGGACACAACTTAGATGAGATCATAGTACCCTCACCTCTTTGATGAACTCCAAGAGGAAGTTCATGCTTAGAGGGGGTGGATGTGAGGCCTACATTAGACTGTCATAGTTTTACTATTTTGTTATTTATACTTTTAGTAGCTTTATGCTTAGACATACTTTGACTATTGAAGACTTTTATGTATTCAAGGATCTATTGAATCTTATGTTATATATTCAGTACCTAATTATGTAATCAGGGTACACTTGAGGTACCACATGTTTTGATTCAATTCAGTTTATGATGATGTCATATATAGGTTTAAATGTATCAATGTAATGTGATGAATTTGGTTTAGGAAACCAATGTTATGTTATTTAGTTCAAATGCAGACATGGTTTATATATATGTATATCATTGTTATCATGTTATGCTTTTATATCATGTTATTTTGGACCCACTGATGTGTGCAATGAGTGTGCAGGGAAAGTTGACCATGGATCTGAATCAGGGACCCAATATTGGAACCTATGTGAAATTCTGTGCATTCCAAGGTCCTGTTTATAGAAAGAAACATGGACCTCTTTGTATAATTAATTTATTCATGAATGTGGTTTGCATGAGTGTATTTAAATTAGTAAATGTTAATGTGAATAAGTCATGTCATTTGTTTTAATTTAATGTGTCGAATTTGGTAATTGTTGCAATTTAATGTTGACATGGCTAGTAAAGGGAACCATGGTTAAGTATAGGGTTAACTAAGGTTACCTATGTGTAGTACCCAAGCTTACCCTAAGGTTAAAAGTTTCTAGATAGTCAAATTGACTTAGAAATCCATGGGTTAACTTCACGAGTAGTTTAGAAGGTTCTTTTGGGCTCCCATAAGGTAACCGGGGTCAGTTTTGTTAGAATAGGTAGAAACCTAATCTCCCAAGAACACTTGCATGCATAACCCTGTCACATGGAAGAAGCAAAGAAAAGAAAGCAAGAAAAATCTATGGAGGCCAAGAAGCCAGAGGCATCATCTGCACATGAAAACAATATGCTATTATGAACAATTGTATTACCATCTGATATAATGCCTTATGAAATACAAAGAGGTGATTCCTTAAAAAGGAATCACAAAACCCTAAAAGGGAAACCCTAAGGTTGGCTTAAGAAACTAGAGTGAATAGGTGAGTTAGTAATTAGATCAAAATAATTTAATTAATAACCCAAAAGACTATTACTCTAACACCCCCCTTAAGATAAGCTTAGAGAGAAGCAAAAGCTAGGAGACTACTACAGAAAGCAGGAAAGAAGGGTCCCGACAATAAAGGCCTGATCAGGTACCCAAGTACAAGAAATCTCTATAAAGCAGGGAAATAGGGAAAACCCAGTGGGAAAAACTCTACCCCAAAAAGAGATGAACTAGATGAAGGAAACAAAACCTCCAATCTAGGGAAAGTCCCAAAGAAAGGAACAAGAAAGAGCATGTATATCATCTCCAAAGCATGAAGCTGCAAACACTGTCAGAAGTAACTACTGGAACCCCCACTGAAGTAGTGCATGACCAGGTAGAGAAGACAAAGTCTGAATAGCTGATCAATCGAAGAGGTGACCTCCAAAATTAGGAATGAACGAGTGTCTATATAGTAGATGATCCATCTCATCGAAATGCATAGGTGTCTAGCCACTACATCTGCCTAGTATATAGGAAGAAGAACTGAATACGTAGATAACTCAACCAAACCAAGAAAGCAATAGAACCAATAAGTGAATCCCCCATAATGCTGAATAGGGAGAGGGGTGACAGGAACACTAAAATGCAATGCCAGAAATAGCTTGAAGAAGAAGAAGCAGGAACACCAACAGTGCAATAGAAGTACAAGCACATGATAAAGGGTGGTGTCATGGACACACAACATGGGCTAATGTTGTGGAAGGTACACTCACTTTAAAAAGGTGGATGAGCACATAAGGCAAAACATCATAACCCCCCATGGCACTTTATAACTGAGTGCGAGTACAAACAAACACAAGGTGCTTGAGATCCCAGATATGAAAAAGTAGACACTTTATCTTAGTGCATTTACAAAAAAGAGAATGATACAAAAGAGAAGCATATAGTGCTCAGAAAGTCAGAAAGAAGAGTGAGCCAGAAGAACAGAAGAAGAGATCCCAGGACTTAAAGAACCCAAGTAATCCGCCAGAGTGCGAAAGTGCAAAACTCAGAGGAGAAAAAACTTGGAGTAGAATCTAGATAAAATACCCTTGCCACTGAAAAACTGACTAAACCAACTTTTCGATGATATCTGGTTTGCCAAAAATAGAGTCTGGATGAGCAAGATATAGCTCCCGGAAGGCAAAAATAGACATCAGACTTTGACAACAAAAAACACTATAAAAAATAGTAGAACCCAAAACCCCAACCTATATCATCGGAAAGAGCTTAGAAAGAGCTTTTTGGCAATATAAAGAAGTCAGAAAAAGGCCTCCGTATGCTCTAGATATAGCAAAAAAAGCGTGGGAGGGTCAAAAAGGCTCCAAAAGAGAGTTTTAAGCCCCTGGGACTGAAAAAACCTTGGCCCCTAGATGCATGGCATGCGTAGAGGGCTAGAGCAGATCTCCTAGTCACCCATGTGACTGCAACTAGTGTGAGAAGGGCCTGCAGGGCTTAAAAACCCACCGGGCAGCGCACAGGCGGCGGAGGAGCCGACTGGACAGAGTAGGGCTGCGGGGTCGGGTGGTGGGGGTCGGGTGGTGGGGGCCGGTGGAGCAGAGGGCCTGCAAAGGGCTGAGAGAGAGGAGGAGGCTACAGTGGTGTGAGCCGGTTCTGGGCCAGTGGCGGTGGAGTGCCGCTGGAGCGTCGGTGGCGCGATTCAAAAATGCATTGGTTGCGTTACAAATAATCGCAAAAAACCTTAAAAAAAGGTTTTTTAATATTTTTTTCTCAGTTTCCATGCCCGTACGACACTGGAAACCCAAAAAAAATTGTCTCAGAGCCACGTTGTCCAAATTGGACAAGTTTTATATGGTTTCTAGGGTTTTTGGGTGCTTTGAGCTCAATGGTGATGTCTGTTTGAGCCCAAAATGCACCAAATTTTTTTTATAGAGAACCTCCTAATTCTAAAATACTTCAACAAAACATGAGCAGAGAGCAGCAAGATGGCTCTAATACCATGTTAGAATAGGTAGAAACCTAATCTCCCAAGAACACCTGCATGCATAACCCTGTCACATGAAAGAAGCAAAGAACAGAAAGCAAGAAAAATCTATGGATGCCAAGAAGCCAGAGGTATCATCTACACATGAAAACAATATGCTATTATGAACAATTGTATTACCATCTAATACAATGCCTTATGAAATACAAAGAGGTGATTCATTAAAAAGGAATCATGAAACCCTAAAAGGGAAACCCTAAGGTTGGCTTAAGCAACTAGAGTGAATAGGTGAGTTAGTAATTAGATCAAAATGATTTAATTAATAACCCAATAGACTATTACTCTAACAAGTTTTAGTTACCCAATTTGGTACCCTATGGGTTAGGGGTCATTTTTAGTCAATAATGAGCCTCTAAACTCATTTATTACACCTCTAAAGTCTCATTTTCAAACTTGAACAAATTTTGAAGAGGAGTGTAACCTTGGTTAACCTCTCTCTTCTCCCCAAGTTGAATTAAATCCATTCATAGAGGATTAACGAAAGTGGGAAGAAAGGGATGGTTAGGGATTTGACTCCTTTGGTTAGTTTTGGAGGGTTTTCCTATTTAGGGAAGGATTTAGGATAATTTGAGTGTACACCCGCTCTCTACCCTTAGAGACAGAATTCAGTTTGAAGGAGCTTTTAGAGAAGGAGCTTTGGGAAGGATAGCTCAACACCAATCCACTTCTCATTTTTAGCTTGGATTCAAGGTTGGTCTTATTTAGTAATGCATTTCTTGGTTCTTTAGTGTTCTTGAGCTTGAAACTCCATTAATAGAGTCTTATGTATTTTTGAAGTTATTTTCAAGTTGAAAATTTGTTAATTTGTTTTATTGTGTTTTTATTTTGTGTTGAATTTTGGAATGGGTATCTTCAAGGCACAGTCACCCTTGGGAGGGCAGAGTAACCTTGAAGGGGTATTAGGAAATGATTCCAGTTTAGTGCAGAGTCTCCAATGTGTGAAGGGAAAGACATGAGGTTTTATGATACCCATGATGCCAAGTAGGGCCTAACGGCACCTGGGGGGCATAAGGAGGTTATCTCATGACTACATATTGTATAGATGGTCATATTAGGCTCATGTGTGGCTTGTGTTTTACATTACTAATACTTTGCTTTCTCCTACTGTGAGGTCTACCACTAGCCCTATTTTAGGAGGGCCTATTGGAGACCTTTCCTTTTGTTCAACCTTGTATGGGAATTTTTCTTGATTTTGTGATTTTTATGAGTTGTTGGAATTAATGGGAAGTGTGTACTAAGAGGGGAGGGGTGAATCAGTGCCTCTAAATTTTTTGTATCCTTTTATGAATTAAACTTTGTGTAATTAATTGTTTATCCAATCATTTGATATATACTATTTTGATGCAAGATATATCAATTTATAAACTTAAACATACATGTGAACATTCATAGAAACATTCATGAAAGTAATTGACACATAAAACAAGATATAATATCATAGAAAATCTTGTTAGAGGCAAAACTACGGTGAGGATGGCACCCACAAAATCTTCACTATCTGCAGATTGGAAGGGGTTGATTAAGGCTTACAATTTGATCACTTCTGAGGATCTACCTTGTTAAGAGTATCTATGGAGACCTATAAAAGTCTACTCTGTTAAGAGCTTTTGCAACACTATTGAGTGTGCACTCGGTTAAGAGATTTACAGTTGGATGGTTAAATCCACCTTCTTTAAAAGGATTTTTACACTTTGCTTCACTTGTGAGAATGATAGAAAATTACAATTTAACCTGGTGTAAGAAATCTCCTATTGTTGATTATAGATCCAATTAAGTTTACATGAAAGTATATATCACCTAATGTGATTGAATAATACCTGTGGTGCTCGGTAGCCTCTATTCTTGGTTCTTGATAACCAAATTCACCATTTGTTGTTCTGGTTCTTGAAACTCTCAGTCTGATCTATAGATGTGTTTGATGGCTACATTCATCCTCTCATGTGTATAATGAATTATTACAACATCTATTTGTAGGATATATTTGACCTAATAAAGTTTCATGTAAAACAATGTTAACTCTAAGATCAGGTTTAAAACTTTACCTTGATCTCCTAGTCTATATGTTTTAAATCAGTTAGACCGATCAAAACACTTATATTAATGTTTCTTTACCCTAAATAAATGGATTTAAAACAAAATCAAGAATCTATAAATAAAATAAGATTGTTTTATCTGACGTGGAAGTCAGATCCACTTTTTGCAGGCTACAACTGACTCTCAGTTATGTTGGTCGGTTATGCTCTTTCGGTTGACTATCTTTCGGGTTCCTTGCTTGAACTGATTCTCAGTTTTCACTTTAATGTTCTCTTGGGTTGCACTATAACCTTCTTGTCAGGTTCCTCTATATCCTTTCCATTTTGTATTTTTAGTTTACACACAAAATTGGGTTTTCGGTTCTCTTGTACTTAGCTGTTTTTGGTGATCTCTTTGTATCTGTATTTTAAGTTTGCTCCTTGTTATGTCTTTCAATGTATGTTTATTGAAAGTGTTCTTTTCTATACTAATGGAAAAATAATCTCATCAGTCTCCCCCTTTGACATTAGTATCAAAAACTTATATGTGCAAAATACTAACAAAATGTTAAGTATGTACACCATATATAATCCTTAGTCATTTCATGACTCCGCCTATGTATATGCCAGTAGTATAAGTATAAGTATGTATGTGCACTTGCCTTTATACTATTTTCATTTTTTTTATACCATTCTTTCCCTGTACTGTGTATCATTCCACCTTTGTGCTATATGTACTGTACATATCATTTTCCCTCTTTTTTGATATTAAGGGAAAATGTGTATACCTTACAATTCATCAAAAATGTGAGAGTGTGATTGCTTCATGTTCTCCACTATCTTCTCCCATTGGTCCTTTATATTTTCTAGAGCCATATGCTCAAGTATTATCTTTGAGTGCATATCATAGGTGTTGTCTACCACAGGCATCTCGGGGGTGGCTATCAGTTGTTTTGCTAAACTGATATTCTATTGAAGCAGTTGTAGATTTGGTAGAATTTGAGCTTGGAGACCGGTGACTTCTTCCCTGAATTGTGTTTCTGCTTCCCACAGTTCCTTCCTTAACCACTTGAGTTCCATTATTTTCTCAAGATGCAACTTTATTGCATTATTGTCAGTTGTTAGGCTTTGTGCACTTTCAATTAGACCAGAATCTAACTTAGCAATCTTTTCATTATGCTCTTGTGTAAACTTGTCTAATGTGCACAATTGATGAATCAAGGAATTAGATTCAGTGATGATTGGATCTAATTCACTTATGAATTTTGATAGCTTTACCTTGTTTATTTCCACTTCTTGGCTGCTCTTTTCTATAAGTTTATGTTGGTACTTCTTCTCTGCTCTCTCTTCTATTGCCTTTTCTGCATCGATGTTCTGCATTGTAATTGCTTCTGTGAGAGTGGCTAGTTGATCAAGGATCAATGCATTATGATCAACATCAACATCGGGTACAATTTAACTCAATATGTCCCTTGTTGATTCTAGTACCATGGAGTCTTTGTGTTGCTTCCTCAGCTTCTCCTATAATTCCTTCCTTTGGAATATTTCACTGTATTCCTTAAGTGCTTGATAGTCCAATTTAGTTGGGTCACATCTGGGTATCTCTATGATTTCATCTAGAGTGACTTCCGACTTACCCTTTTTGGATTTCTTCTTCTTCTTTTGAGTTGCACTTGAATGTAAGACCATAGCCAATTTCTCAGCTTTGTCTATTGTGCTTGATGAAGTGACTTGTGTTGCTTCTTTTGCTATTGTGTGTCGGTGTCAGATGGTTGGTTTGGTGTGAACGTCTCCACATCAACCTTTATATTTTCTATAGCAACCTTTTCTTTTACCTTAGGAATGTCATCTTTTGTTCCTTCATCGGTATTCTTAGGTTCTTCATCTGCCTTTTCCTGTGCATCCTTCTTGGTCATGTCTCCATCAGTTTGCTTTGTTTCTCCTTCTGCAACCTTGTCAGTATCGGTTACAGTGTGAGTGTCTCCGATGTCCTTCTGATCATCGGTGTTGTCTTTGTTTTCTTCATCTCCTACATCCTCAGGAGTGCTTGAATCTTTATAAGGTGTTTTATCTTTTTCTTGAATTATATTGATGGATTGCATCAATATTGGCATATTATCTGATGTGTTCACCTGTGAATTCTCAAATGTGGTGTCCTATTCTTATGTTTTGTCCTTGACAATAGTGACATCTTCATCCTTTTGTATTTGATCTACTGGAGCATCAGCTATATCAATGACTGTGTTATCCAAAATGTTGTCCATAGTGGTTTCTTGCCATGTCTCATCTGCAACATCTGCTTGTTTGTTGCTAGTTGTATAATGTTCTTCCTTATCTAGCTTAGCTTGTGTGACATCCTTAGTGTCATATATATCAATTTGTTTTGGGCATGTCTTGGCCGGTGTGTCTTTCACTTCTCTTTTGGGGCTTGCCTCTTCGATAGGCAGATTAAGTATTTTACTCCATGCTTTTGTCATTTCTTTTTCTAGCTCTATGAGCTGCTCTTGTAGAAACTGATAAGCTCTTTTCTTAAGGAGGAACTTTTTCACAAGCTTCTCCATCATTTATGTGATTTCTTCCTTCTTGGATTCAGGAGGCATAAGAGAAAATAAGACTCTTTCTCTGATTTGCTTCTCTGAATGCAAGGCAAATGTCCATCTTGCAGATAATCTGTCTTGAAACTCTTTCGGCATACTATTGTCAAATTGTGCTAGCACATATTTGAAGTTTATCATTTTTTCAATGATGGCATCTTCAACTTTGTTTTGATCTTCTAGATCCAGTTTTAGCCATCTTCTCATTCTAAAATCTTTGATATTTCCTGAATCTACAATATTTTTCCATATCTCATTAATGATTTCGGGAACCTTGAATTTTTCTTCTTCTATACCCTCATCTTCTTTGGTATCTTCAATGTCTTCCTTAGTCCTGATAAGCTTCCTTCTCTTTATTGGCCCTCTTTTATGTGTAGCCAATTTTCTCTTATAGGTTCTTACTTGTCCTTTCTTCAAGGGTGAAGGACTTGAGTCCTTAGTTGTTTGGCTTCTTGTTCTTGAAGTGGCTGCAATATTTTTCTTCTTTTCCAGGGTGGGTAATGGGGTATCTAATATTGTAGATTCAGAGTCACTTTTCTACTCAGCCTCACTAACAGGTGACTGTCCTTTGGTTTCTTCCTTTTGTTCATTTTCTTCCTCTGTTACTGACAGTATTTTCTTCATGTTCTTGACCATTTTATCCTTTTCCCTTCCTAATTGCTTTACAACCAAGCCAGATTTGATTCTTTCTTTGGCCTCTTCATATGTTCTGAACTTTGGTTGTTTCTTGTCAATGGGCTCATTTATCAATACATTGATTGCATTGGATGCTTGATCAATATTAACCTCATATTATAATGGTTGAAGCCATTTTGTCCTTGGTACATCAGGCCTTATGTATGTGTGATCTATGTGAACCATAAAACATGTATCATCTTTGAAGTTCTCAATGAGTTGTCCAGGAATTCTTACTCTTTTCTCCATTCGGTCCTTGAAGTTTGCAAAGTAATCATCCATGACTTTGTCAAAGTTATCTCCCAGTGATGTTATGTATTCACTGATTTGCATGGTGACTGGTCTTGTGGAATCCCATTTTACGTCTCCTATTGATGGAAATGTTTCTTGGAAGTAAAAGAGAATGTACATGATAAGTGAACCAAACTTACATGTATTTGTCTTTACAGTTCTGTTTGTCTTTAGATTTTCTTCCATTTGTTTGAGAAGGAGTTCAGATAGATCTGAGTTCCCTTCTTTATAAATTTTTAGGTGGTGTCTACTGCACCAGATGCTATGGTGTTCATCCTGCTAGCTTGGGAGAATTTGTATCCTAGGACACATGCTCTGAATCTCATTTCATCATCAGTAATAGTAGATACTTTCAGTCCTCTGCCATCACTCTTTGCTCCTATTTTCTTCTCAATATCAGCCTTGGGTGGGTGTTTCATTCCCTTTACCTTATCGGTTATAGGGTAACCTATGAATGCATGGATAACATCTCAGGTTATCATTTTAGGCTCATCCAACTATAGCTTATGATTATGAATTCGGATAAGTACTAACCGAATCCACTCGATTTTGAACTTTTTCAGGAACAATAGGGCTTTTGTCATACCCTTCAACTCTATGTGTTTGTACTCATCTTTTATGGATCCATCATCATTACATAGTTTCTTATAAGCTTATTCCACCTCTAAATCACCTATCTCTACAATCGTGCAGTCGATATATGCCCGAATGTCTTCAACGAGCAAAACCCTAGCTGGTATTCATGAGAATGCTCCAGTGTTGTCAGGTTGGGATGCAACCTCTGGGCATACTCTATAATGTGGTTCCTCACATATAGATTTCTTGATGATTTTAACCTCATCCTTCTTGTTGTTCTTCAATTTGGTGGTTCTCAAGGTCATGGCCATTATTTTTGATAATTTAGGGCTTTCTGAGAAATGCGTAAAAATAGGGTTTCAATTGTCGTAAGAGCTTACTACTTTACTGCCTCGTGAATCCTAACCAATTTGTAGTGTTCTTAGGGTCAAGTTTCCTTGGCTCTATGATCTGGTTGATTTTTTCTTGAAATCGCCCTGGTCGCTCCGCTCTTTGTCGTGGGTGACAAATGAGGTAACTCTGTCAGGTATTTATAGGTGATGCCCTAAAAAGTGTGTCATTAATGCTCACCTACTTCTCAGTTTATGAAGGCCGGGGTCATCAGGTTAAGCACTAAATTCTCTCCTTTTTACTGACGGGTTTTGGTGTGTAGAAATAATAAACTTTTCAACTTGCTTGGTTATCGACAGGTCTTGGTTTATATTGTAGCCTCTGCTTTTACATGTTAACTGACAGCTTTCGGTAAATGAAGACAATACCATTCTGAGTGTATACCGATGAATTTCGGTGTGTATTTCTTGATGAATTAATTTTCAAAAATTTTAACAAGTAACTTCATGATGCATCTTTACTTATGCTAATTTTGCATTTCATCAACATATTATGGAACTAATGTAAAATAATGCTTAGAGTATTGCAGTTCCATACTTACTTGTTCTTCTTAAGTGGGGGTGGTGATTTCACCGGATCCATCGGATAGGGTATCACCAGTTGCATTACTCGGTCTTGCTTCATCAATGTTTGAAGCTTTTCTCCACATTTTGTCTCTAGTATTCCAGATGTCTTCAATGGTATTTCCATTGGTAAATGTGCTTGTCTCTGTCATTTGGTCTCTACAGTCTTTCTTGAGATGACCAACTTTATGATAGTGTAAGCATACCATTCTGAGGTTATTCCAGCCTCTAGACTTTCTTGTCCATTGTCTCATACAATTTGCAGCAATGTGACCAAACCTTCCACATGCTGTGCAATTTGTCCATGTATTGTAATCCCATATATACTGGATACCGACTCTTTTCAGTTGAAAGGGAGTTTCTTAACCTTTAGGTTTCCATGCTTTCTTTTTCTTTCTCCAGCATTCAAGAGTTGTGTGTCCATTCATTTTGCAAGTAGGGAAGTATTTGTCCATGTAGGTTTCCTTCCTTGGTTGTTTCATATCAGATTTACATTCATACGCTTTATGTCATTTCTTGTTACATTTATGACAGAATCCTATGAATGAAGATGTATTTTAGGAATACCTTTCATTTTTCTCCTGCAGACATTTGATGAGTGGCCTTGCTTTCCATAGTGATTGCATGATAGCTTTCTTTGTCTTGGATTTGTATAGATATTCTTTGGATCGGCTTGATTAGATCATTCTCCATTCTCGGTATAACCTAGATTGGTGTTGTTGTTAACTCTTTTTTGTCCATCAAGAAAATCATCCATTCTCTTATTGCTCTCTTCAGCTTTCTTGATAATTTCATTATGTTGTTGCTGAATTTTGATTTCTTGTTTCAACTTTTCATTCTCTTCTCATAGCTCACTGATGGCTTGTATTCTTTCAATGAGTTCTGCATTCATTATGTTTGTCTCATTACTCATAAAAATATTATGATTAGTAATCTCGCGGTGATGCTCTATAAGTCTTTGTATTTCTAACTCTCTTTCGGTTAACCTTTCAGTGATCTTTCTTCTGTCACCAATTTTCTGTTAGAGTAATAGCATATCGAGGTTACTAATTTAAGTCATTATGATCTAATTAGTAACTTCCCTATTCACTCTAGTTGCTTAAGCTAATCTTAGGTAGTTTCTATTTCTGAGTTAGTTTCCCTTTTTAGGGTTTCAGCATCCTTTATAAGGATTGTCCGCTTT
>MU223751.1:3377862-3395694 GCA_018584345.1 Thuja plicata
ATATATGCATATACATATATACACATATGGACATATATACACATATATGCATATATATATGCACATATATGTACACACACACACACACACATATATATATGCATATATACACATAGATATATGCACACACACACACACATATGCATATATATATATACAAATATATATACACATATATGCATATATACACATTATACACATATATATGTACATATATGCATATATACATATATATACACATATATACATATATATATACATATATATATATACACACACACATATATGCATATATACACATATACATGTGTATATATATATGCATATATACACATATATGCATATACACATGCATATATACACATATACATGCATATATATACAAATTTACAAATAATATATATAAAAAAACATTATAATGCATATATACAAACAATATATATTATAAAACAATAAAATATGCAAATTATAAATGTGAAAAACCTGATAACTTGACGTTTGATAAAACCAAAGCCACTGTTCTCTCTGTCACTTTCAACCTAGCCGAAATAGTCAAAATGACTATTTCGGCGGGTTTTATTCCGCCAAAAAAAACCTAGTTACTTTCGATCGAAAGTAACTTCCAATCGAAAGTACCCATTTTAGGTACTTTCGATCGGAAGTTACTCACTTCCGATCGAAAGGTTTTTGTTGGTTCGATCGAAAGTATGAAACATTTTTTAGTGGGCCATGCTTTTCGGGGCAAATTTCTTCCTCCCGAAAAGTGTAACCCACTATTGTGGTATCACCCATATATATATATATATCAAGCAAATTAATAAAAAAAATAAGGAGGCGAGTTTTTAAAAGTTTGGGGGGGGGCGAAGCCCTCCCCACCCGCAGTAACCCTAGGGTTGGGGTCGCGCGGGCAGTGGCCCACCCACAGTGGGGAGGGTCCACTGTCCTGACGTCCCCTTCCCACACCGTTGCCAACCACCACAGGCGGTAGTGCCGCTGCTTGCAGCCACCACCGCTCCGCCCTGCACTGCGTGTAACTCTCTCCGCGTAGCCGCTGTACGGCAATAAAATTTCTTCCGTCGCCTCCAAATTATTTCGTTCGCCTCCCCTGTCAAGCAAAAATAAACTAGGGTTTTGCGAGGGAATTACAAATTTAGATATGTATTTGCTTGGTTAGGTTAGATTAAATTTATTTATTTAGATTAGAATATTAATATAGTTTTAAAGAGATTTAGATTAGATTCTTTTGTTTAGATTTGATTTTTATTTATTTATTAATAAGATTTAATTTTGTTACTTAGATAGATTTGTCTAAAATATATATGTTCATTTATTAGATAAAATATACTTTTAGCATGTAAATTTATAAAGGATTTTGGTTTAAAATTTAAAGCATTAATTTGATCCTTATAAATGTTAGAGTAAATTTATAATTGCTACACATAATAATTATTGTTTTTTTTTTTATATATTAAATTTTAGGTATTTAATTTTAAATAAATGGTGTTTTGTTAATAAAATAATGAGGTTTGATTTATAATATGTTAATATTAAATGTGTTAGTCTCTCTTATTTATAGACTATTGAATTTTAGATTTTGGGAGTATTATACTTAATAATTTCATGTGGGGTATAAAATCTAAACATTCAATTAAATTATTCTTTTAAATTTAAATAGCTTTTAGACGTTATTATTGTCTCCCCTTGACTAGTTTCATGCACAGTTGACTTTTGGTCAACCGTGGTCAAACCATGATCATTTGTCTCAATATTTGAACCAGGTGCTCCCTACAGCCTCTAGACCCTAGGTTATCAATTTCACATCTTTCAGAGATAGTTGACTTTTTGGTCAACTCTAGTTGACTTTCTAGTCAACTATCTCAATTTACGTGTCTAAGCCTTTCTTTGGACTTAGCAAGCCCTAGTAATTCCCTTTCGCTTATTTTGGAGTACAATTGACTTTTGGTCAACCTTGGTTGACTTTGGGTCAATTGTCTCAATTTGCATGCCAATCAGAGTTTTCAGTTTAAGGATCCTTGTAGGATAGATCCGAGAGCTATCTTGCCTCGTATGACTTCTTCATATGTTTTTTTTTTCTTTTGCACCATTTTGCATGCAAGTGTTACCTTAGAGGTAGATTAGTTAACCTCTTTAGCATGTTTTAATTTTTTTTTTTGTGTGTGTTTTTGCCCAACTTTTGGGCATGACATAAACCGTTGTTGGTCTATTAAATTCAGCTATAAATCTATTGAATTTGTAAGCCTTTCCTCATTTAAGTGTAGTTTAATAAAATAAATCAAAACATTAATTTATAAATTATGCGTAAAAAAATCAAATTGTATGTACTATATTTTGTCCTTACTATTTAGTTGATTAAGATTTAGGTCTAATTACAGTAATTTATAATTTTGTGCAACTTTTAGTATAAGAGCGGGAGAGATGTTTTGTTTCTATTTTTGAATGTTATGAAAAAGTGTTAGATTTGCTAGTTTCATATTTCTTCCTATGCTCAATAATAATATTTATTATTTATAAATCTAATCAAAATTTAAATACTCATTATTAAATATAAGAATTACATATGAAATTTTATTATTTTCTAAAAATATATTCATTATTTTTTTAAATATGATTAATGTATAATATTATTTCCTATCATTATTTTATTTATTTATATATATTTATTTATAAAAGGTCAAAGACCCGACCTTTATATTATCAATAATAGTAACACCCATATACAAATGACCACATTGGACCATATAGGAACCATTTGATGGCAATGAAGCCTGACAAAAATAATAGATTGAACCAACATTGGAGTATGACCATCCATAGACAAGATGTCCATATTGCATCTAAAGCCCTCTAGTTGGAGAGGAAGATAACTTACCAGATGTTACTTAAAGATTCAAACTATTACAAGTTGAAAATATATCTACCACATGTATGAACCATAAATAATACCAGACTCTACCACAGAGAGTATCAATCAAAAAGGTAATTTTCCATATAGACCATCTACTATAGGAAAACCCCACATACTATAGCTTTGCTTTTAAGAATTCTGGATGGCATTTAGGATCATTGACAAGAATTCACCGAATTCCACTACTCAAATTGTACTAGCTACAAAAATCCAAATTTCCTTTGATTCCAACTATTGGGAAAATAGGTACAATTTTTTGTTAATCACTCCCACTCTCGACACCTCCTATGCATTTTCAATGAACATATTCTTTCTTTCCACTTCTATCTATCTTGAAATTTTTGAACGGACCGATGAGCTAGGTTCAACATCACCATCCATGTAGTTATTGGGATTAAAGTAAATATCCATTGCACAGATTATCTCCCCTTCTTCTAGTTCCAAAAGTGCATTTACAGTGGCTTCTCCATCAATTGGTCTAATGAAACCATTGATTAACTTAATACAACGCTCCTTCGAATCTAGGATGTCAAATAAAGGACAAAGCATCAATTCATATATAAAACCATCGCACCAATGGAGCCTCACCCCCAAATACTAGTTACTAGCCTTTTTATGGCATCACATACCTACTTATTGGCAAGGAACAAATGACGACATTAGGCCTAAAGAGTTTCCTCCCTACACAAACAACTTAGCCCAAAATGATGCACCATTTTTGTGCTTTCCCAGAGATAAAATTCACTCTATCTATCAAGTATATTCCCAAATAGGAACCTTCCAGAAAATATAAAGTATCATCTGCTATCAAGAATGTGAGGAAACACTTTTGTCTAGTCACTTACAGCCTGCCCAATGTTCTATATCTTGGTTATTGACCGGTTAATGAACTAAATGTGAAAATTCTATTGAAGCTACTAATTATCCCCTATCTATATGGATTATTTAACCATTGAAAATTAATTCATAGTAAATAATGAAAAATAACACAACTGGAACTTCACAAATAAAAACGCAAAAATAAGTATGCAACATAATGAACACAATATTTTTGGACAAATTATACCTGGTAAAACCCTGGAGAAAAAACCAGTACTGCAGATGAGGAATTATATTAACTTAGACAAATTAAGAGATACATACACTGCTTGCCTCTTACTAGTAGAGCTCTGGCAATATCCTCCTCCGATAATTCTTCTCCCAATTTCTCCTGCTGAAATTCCACCACTGCTATCTCCAATGCTATAACTGCGCCCTTTCTATTACTAAAAACTTATTTTCTAACATTGCAAATGATTCTCAATTGTGGGTGGTCCCATAATAGTGTGTCCCAATTTTTTGAATGTCCAGATTTTTGTTGAAACTATGCATTTTTAAGAAAATATAATGATTTAAGCTTTGAGAGGTCCCATTTGAAGGAGTAAATTGAAAATGGTTAGATAAAAGCCTCTTGGATCAAACTCTCTTTGGTATAATCTCTCTACTCCTCACTTACACATGTAATCGAGTCTCATTTGCACCTATCAAAATGCTGTCAAAAAATCACTTTGACATTAACTTTTTGTAGGATCAAATGAATTCATTTGACATACCCAAATATAGGATGATAGTACTCAGAGAAAACTTTCCAATGATTATGATTTTTTATATATATTGGGTTTATTATGGCTTTGTTTTTTAAGTTTTACTAAACATAGGTTGTCTGACCATTTAGCAATATCTCTATTTGACATTTCTAGAAAAATAGCAAATTAGGAAAAAAAATTGTGAAAAATATCTAGGAAATAGATATTTATGTTACCTTTCTATAAAAAAAATCAAAAATGAATTTCTATATATACATATAAAGTTAGAGCGATCCAAGTGAACCTAGGTCCAAATTACATTTATTGTCACTTTATAACTCAATAAAATATTATATGTTTAATAAAATTAAATGAAACTAATTGGATTCTCTAGATATTGGTGTTACAAACCAAACTTCAAAAGAATTATATTCTTATAAATTTTATAAAAAAAAGTTATGTTGATCAAAGTGAGTGTCACTCTTGAAAATGCTGATTTTTTAGACAAACAAATTTTTGAAGAATGAAAAATGGCTACAAATCAATTCCAAATTTTGAAAAAATATATTTAGAAACTAGAAACAAAATTCTAAAAGTCACTAGTTTACATCATCTTCAAATTGTTAATGGTTATGCATAAATAGGTGTCCAAAAGTGAAGTTTGTTTTTTAGAATGTTCATTTTAGTGTCAAAGTTGGCCAAAAGGTGGGACACAGTATTGTGGGATCACCCTTCGAGTGTTTTCTCCAAATGCGCAATGACCCCCTTTTATAATACCATCATTGGAAAACTAAAGTCTGAGATTTATTCTCAATCAAGGACTGAGATAAATCAAACTTTAACAACCCATACAAATTGGCTTCTAAATGTCCCTAAGGGAATAAATTAATTAATAAATAATTATCTTCACACTAACCAAAGTGAGGAAGTTGTTCTGCATAACACCCAACTTATCTCCAAAGAAGATGAATTTATCCTTCCCCAATGCCTTGGTCAAAATGTTTGCTACCCGTTGCTATGTAGGTATATACTGTAGCTGAACAATCCCCTATTGTACATAACCCCTGATGAAGTGATACCTAAAGTCTTTATGATTAGACCTATCATGAAACACTGGATTCTCATATAATTTAATGCAACTCTGATTATCGCAATATATCACAATAGTCTCAAATTTCTGACCAAACAAGGCTACCATCAACTTCCAAATCCATATAGCTTCACATGTCGCTATGTTGGCTGCTATGTATTATGATTGCAAAACTTAGAGTCACAAATTTTTTATTGTTGCTAAACCAAGAGACAAGTCCTGATCCCAAATTGAAGCAATGCCCTGAAGTGTTTTTCTTGTCTGATGTACTGCCTGCCCAATATGCATCAATATAGTGTATCAACTTGATTCCTTCACCTTGAGTATATCTAATCTCATACTTAATTGTACCACTCAAAAAACATAGGACATGCATTGCTGCTATCCAATGCACTCTCTTTGGCTAAACCATGGATTGACTAAGAGAGTTTACTATAAAATCTATATCTGGCCAGGTGTTGACCAAATAGATGAGAGAACCAAAGAACTACTTGTATAGTGTGAGATCTCGATCCTTCTTCTTGGATGTGTCTACCTTCTTTCAATTCATGACCATGGGTGTAGACATGGCTTTGCAATCCTCCATCCTGAACCTCTTCAAGATTTCAATGCAATATTTCCCTTGTCCAAGGACAATCTCTCCATTTGTCTGCCAAACCTCTATGCCTTGAAAGTAGTGCATAAGTACCAAATCCTTCATCTTGAACTCTGCTAGAAGGTCCCCTTTTCACTCCTCTATGAGCCCTACTAAACCTATTAGAAACAATTCATCCACATATAGAACAATAATGTGAATATCAACCCCAACTACCAAATTATAGAGGTTAGCATCCGCCTCACTCTTCACAAAGCCCATTCCTTGTAAGCATGAATCAATGGGTTCATATCATGCCCTAGAAGCCTACTTGAGCCAGTAAAAAGATCTCTTTAATCTACATATTTCAGTCTCTTTTCTATGTGCTACAAAGCCTTCTAGTTGTTCTATGTATACCTCCTCTTTCAAGTCACCATTGAGGAACGTTCTCTTGACATTCATTTCATGAATCTCCCATCCCATGTGTGCTGCAAATGAGATCACAACTTGTATAGAAGTATACCTAGTGGTGCAAGAGCACCACCTTCATGTCAGGTATCTTAGGTACCTAGAAGATAGGTTAGGAAGTGTTTTTGGTTTTGATATGGTTTTGGGTCCATTGGATCTCTTTTCTTTGTAATAAGCCCAAATGTAAGGCTAGTTGGTCCTTGGTACCTTTATAAACCTTGGGTCAAACTAAGTCAAAAGGGAATATTTTAATATTTTTGGTGTCTTATGTGATTTAGGGTGTTTTGGAGTCTATTCAAAGACATCTGGGACTGAGGAAGTCAATAGGTCTTAAGAATGCATAATTGTTCCAAATTGCAAAAGTTGCATTAGCAACTTTTCTTGCAAAATGTAATTAATCCACCCAACGGATAATTAGCTCAAAAGTGGTTGGAGAAATTGGATATGGGGATATAAGACCAAAACATCCAATTTGGTCAGGTGTTGAAGAATCCATGTTTGGTGGAAAGATTGAAGCAATAAAATTCTGGTTTTCTGAAGAAATTATCTATTTTTCTGTATTGTACAGTGGATCAGTGATTTGAATGGTATTTAATTTGATATGGTTGGATAGGGTAAATAATTAGAGTTATTTTTCCCTTTGGTTTGAATTCATTTTATGCAGGAATAAGTAAGAACCATCCATTTTGGTCTGGACTAGTTCAAACCCTTACCTTCCTAGTGTGTGGCAAAGATGGAGCCCTAATTGGAATTCTAACCGTTGGATCCTAATGTCCATTGGAAGAATGTTAGCTGGGGGAGTGACCTTATTGATTCCCGAAGGTTAGACTCAAGGGAGGATTTTTAGAAATTTTAACACAAAGCCCTAGCCAAGCAAGTCCCATATGCTTGGTTGAGAACTTAGGAGTTTTATGGTGCATTCAGGCCTAGGGAGTGGATCCTTTAAATTTAATGTGGGAATTGATGTCCAAAAATTTAATTTAACCTGTCCATGGTGTTGGTTCAGTTTGGGGATTGGTCTATTAAGTATTTTCTTTGCAAAGTGAGCCTAATTAGCCCTATTAGGTCTCCAAGGATAGTAGCCATAAAGGGATGTAGTTGAATAGTTAGATCCTAAGTATTTCATGTTTGTTAGAAGACCTAAAAGGGTACTCAATAGTGGAATTTTTTTGTCAGGTCCTTTGGGAAAGTTCTAGGTTAATCCCTAAAAATAGTGAACCTAGGGCTACAAGGAATTAGCCTTGGTAACTAGACCAATCTGGACAATTTTGACAACTTGGTGATTTGGGTATTGTGTAGTGGTCAAAAGGTGTTCAAAAAAGTTGAATCAAATGTGTAAGACCCAAATCCACTCCCAAGAGTCAAAGGTTGAAGTAGTGATGTCTTTTAGCATATTGAACCTTAGGGACAAGGAGTTGAAGAAGCTTAAATAAGGAGTTGCAGAAACTTAAATAAAAGTTGAAGAAAACTTAATGCTTACAGAGAATGTAAGAGTTTGGAAATACCTTAGAATAATTAATAAGTCTTGGGGGAGAAGACAATAGTCTTGAGGATGAATAGGTTCTCATCATCACTTGTGGAACTATTTCTATTGGGTTCACTAGGCTTCCACTACCACCTCTACATCAAGTTGTATCAGAGCAGGCAGTAGTCAGTAGGAAGAGAATTAGTACATGTCATTAGGAGGTGAATAAGGATAAGAAGCTACAAACATGTGTCCAAAGGGTGTGAATACATAAGTATTTAGAATATTTCAAGAGATGGATGAGAAGAACAAGGCCTTAGAGGAGAAGGTCAAGAGATTCTAAGGAAAAGGGAAAAGTGGGGAGGTGTACTATGATGGAGAACAAGAGGGGGAGGAGAAACTTGTGAAGGAGAGAGAGAGAGAGAGAGAGAGAGAGAGAGAGAGAGAGAGAGAGAGAGAGAGAGAGAGAGAGAGAGAGGACACCTGCATACTAGAGACACTTCATAGATGGTGCAAGAGCACACCTAGGATAACCTCCATGTTTTAATAATTTTTGGCTTGTACTTGACATTGTCCAAGTCAAGATAGTTAGGTTGTTTCTAGACCTAAGAAGGTCATGTCAATGTGGGCTAGGTGAGTTAGTCATTAGGACTAAGGTCACAACAATAGCCATTGTTAGTAGTTTTTTCAATTTCTTAGGCTTAGTTGCTAAATGTTGGATTTGAGTCATGAATGTGTCCTAAACACATAAATGAGGACATAGAGTTGCCTTGAGGCCTTTAATAATCTTGGATCCTTGAAGAAGAGGTTATAGGTCCTAAAAATTAGGGAGAAGGCATAATGGCAAAGATGCCAAAAGTTGCTAAATTATTGTCATGACAACAATTGCAATAATTGCAAATGTTGCATGCAACACGGTTACCTTGGACCCCCCTAAAAAATAGGAGTGGGGAATTGACAAACAAGGTCTAGAATCATGGAGATGGAATCTAATGTTACCAAAGGACTCAAATCTCAAGATTAGTCATTCATTGTAACAAGTTTGGGGAGACCAATACAGTCTACAATTCTAGTTTTCTGAGAATCCAGTGTTTTTCATTGTGACAGTGCCATCTTATGGATTGAAAGATTTGAATTAATGGTTTCTTTGTGTTCTTGGGATATTTTTAAGCATTCTTTATTTAGTAATCTAGTTTTTTTGAGGTAGTATACGGTCTTAGTTAAATTGATTTCAGTTTAGTAGACTCACTAGTCCTGTCCTGACCAGTCAGTCAAGTTATGGCTCCCCCATGAAATCTAGCCATGGGAAACACCTAAGGATGGATGGAAATTTTAGGGGAGTCAGTAGTGTACATATTTTTAGGATTAGGAGTCTTAGAAAGATGGAGAGATATTTTTAATACTAAGCCCTAGGCGAGCTGACAGTGCCCAGTTAGTGGTTTAGGATAGAAGAATTGGCATGTTTCATGGAGGGGAAGAAAGTACTGTGCAGGCTAAGTACAGTTCCAGTTAGGTTTTAGTCTTATCCTAACATATTGTGATGGTTGAGTTCATACCAATCATTGAGACCAAGTTATGAGCAAGTTTTCAACTAAGTTGCAGACAGTCCTAGAAATTAGGCCTATTAGCCCTATTGGACCTAGATTGTAGGGACCCTATGTAAGGAGGGTCTAGGAGACTAAAAATTTCAAAATATCTTGTAAAAGGATAAAGGGTATCTGGATATGGGCTTAGATTTTCACGTTCTTTGGAAAATTTTTGCAAGAAATAGGAAAAGGTCACTGTGAAAGGCTACAAGGAAACAAGCCCAATTAGGCCTCTTTGAGACTAAAGTTGGAACTCGATTGCAAAGAGTTAAGAGATCCTAAAAAATGGAGTAAAATGGGATTAGATGGACTGTCTACATGATGATGGACACCCCTTTAATGATTCATGGATGTTAGAGTGGAGTTGACACTTAGATCCTTCTAAGTGTAGGAGAGGAAGTGAAGTAACTACTAGGGTGTTAGTCTTTTAAAGGTGAAGCATAGGTGTGAGACTCTTGGAGGAGAGTGGAATTAGGACTTAGTTAATCACCTAAGCCTAATAAGGACCTAGAGGAGATTAGGATCCTTGAAGAAGACAAAGAAGATGTTCTTAGTTAATTGTGCAAGCAAACCCTTGGATAACTTACACCATATTGGTATCAGAGCTTGATTAAAGATCAGGCTTGTGGTGGATGTTTCAGCCTACTAAATTAGTTGGAGAGAATACACTTGGAAGTTTAGAGAAAGATAAAACCATGGTGACTAATGCTGAGTTATCCAAAAAGGTATAAGATCAAGAATAAGACAACAAGTTGTTAAGAGAAAGGTTGTCTCAAATGGAGCAACTCTTGGGAGAAGTCCAAGACAAAGCTGAGAAGATGAAAGATAAGATAGATCAGAAAGAAGAAGAAGAAGAAGAAGAAGAAGAAGAAGAAGAAGAAGAAGAAGAAAGGGAGAAAGGAGTTGATTTAGAAGAGGAAGCTCCAACCCCTGACCCTGTCAGTGATCAAGAACCCTTCTTAAAAGCATTGAAGGCTTTAAGTGGCAAAGCTTTGGAGGGTGTACCACTTTTTAGTGGACAAATGGATCCAGATTTAGTTGTGGATTGGATTGACAGTATAGAAAACCATTTTGAATGTGATGGTATCACCGAGGCCCAAAAAGTGAGTGTGGCCAAGTCAAGGTTGAGAGGATCAACTCTCACATCATGGTGGAAGTTTGTTCAAATTGAAAGGGAGAAAGAAGGAAAGAGTCCTATATTCTCATGGAAGGGAATGGTGACTAAGTTCAAGAAAACTTACTTTCCTGATGCTTATGAGGTTCAAATACATAGAAGAAGACATAACCTCAGACAGAAAGATTTGGATGTCCAAGCATACACTGAAGAGTTCCAGAAGTTGTGCTTAAGGTCACAAGTGGTTGAAGATAAAAGCATCAAGCTAGCTAGGTATATGAATATACTCAAATGGTCTATTCAAGAAGACATGAGTCTTGTGAACTTCAAAACCATCTTCGAATGCTATCAAATGGCCTTGAAGATAGAGGAGAAAGGAAAAAGAAAACAAGAACAAAGTTCTAAAGGAAGAGGTAGAGGAAGAGATAGTAGAGGACAAAGAGGTGGCTATGGTGGAAGGAGTTCAGAATCAAGGACACAAGGAGAATTCAAATACTATGAGCAGAAAGAAGGAAGCTCTAGTAGAGGTAGTAGAAGAAGGAACACAAGTTTCAGAGGTAGAAGTGGTGGATAAGGAAGAGGCAAATACTTTGCCAATATGAAATGTTACCATTGCAATCAAATGGGGCACCCTGCCTATAGGTGTCCAGAGAAGGGTAGTACTTCTCAAGGAGGTAACAAGAGGACTAATCTGGTCCAAGAAAACACAAATGCAGCTGATAAACACCTTGAAGTGCCATTAAATTTAGAAGAAGGTGAGAACCTCATGATGAGGAGAACATTGATCAAGGAGCCAGTTAAGGAGGAGCCAAGCCAAAGGAGGTCTTTGTTTAGAATCAAATGTAAGGTGATGGGTAAAGTATGTAGAGTCATCATTGACTCAGGGTCTATTGATAATATTGTATCAGAGGAGGCAGTCAGCAAACTAAAAATGACAAGGATACCTCACACTCATCCTTACAAGGTAACATGACTCAATAAGGGACAACATGTCTTAGTGAATGAGAAAGCATGGGTGGAGTTCTCTATAGGGTGATATAAGGAAAAAATACTATGTGATGTACTGCCCATGGATTCATGTCACTTGCTCTTAGGCAGGCCATGGCAATTTTTCTGCCAAGCTATCCGTGATGGAGTGAAGAACTCCTATACTTTCAAGAAGGACAACATGACTCTCAAAATTTAGTCATCATTAGAAGATACAAAAGTGAAGACAGCAGACCCTAACGTGCTAATGGTGAGTGAAAAAGAGCTCTTAGAAGCCATGGAGGAAGGAGAAGGAGTTGGATTTGCATTAATGTTGAAGCCCAAGGAAGTTGAAGACAAAATGGTGAAGAGGATAGGGCTGCCACAAGAGATTCAAGATATGTTGCAGAAGTATGAGGGTATAGTAAGTGATGGACAACAATCAACATTACCCCCTATGAGTCCCATAAGCCATAAGATTGACCTTATTCTTGGAGCTACCCTACCCAATAAGGAAGCCTACAAGATGACCCTCAACAAAATGAGGAGATAGCTAGGCAAATTCAAGAGTTGTTAGAACAAGGTCTTATAAGAAAGAGTATTAGTCCTTGTGCTGTACCCACAGTCCTAGCCCCTAAGAAAGGAGGTACTTGGAGATAATGTACTAACTCCAGAGCCATTAATAGGATCACTGTCAGATATAGGTTCCCTATCCCTAGGATAGAAGACTTGATGGATTGTCTAAGAGGTGCAAGGTACTTCACAAAGATAGACTTAAAAAGTGGATATCATCAAATAAGGGTGAATGAAGGAGATGAATGGAATACAACATTCAAGACTATTGAAGGGCTGTATGAATGGCTAGTCATGCCATTTGGCCTATCAAATGCTCATCAAATTTTATGAGGTTGATGAATGAAGTACTCAAAGACCACATTGGCAAGTTTGTAGTGGTGTACTTGGATGATATACTCATCTTCAGTAAGACAAGAGAGGAACACCTCAAGCATGTGGAATTATTACTCAAGAAGCTACATGAAGAGAAGTTAATGATTAACTTGGAGAAATGTGAGTTCATCAAAACAAAGATAGTGTACCTAGGATTTGTACTCTCTCATGGAAATATGAAAATGGACAAGAGTAAAGTGGAAGCCATCATGAGTTGGCCTACTCCAAGGACAGAAACAAAGGTAAGAAGTTTTCATGGCCTTGCTCAATATTATAGGAAGTTTATAAGGCAGTTTAGTGTTATTTTTGCTCCTATGTTGGACACAATCAAAGGAGGGATGAAGACCAAGTTTGCATGGAATGAACAAGCCAACAAGAGCTTTGAGTTGTTGAAGGAAAATATTGCTACCCAACCTGTGTTAGTCTTTCCAAGCTTTGAGAATCTTTTCACTATTGAGTTTGATGCAAGCAACATAGCTATTGGAGCTGTCCTAAGCCAAGAGGGTAGACCAGTAACATTTCATTCAGAGAAGTTGAGTGAAGCAAAGAAGAAGTATTCTTCTTATGATCTTGAGTTGTATGCATTGGTTCAAGCTTTGAGAAAGTGGAGGCACTATTTGCTACCCAAGGAGTTCATTGTCTATTCAGACAATCAAGCTTTAAGTTTTCTGAATTCTCAAGAGAAGTTGAGCCACAAGCACATGAAATGGGTGGAATATCTACAAGCTTATACCTTTAATATCAAACACAAGAAAGGTGTCCTCAATAAAGTGGCAGATGCATTGTCTAGAAGATCCCTTACCATTCAAGAGGTTCAATTGAAGAGCATGGGAATAGATCACTTCAAGGATCTGTATGCTAAAGATGAGGACTTTGCAGACATTTATAAGGTATGTGCTGAATACAAGAACCATTTTCATAGTAAGTATGTTGAATACACTTTGTAAAGCAATATTTTGTTCAAGGGAAATCAGTTATGTGTCCCTAGAGGCTCTATTAGGGAGAATAAAATTCAAGAAAAACACAATGGTGCATTGAGTGGTCACTTTGGGATCACTAAGACCCAGGAACTTGTTCAAAGGTTCTACTATTGGCCAAGGATGAACCTTGATGTTAAGAGGTATGTGGAAAGTTGCATAGTATGTCAAAGAGCCAAGGGTACTTCTTCAAATGCTGGCCTTTATCAACCATTACCTATTCCCACTAGGCCTTGGGATTGCTTGAGCATGGATTTTGTAGTTGGGTTACCCAAGACAAGACAAGGCTTGGATAGTGTTTATGTAGTTGTGGATAGATTTAGTAAGATGGCTCACTTTGTGTCATGCAAGACAACTAATGATGCCAGCCAAATAGCCTCTCTCTTCTTCAAAGAGATAGTAAGAATCCATAATGGGTTACCTAAGAGAATTGTGTATGATAGAGACACCAAATTTATGAGTCATTTTTGGAAGACACTTTGGCAAAGATTAGGCACTAATTTATCCTTTGGGTCTGCCTACCATCCCCAAACTGATGGTCAGACCGAAGTGGTGAATAGAAGCCTTGGAAATCTACTAAGATGCTTGACCAAGGAGTATGGACAACAATGGGATCAATTGATTGGGTAGGCTAAGTATGCCTAAAATGACACCATCAATAGATCAACAGTTAAGAGCCCCTTTGAGATAGTATATGGAATACATCCTAGAGGAGTCTATGAGTTGAGAGACTTGAAGGATGGAGTGAAGGAAAGTGGATATGATGATGATTTTTCTTGTGCAATTCAGGAGATACATGAGACAGTGAGGAAGACTTTGACTGAGAACACCTTGAAACACAAAACCAAGGTTGATGAGAGTAGAAGAACAATTTAGTTCAATGTGGATGACTTGGTCATGCTACATCTTAACAAATCAAGACTTCAAAAGGGAGTCCCTCACAAGTTGAGATGAGGAGGATAGGTCCCTGTCCTATCTTAGCTAAGTATGGTGCTAATGCATTCAAAGTTGAGCTCCTGGAAGACAATGGACTGTCACCTATTTTTAACATTGCAGACTTAGTCCATTACAAAGGACCACAACAAGACATGTATCAAAATCTCAAGGAAGTGATTAGAGAGGTAGATGATCTCCAATTACCCTCTACTACAGTCACAAGAGCTAATAGGGTACTGGATACTAGAGTCTACAAACATACTAGAACCAAAGAATACAAGGAACACTTGATAAAGAAGCATGATCAAAAAGGATGCTGAGGTAGTATGGGTCAAAGAATTAGAGTTCAAGAAGATGGGGATTGATCCAAGCAACCTCAACCCAAGGGTGGATTGATCTTTTTGTATTGGGGAGGATGGTACAGGAGCACACCTAGGTTAACCTCCATGTTTTAATCATTTTTGGCTTGTACTTGACATTGGCCAAGCCAAGATAGTTAGGTTGTTTTTAGACCTTAGTAGGTCATGTCAATGTGGGCTAGGTGAGTTATGCATTAGGACTAAGGTCACAACAATAGCCATTGTTATTAGTTTTTCAATTTCTTAGGCTTAGTTGCTAAATGTTTAATTTGAGCCATGAATGTTTCCTAAACACATAAATGAGGACATAGAGATGCCTTGAGGCCTTTATTGATCTTGGATCCTTGAAATGAAGAGGTTAGAGGTCCTAAAACTTAGGGAGAATTCATAATGGAAAAGATGCCAAAAGTTGCTAAATTGTTGTCATGACAACAATTGCAATAATTGCAAATGTTGCATGCAACACGGTTACCTTGGATCCCACTACAAACTAGGATTGGTAAATCGACCAACAAGGCCTAGAATCATGGAGATGGAATCTAATGTTACCAAAGGAATCGAATCTCAAGATTAGTCATTCATTGTAACAAGTTTGGGGAGAGCAATACAGTCTGCAATTCTGGTTTTCTGAGAATCTCGTGTTTTTCATTGTGACAGTGCCATCTTATGGATTGAAAGCTTTGAATCAGGGATAACTTTAAGGAACCCCCCCCTCCCAAAATTTATAAAATTCTGGCGAATCACATGTCATTTGGGTGAAAAAAAAATTAATAGTGTTGGCGAATTATGCGTCAATCAATGGATATTTGGTGGCGAATTTTTTAATAGTTTAGCCAATTTTTATAAAATAATGGTGATTATAATTTTTGTTTTTAATAAAATTATTAATATTGATGGTGAATTATGTTTTGAAATATGGATATTGGTTGGCGAATATTTTAATAACCGATACCTTTTTTATAAAAAAATGGCGAAATTATTTTCCAAATAATTAAATTAATTTATTTGTTATGACAAATGGTTTTCATAAAGGTATAGTTGGTATGGCTATTTTCAAAAGATGGGAAATAAGTTAAATGTTAAATGTATTATTTGAGAACTCAAACCATCTGATGATCCAAGATCAATGGCTGAGGTTTAATTTTGGGCAACATTTCTTGAAGGAAGAAGAATTGTCGAGGTAGTCACCAGAATGTTGACACGTATCAAGGTAAGTTGTCTGCGGAGTACAGTGTACCTGGAAAGAATTAAATGCCATGTCAGTGATAGCGACATTCTCTTTCTAGTACACTACCAATAACCACACACCACTTCCCAAATTGTACAGTAGATTTTTGACAGTTTTTTATCGACAATTACCAATACCATTACAGTTTAGTTTATCTATAACTATATATAATAAGCCAAAAGATATCTTATTATTATTACCAATACAAAATGAACAAAGCTCGGATGATTGAAATGATAAACATTAATTACATGTAGATTATAGACAAAAATTAAAAATTAAAAATGAACAAAGCTCGGATTATTTAAATGATAAACATTAGTTACATATAGATTATTAATTACATGATTCAGACTACCATCCGATGATAATATATCAACGGTTGAAGGTTTATTTCAGGACCAAACATCTGGAATGAAGACTCGACATTTTTCAAGTGTCCGGAATGGTGACACATTTCTGTCCAATGTGTATCACTTAAGTTGCAGTAGATAGTATATTACTATATTGATGTCTTGTCACTGTTAATTGGGTCCTAGGACAATAAAAATTTCATATAGGAAAATGGGAATTTGGCGAATGATGATCGTCAAAAGAGACACTCATTTAATTTTGTGGCAAATAAGAGTAAACATTAAAGATAAATATGGGAGAAGAACCCGAGTACCAAACTGAAATTGTGTAATCATAGTGGTGAACGTTTCGACCACAATATGACTATTTTATAAAATCTGGGCGAACTGGTCAACTAGTATACGGTGTTTTTTTTCGCCAATTTCTATAGCCCGGTCGGGACATATTTGCCAATTGGCAAATAATCACCACTAAAAAAATCCTTGCTTTGAATTAATGGTTGCTTTATTTTCTTAGGATAGTTACAAGCATTCTTTATTCAATAAGTTAGTTTTTTTGAGGTAGTATATGATCTTAGTTAAATTGATTTCAGTTTAGTAGACTGACTGGTCCTGTCCTGACTAGTCAGTCAAGTTATGGCTACCCCATGAAATCTAGCCATCGGAAACACCTAAGGATGGATGGAAATGTTAGGGGAGTCAATAGTGTACATATGTTTAGGATTAGGAGTCTTAGAAAGATGGAGAGCTATTTTTACTACTAAGCCCTAGGCGAGCTGACAGTGCCCGGTTAGTGGTTTAGGATAGAAGAATCAGCATGTTTCATGCAGGGGAAGAAAGTACTGTACGGACTAAGTATAGTTCCAATTAGGGTTTAGTCTTATCCTAATATACTATGATGGTCAAGTTCATACCAATCACTAAGACCAAGTTATGAGCAAGTTTTCAACTAGGTTGTAGATGTTGAGATTGAAGAACATCAATCTACCCAAGAAACACCTGCTCGCAAAGCTATTACAAACAGAATGAAACAGACAGAAGATAGAAGGATTCAGAAAGCTATGGCAGCCAAAATGAGAGAGAACCCAAATCCATTGTGATAGAAATAATTTCTATTAACACAATAAAGATTACAAACTAATCTCCTTAAGAATTACAAAGCGGACAATCTTTATAAAGGATGCCGAAACCCTAAAAAGGGAAACTAACAGAAATAGAAACTACCTAAGGTTAGCTTAAGCAAACTAGAGTGAATAGGGAAGTTACTAATTAGATCA
>MU223751.1:3396161-3414667 GCA_018584345.1 Thuja plicata
TAGATGCGCCTATAGTGGCAAATGCATCAGAATCCCCCCATGGCACTTTATAACACAGTGCGGGTACCAAAAACCGAACCAGGTGTGCAAGATCAACAAATGCAGAAGAGGGCACTTTATCTCAGTGTGTTTACAGAATACAAGTACATCAGAAAGAACATGCAAGCTCAGATTTTAGAAAGTAGAGTGGACTATGTAACCAGAAGAAGAGATCCCCGGACCTATAGAACCAAGCACACCACCAGAGGGCATAAACTGCATAACTCGGAGGAGTGAAAACCTAGAGCAGAATCTGGAAGAGATACCTCTGCCACTGAATAGTACACAGAATCAGCTTTCCGACGATATCTCGTTTGCAAAAAAAGGAGTCCGAATGAACCAGATATGACTCCCGGAAGGCAAAACAGGATATCAGACTTCAACAGCAAAAATCGCTATTGAAACGGTGGAACCAAAACCTCTAACCTCCGCCATCAGAAAGTTCTCGGAAAGAGCTTTCCGACGATATATAGAAGTCAGAAAAAAACCCCCGTATGCTCCCTGTAGAGAGAAAAACGCCCAGGTACCCCCAAAAAAGCTCCAAAAAACCACAGAAGGCCCCCAGGGGCTAAAAAATTGGGCCCCCGGGCGCATGGCGCGCGCCGGGGGCTCAACCCTAAGCCGCTGGTCACTGATAAAACCAAGCGCTAAGCATATAAGCCCGCGGGGCTGGCATAAAGCCGCCACCCGGGGCGGAGCGGAGGGGAGGCGGGGCCGCTTTGGGCGGCGCAGTGCGGGGCCGGGGTGGCTGGGCCGCGGGGGCGGCGGGGCAGGCGTCGCTGAGCACATGGCGGCGGAGGCCGCGGACCAGACGGGCGGCGGGGGCCGCAAGGTGGTGGCGGGGCCGTAGAACACAGGGAGCGGCGCGGGCCGAGAGAAATACAGGGTGGCGCTGCCGGCTGGGCCGAGCGCCAGTGGCGCGGTGGCGGCCCGGCGGTGGCGCCAAATGAAATACACAGAGCGCGGAAAAATACTTTTAAAAAACATTAAAAAACTCACATTTTTTTAATTTTTTTTCTCGATTTCCGTGTCCGTACGGCCCTGGGAGGCCAAAAAAATTTCTCCAAAGGCCCCGGTGTCCAAATCGGACGTGCCTTATATGGTTTCTGGGGTTTTTGGGCCTTCCGGACGCAATGGAAGTGTCCGTTTGGGCCCAAAGTGCCTCCAAAAATAGAGACCCCCCAGAACCAACAAACAAGCCAGAAAAAACCTCTGAACGCTTCTGTGCTTCAACGAAGATCGAACAGCAGACAGCAGGAAAGCTCTGATACCATGTTGAGATTGAAGAACATTAATCTACCCAAGAAACACCTGCATGCAAAGCTATTACAAACAGAATGAAACAGATAGAAGATAGAAGGATTCAGAAAGCTATGGCAGCCAAAATGAGAGAGAACCCAAATCCATTGTGACAGAAATAATTTCTATTAACACAATAAAGATTACAAACTGATCTCCTTAAGAATTACAAAGCGGACAATCCTTATAAAGGATGCCGAAACCCTGAAAAGGGAAACTAACAGAAATAGAAACTACCTAAGGTTAGCTTAAGCAAACTAGAGTGAATAGGGAAGTTACTAATTAGATCATAATGATTTAAATTAGTAACCCCGATAGACTATTACTCTAACAGTAGACAGTCCTAGAAATTAGGCCTATTAGCCCTATTGGACCTAGATTATAGGGACCCTATGTACAGAGGCTCTAGGAGACTAAAAATTTCAAAATATCTTGTAAAAGGATAAAGGGTATCTAGATATGGGCTTAGATTTTCAAGTTCTTTGGAATTTTTTTGCAAGAAATAGGAAAAGATCACTGTGAAAGGCTACAAGGAAACAAGCCCAATTAGGCCTCTTTGAGACTAAAGTTGGAACTTGATTGCAAAGAGTTAAGAGATCCTCCAAAATGGAGTCAAATGGGATTAGATGGACTATCTACATGATGATGGACACCCCTGCAATGATTCATGGATGTTAGAGTGGAGTTGACACTTAGATCCTTCTAAGTGTAGGAGAGGAAGTGAAGTAACTAGTAGGGTGTTAGTCTTTCAAAGGTGAAGCACAGGTGTGAGACTCTTGGAGGAGAGTGGGATTAGGACTTAGTTAATAAAATAAACCTAATAAGGACCTAGAGGAGATTAGGATCCTTGAAGAAGACAAAGAAGATCTTCTTAGTTAATTGTGCAAGCAAACCCTTGGATCACTTACACCAAAATACATCCTTGAAAGAGTAGGAAAGAAGGATAGCAAGGTAGACATATGAGTATTCACTGGTAAGATGAACTTGGAAGAAGTGATAGATTAGCTAGAAGCATTAGAGAACTATTTTGAATGTGAATATTTCTGAGAAATAGAAGGCAAAGATTGCTAAGTCCAAGATGAAGGTATCTGCCCTTAGGTGGTGGAACTTTCTACAAAATGAAAGAATAGAGGAGGGAAGGAATCCTATCTCTCCATGGAGAAGAATGGTTGAAGAGATCAAGAAGTAGTTTATACCTATTATGAGTTCATAATGCATAATAAATTTTAGAACCTGAGGAAAAAGGAGTTGGATGTGAGTACCTATACTGAAGAGTTTCATAGGTTGAATCTCAGAGAAAAGCTACCAGAGAATGAGAAGAAAAAAGTAGCTAGGTATCTCAATGGCCTAAAATATAGCATACAAGATGAAATCAATCTCTTTACCCCAGAGACAGTCCACAAGTGCTTCCAAATGACACTAATAATTGAAGAGAGATAGAAAATGAAGGGAAAGAAACAAAATAGAGGAAGAGGGGGAAGGAACTTAAAAGGGAAGAGAAACTTGGGAGGAAGAGGACAGTCGCCTACACAATAGAAAGGAGAAATGAGAAATAAGGAGTATGAAGGAGAATCTAGTCATAGAGGTAACTTTAGGGGTAGAAGGTCTAACAATAGAGGAATATTTGGTGAAAGAGGGACAAGAGTATTCACTGGCAAGTGCTACAACTATAATCAAGTTTTTCATCCTTTCTAAAGGTGCCTTGAGAAGCAAGGGTCTACCAGTCATGGAGGGGATAGAAGAGTTCAACTCACTCAAGAAGAGGATAGTTAGAGTGTAAATTCACCATCCAGGTCTCCATATGTAGAGCAAGGAGAAGGTGATGTTTCATAGAAATCTTTTGAAGATCCCTGCCACAAAGGATCCACCACAAAGGAGGTCATTATTTAAGACCTCATGCAAGCTAAGTAGAAATGTATGTGAAGTTATTGTTGACAAGGGATTCTCTAATAATTTAGCTTCAATTGAGATGGTAGATAAGTTAAAATTGTAGAAGATACCCCATCCCTACCCTTGCAGAGTATCTTGGCTGAATAAGGGTCAACAAACATTGATCAATGAGCAAGTATGGGTAGATTTCCAAATAGGAGAATATAAGGACAAATGGCTATGTGATCTAGTGGATATGGATGCATGCCACCTACTAGTAGGAAGGCCTTGTAAGTATTATGTGAATGTCTAGCATGATGGTAGCATAAATGTGTATCATATCACTAAGAATGAGGAAAAGTTCACCATGAACCCTCTCCTCGATGATAGTAAGGATAATCATGCTATTACCAGTGTTATGTTCATATGTGAGAAATAATTCATGGAGAATCTTAAGGAGAAAGATACGCCTTGTTTTTCCCTTATCATTAATCCAAAGGATAAGCCTATGGTCAAGAATTTGAAGAGAAAGGTTGGCCCAAAGGAGGTATAAGAATTGTTAGATAAGTACAAAGGGATAGTTGCAGGGAGAAAACTAGAGACATTACCACCTATTAGAGACATAAATCATTGTATATACCTCATACCAGGGGCATTCTTTCCCAATAAGGCAGCCTAAAAACTAACTCCTAATCAGAATGAGTAAGTGGCAAGATAGATCCAAGAACTGATGGAAAAAGAGCTCATAAGGACAAGTGTAAGTCAATGTGCAGTGCTTGTAGTGTTAGCCCCTAAAAAGGAGGGTACTTGGAGATTGTGTACTGACTCCAGTGCTATCAAAAAAATATCTATAAGGTATAGGTTCCCTATGCCAAGGATTGAGGACTTGTTGGATTGTTTAGGTGGGGCAAGTTATTACTCCCAAATTGATCTCAAAAGTGGATACCATCAAATTAGAATAGGGGAAGGAGATGAGTGGAAAACAATTTTTAAGACCAATGCAGGTATTTTTGAATGGATGGTCATGCCATTTGGCCTATCAAATGCTCCTAGTACTTTCACATGCCTCATGAATGAGGTCCTCAAGCCATTTATCAATCATTTTGTGGTGGTATATTTAGATGAAATCCCGGTGTTCAGTAGGAGTAAAGAAGAACATTTCAAACATTTGGATTTGGTTTTGAAGAGACTATATGATGAAAAACTAATGATAAATTTGGACAATTGTGTTTTCTTTTAGGAGGAATTAGCATTCCTTGGATTTGTGATCTCAAAGGAAAGTTTAAAGATGGATGCCTCAATGGTAGAAGCCATCCTTAATTGGCCAACTCCTAGGACTGCAAGTGAGTTAAAGAGTTTCCATGGACTTGTAAGTTTTTATAGAAAGTTAATAAAAGATTTTAGTGGGGTATGTGTACCCATGATTGATACAATTAAAGAGGGAAGAAGATGTAAATTTCAATGGAATGAGGATGCTAATAAGTCTTTTGAATACTTAAAGAGGAGAGTAGCACAACAACCTATCCTAGTTCTACATGATTTTAGGAAGGTGTTCACCATTGAATGTGATGCTAGTAAGGTGGCTATAGGAGCAATCTTGAGTCAAGAAGGTAGGCCAATAGGATTCTTTAGTGAAAATCTTAATGAGGCTAAGAAGAAGTATTCATCCTATGACCTTGAACTATATTCCATGGCCCAATCCCTAAGGAAATGGAGGAAATAATTGTTACCAAAAGAATTTGTTGTTTATACTGATAAGCATGCTCTCAACTTTTTGATCAGGCAAGATGAGTTAAATCTTAGGTATATGAAGTGGGAGGAATATTTACAAGCTTTCACCTTCACTATCAAGCACAAAAAGGGGGTTTCAAATAAGTTAGTTGATGCCCTGAAAAAGAGAGCATGCATAGTACAAGAAATTCAATTAGAAATCATGGGAGTCAACTCCCTAACAGACATGTATCAGACTGATAAAGATTTCAAGGAAGTTTATGAGGTATGCACTAATTTTGAGAATGATTATCATACTAATTTCTTAGAATATATATTAAAGGATGGTCTATTGTTTAGATTCACTCAACTATGCATCACAAAGTGCTCTATGAGGGAGAATATAATAAAGCAAAAATAGTGTGGAAGTATGTCAGGGCATTTTGGAATTGACAAAACTCTAGAGTTAGTTAGAAGAGTTTATTATTGGCCTAAGTTGTAGGCAGATGTCAGGAGATTTGTGGAGAATTGTGTGGTGTGTCAAAGGGCTAAGGGATCAAGTTCTAATGCACATGTATATACTCCTTTACCCATTCCCAATAGGCCATGGGAATGCATTAGTATGGATTTTGGTCTAGGACATCCTAGAACCAAGGTAGGACTTGATAGTATTTATATTGTTATTGACAGGTTCAGTAAAATGGCACACATTGTGCCTTGAAAAACAACACATGATGCCTCATATATAGAAGGGTTATTCTTTAAAGATGTAGCAAGAATACATGGCTTAACCCTTTGCATTGTATCTAACAGATATTCCAAATTCATGGGCCACTTTTGGAGAACACTTTGGAAGAAACTTGGAACAAATCTTTCATTCTCATTTGCCTGTCACCCACAATCAGATAGTCAGATAGAGGTCATAAATAGATACTTGGAAAACCTACTTAGGTGTTTAACTAAAGAGAATGGAACTTCTTGGGATACCATATTACCTCAGGTAGAGTTCTTTTATAATGACTCAGTTAAGAGAAGTATTGGGAAAATTCCATTTCAGATTGTGTATGGGGTTCATCCAAGAGGTGTACTTGAGCTCATAGATATGAGAGACGTAGAGAATAGAAGTGTACAAGAAGAAAAATTTATAGAGGAAATGAAGGACATATACCAACATGTAAAGGATCAGTTAGAAAGTATTGCATAAAATTATAAACAAAGAGCATATCTATGAAGAGGAGACCTCCAGTTTTAGGTAGGAGATATGGTGATGGTACATTTGAGAAAGGAAAGACTTTCCAAGGAGAATTACACAAATCTCGTGATGAAGAGGATAGGGCCCTGTAAGGTCCTAAAGAAATGTGGCACAAATTCCTATCATATTGATTTACCACCTGATCTTTTCATCTTATTCATATTTAATGTTTTAGATTTGATTACATATAAAGGTTCTTTGGATGATGTCTCTGTTGCAGGTGATCAAGAGGTAGCAAAGAAGGAATGGGTTGAATATTTGACCAAGAAATAGCCTTTACAACTTGAATACATATTGGATACAAGAGTGGAAAAGAGGACTAGGAGAAAGATATACCATGAGTACCTAGTTAAATGGGAGAATCACCCACTGGAGGATGCAACTTGGATCACTAAGGAAGCAATTTTGAAGGCATGATCTACTGTAGTAGACTTGAATTCTCAAGGGAATTGAGTCCTTTTTACCCTCAAGAGTATGGTGCAGGAGCACCACCTTCATGATAGGTCTCTTAGGTTCCTAGAAGATATGTTAGGAAGTGTTTGTGGTTTTGATATGGTTTTGGGTCCGTTGGACCTCTTTGCTTTGTAATAAGCCCAAATGTAAGGCTAGTTGGTCCTTGGTGCCTTTATAAACCTTGGGAAAAAATAAGTAAAAGGGGAATATTTTAATATTATTTTTGTCTTAGGTTATTTAGGATGCTTTGGAGTCCATTCAAATCCATTTAGGCCTTAGGAAGTCAATACATCTTAATAATGCAAAATTGCAAAAGTTGCATTAGCAACTTTGCTTGCAAAATGTAATTAATCCACCCAATGGATAATTAGTAAAAAAGTGATTGGATACATTATATTTGGTGGATATAAGACCAAAAACATCCAAATTGGTCAAGTGTTGAAGAATCCATGCTTGGTGGAAAGATTGAAGCAATAAAATTTTGGTTTTTGGGAGAAATTCTCTATTTTTATGTATTGTATGGTGGATTAGTGATTGGAATGGTATTGAATTTGATATGGTTGGATAGGGTAATTAATTATAGTTATTTTCCATTTGGTTTGAATTCATTTTGTGTAGGAATAAGTGAGAACCATCCATTTTGGTCTAGACTGGTTCAAACCCTTACCTTCCTAGGGTGTGGCAAAGATGGAGCCCTAACTAGCATTCTAACAATTGGATCCTAATGTCCATTGTAATAATTTTAGCTAGGGGAGTGACCTTAATGATTCCTAAAGGTCAGACTCAGTGGAGGTTTTTTAGAAATTTTAACAAAAAGTCCTAGCCAAGCAAGTCCCATGTGCTTGGTTGAGAATTTAGGAGTTTTATGGTGCAGTCAGGCCTAGGGAGTGGATCCTTTGAATTTAATGATGGAATTGATGTAAAAAATTATAATTTTAACTTTCCATGCTGTTGGTTCATTTTGGGGATTTCTCTATTGAGTATTTTCTTTGCAAAGTGAGCCTAATTAGCCCTATTATGTCTCTGAGGGCAGTAGGCATAAAGGGGTATAGTTGAACATTCAAATCCTAAGTCTTTCATGTTTGTTATAAGTCTAAAATGGGTACTCAAAAGTGACATTTTTTTCAATTCCTTTGAAAAATTTCTAAGTTAATCCCTAAAAATAGTGAACCTAGGGCTACAAGGAATTAGCCTTGGTTACTAGACCAGTCTAGATAGTTTTGACAACTTGGTGATTTGGGTATTATGTAGTGGTTAGAAGGTGTTCAAACAAGTTGAATCACATTGGTAAGACCCAAATCCACTCCCAAGAGTCAAGGGTTGATGTAGTGATGTCTTCTGGCATATTGAGCCTTAGAGACAAGGAGTTGAAGAAACTTAATTAAGGAGTTGAAGAAACTTTAATAAAAGTTGAAGAAACCTTAATGCTTACAAAGATTGTAAGAGTTTGGAATTCCCTTAGGAGAATTATTAAGCCTTGGGGAAGAACATAATAGTTTTGAGGAGGAATAGGTTCTCAGCATCACTTGTGGAACTATTTGTATTGGGTTCAGTAGGCTTCCACTACCACCTCTGCATCACCTGGCCACTAGAGAAAATGCCTCCTCGTAGTCTTTTCTCTCCTTTTGAGATAACCCCTTTTTTACAAACCTTGCCTTGTATTTATCAATGCTACCATCTCCACCATGCTTGATCTTATAGATCCAGTGTGTTTGAACCATAACCCTATCTTTCAGTCAAGGCACAACCTCCCACACATCGTTCTACATTATTAAGTTATATTCCACAACCATCGCATCTCCCCACACCCTATGTTGTGCAACCTCCTGATAGATGGAAGGATCACTATCTACCAATTGGCTAACTAATCCCACATAGTCATTGAACTTGACCAGTTGTCTTTGTTGTCTAGTACTCATCCTAGGAGCTCCCAAAAACTCCTCAGTATCCTTACGCATCTGTTGAACCTCATGGTTCCAACTGCCAACTATAGAGGATGAAATATCAACCTCCGTATCTTATTGATGAATCTCTTTCTACACATGTTGCTCCATATTCTATGAACTAGATCAACACTTGAGCTTATTCTTGTACTAGTAACTATACTCAAGCTTTGTTGCCCTTGATTCAGTTGAGCGATCCTTGGAGCTTCTGCTGGCTGCTCACTCTAATCATATGTTAGAAAATCTCTATACCTTCTAAATGCCTTGTCCTCCATGAAATTTAAATCACTTCTGACTATGATCCTCCTAGTCCCTGGAATAAATATTTAATATGCCTTTGAGGTCTCAATGTACCCCACGAAGTACCACCTCTTTGCGGTTTGATCTAACTTGGTATGTGTATCCCTTGGAATGTGACAATATGCCAAACTTCCAAATATCCTGAAGTGATTGACATCTGGTTTCTTCCCAGTGGAAGCCTTGTCTAGTTTAATCTTTCCCAATACCTTATCCAAAACCATGTTCTGTATGTATATTTCTATACTACACACTTCTTCCCATAAGTAGCATGACATGTCCTAATCATGTAGCATAGCCCTTGCTGCCTTTGATATGGAATTCTTCTTCATCTCATCAACCCCATTCTATTGAGGGTTGTAAGGAACAATCCACTCTCTCTTCATTCCTAAGTCCCTAGTATAGAACTCCTAGAACTTATTCCATTTGTACTCGCCTCCATTGTGTGACTAGAGAACCTTTATCTTCCTTCCTATCGAGTTCTCCACAAGAGCCTTGAAATCTTGGAAGCGACTAAAAACCACATCCTTGGTCTTCAAGAATTATATCTAGGTCTTCCTAGAGAAATCATCAATAAAATTAATGAAGTACTCATATCCTCTGAGAGACTTTGTTGACATTGGTCCACATATATTTGAATGCACTAGATCAAGAACACCTTCGGATCTACTGTCACTCCCTCGAAAAGTTGATTTCACAAAATTCCCCAACACACATCCCTAACATACATCATCATGCTCTGTGCTCACCTATGGTACACCTGTCACTATCTCACAAAACAATTTGAGTGCTCCATGATTTATATGGCCCATCCTCCTATGCCATAGCTCTCCTTGATCTCTAGGATTATTGTTGCTCACGAGTGCCTTAGGAGTATATCAAACAACCTATAAAGATGACCTCTCCTAACTCCAATAGCTATGGATGATTTCCAATCCTTATGCTTGATCAACACATGCACCCCTCTAAAGAGTACATTATATCATTTATCCTTAAGGACATATAAATCAGATTCATACCTAAGCCTGACACATGCAAAACATCATAAAGGAGAATCACCTTGCCATTCTCCCTCTGAAACTAAACAATCCCTTTCCCAACTAGGTTTCGTTTGGACAAGTTCCCCATAGAAATTTGGATTATGGTGTCCTCGTTATAACTAGAGAAGTAATCTCTAGTTCCTGTCATATGAAATGACGCCCCACTATCTATATACCAAACACTTTGTAAGGTTGAGCTAACCATACAAGCTATGAGTGAAAACTCATCCTCCATTCTACTAGAGAGTTCATTTGCACTTACTAAAGCTTCCATCTTCTTCTTGCCTTTCTTGTAATTATTCTTCCTTTGTCAGAAATCATTGACATAGAGGCCAAACTCATGACAGCCAAAACACTTGATCTCAGACAACTCCTTCTTCTCACTTTGTAGATGTGACCCTTTACTAGACCCCTTCTTCACTTTCCCATTTCTAGATAGGGATATGTTCTCTTTTTCCACCTCAATTTTATGAATCCTATTGTTGGCTACATTGACAAGACTTAGTCTAATCTCCTCCTGAGTGAAATCACTCCATAGTCGATCCCAACTCGATAAGGTGTCTCATCCATTAATAACTTGAAAAAAGACATACCATTGCTTAATAAGCCCATTTAGGGCTATTATTACTATCTCTTCATCATCTTTCTTATTTCAAACAATTGATAACCCATCCTTGACAAGTCTAAGCCTCGTGAGCTAACTTGTAACATCTTCTCCCTTGATCATTTAGGTATTCCTCAACTTGTCTTTGAGAATCATCTTCCGATTAGTGGCATCATTTTGATATAGATTCAGAATAGCATCCCACATCTTCTTTATTGTATCTAACTTAGTGATATGTAGAACTATATGGTCCTTGGCACCTTCAAGGATTAGCCTCCTCGCCTTGGCATCATCCTTCTTATATGCTAAGAGTTGTGTTGAATCTCTTAGTACAAATACAATATTGGTCACATATTCTTTGATACCATTCTCTTCTAGCAATAAAGAATTTCTTTCTTTCAAAACACCAGAATTTGAGGCACCATCTAATCTGTCCTAATATCTAAAACGAGCTGAGGCCATCTCAAAGGATAAAAAAAAATAAAATTCTAAAGAGGTCAAACTAGGTTTTATAAACCCTCAATTTTCTTTCCTTTACCTAGGGTAAACCTCTTCTACCCTAAACTTAGCTCTGATACCATGTGAAAAATCTATTGTAGCTATTGATTATTAATCCCCTATCTTATATCAATTATTTAACTGGAAAAAATTCACAGTAAATAATGAAAAATAACAGAACTGCAACTTCACAAATAAAAACACGAAAGAAAATATGCAACACAATGAACACAATAGTTTTGGACAAATTGTCCCTGGAAAAACCCTAGAGGGAAAACCAGTACTACAGATGAGGAATTATATTAACATCAAAATATTAAGAGATACATAGACTGCGTGCCTCTTACTGGTAGAGCTCTGGCAATATCCTCCTCCAGAAATTCTTCTCCCAATTTCTCCTATTGAAGTTCCACCAGTACTATCTCCAATGCTATCACTGTGCCCTTTCTATTACTAAAAACCTATTTGCTAACACTGAAAATGCTTCTCAATTGTATGTTTTCCAAATTCCCAATGACCCCCTTTTATACTATCCTCATTGGAAAACCAATGACCAAGATTTATTCTCAATCAACGGCTAAGATAAATCAAACTTTAACAACCCATAACAAATTGGTTGCTAAATGTCCCTAAAGGAATCAATTAATTAATAAATAATTATCTTCGCACTAACCAAAGTCACTAGAAAAACAATTAAATTCTAATTCTTGCGAATGGACAAATAGTTGTCCAAGCTAACCCAAAAAACACTAAACTCGTAGCCAAGCTTAGAAACAAATCTGCCAAAGATTTTCTCAAATACACTCTACTCGAACAGGTCTAGAGTATCAGTATTGTTTTCTTCTTCATCTAATGTTCCCACTAAATAGCGTACCAAAGACATTTTTATCTAACACCAGGAAAATAACGTTACCCTCACGATGTCTACCAGTTCACCACACCAACTCTTGACGATGTACTAATTAAAGCTCTTATCCCTGTCAATGTTCCCAAAACTATAGGATGACATGAACATCTGTTCTAAACATCATCTAATATCTTACCATTGGGAAACATAAAATTCCATATCACTGGATAAACCAAAGGCATAATACAATCAACATGTGGGAAAAATTCAATTGACACTCTAATGGATGGCATAAAATTCAATTAACATCCCATCTTTAAAGTTGGTACCCAGCCTCTACACTGATGTGAAAAATTAAGGGAATCATACTCCTTATTCTGACCAAAAAATCTATTAGATCTTGAATTTAAAAAATCCTAGATTTTGGCTTTAACTCTGAGTCCTATAGCTTTCCACCTAGAGATAAGAGCTTACCATTTGATATGGTATGTTTGAATTCAAAATACTTTGAAGTACTTTGAAAAAATGTTTTATTGTAACACATCCTCTATCTGTCAACATCAACCGTCCCAGATCCTGGCACTTTTTGCCCCAAACACCCATCTCTTTCAACTTGCTAATCAGACCCTAATATTGTCGACTATTTATGATTGTTTTGATAAAATTATTTCCTCAGTCAATTGTGGGGATTTAGCCAAGCTTACCTTATTCTTAAACATTTGCAAAAGCTCCTCTTGATCAAAGAAATGATGATCTCACTCTAAGTTGAATGCAATGTTGGATAACTAGTCAGCTATCTGGTTACCTTCTCTGAAATAATGGCTATCTTTATATTCATCAAAAAAAGGTAAAAGTTTCCATACCACCAATAATTCATACTCTAACTGTCAATTAACCACTTTTTCAGATGTTAGAGAAGAGGTTACTATCTGGGAATCCCCTTCTATGTGAATCTTCTTAACAATTGGCTTTACTGCTAGTCTAATACATGATAACAATGCACTCACCTCTGCCAAATTATTTGTCCCAATTGAAATTTTATTTTCCACAACACCCACAATCTTGAATTGACTATTTCTAATCACACTTCCTGCCCTTGATCTCCTTGGGTTACCTTTTGATGCCCATCAAAGTTAAATTTCATAAAATTATCCATAGGCGGTTCCCATTTTATCTTTGACCTAATTGATGCACTTGAATGTTTTCCAACCAATGACCCTTTAAAAGGAATTTGGATAAGTTTCCAATCATTTAATATTTGAGATTCAATAGAAGAAAATGTGGATGTCAATATTTTGCTCTTTGACATATACATAACTACATTTTCTAATATTGATCTCTCTATTTTCTCACACACTTTCTCATGTGGCATATATTATTTTCTGAAGATCCTTTTATTCCTCTCCCACCATATATTCCACACTACTATTGTTGGAGATAACCTCCAAATTACTGAAAAATTGTTTCTTTATGCAACGTTGGCTAGCCTGCCAATAAATACTTGAGAGTATTGGGTAGTGGTCCACACCACTTTAGCCTCTTTAAGAGCCAATGCTTGCATCTTTGAGAAAAAGAACAAGAAGTGAATAAATGATTTGTAGACTCATTTTTCATTCCACAAAGAACACAGTTAAATGATTTTGCCACGCCTAATTTAGTTAGTGTGGTACTTGTCAAGATTTTTTTATTGATGGCTAGCCAAGTAAAAGCACCCGCCTTTGGAAGGATGGAATTATGTCAACAAAAAGAAAACTCCTTGCCTGATCTAAGAGTTACCTGATATCTCTTGGCTTACCTGATATATATATTAAAAATGTCATGTTAAACCACTTTATCATAGTGTCATTCCTCCTAGATTCTTCCAATGCATGTAAGATAACCAAACTAATAAATTCCCAACATCCTTTTTAAAAAAAAAGTGGGGTAAAACCATCTGGCCCTGAACCCATATCCGGAACCATATAAAAAAATTGCACGCCTAATTTCTTCCAAAGTGAAGGGCTTTAATAGTTCACGATTATCTATTTTTGAAACAAATTTAAGAATATTGTTTAGAAGCGTTGAATTATCCAAGTTAGGACCCTGAGACTTATTTGTCAACAATTCAAAGAAAAAAATTGCTTCCTCTTGAATGTCGTTCTCATCTTTAAGGATCTCACCCTGTGAGTTTCTGATTTGGAAAATTGCATTCTGATGTGTTTTAAGTTTTGTCAGGCATGAAAGAAACTCATGTTCCTCTCACCCCCTTTAAGCCAAAGTTCTCTAGAATGTTGCCACCAATATATTTCCACCCCGAGAAGAATTTTGTCTAGTTCTAGATTAAGCTTCTTTTGATCATCATCTACTTGGGGAGTTAGACCATTTTGAATGATGAGATTGTTCACACTTTCTAATTATTGTTGAATAACTTCCTTTTGTTTGAAAATGTGTTTGAATACTGATACATTCCATTGTTTAATATTCACTTTAGTGAAGATTTCTTTTTTATAGTTGAAACATTCTTGATCCCTTCACATATGGAGCTTCCATCCATCATTGTTTCAACAAGGATTAAAAATTATTATCTTTGAACCACATGCATTCCATTTTGAAATATGACTTGGGTTTGAAAGCTGAAGTTTTAGATGGGATCTCCAGTTCTATAGAAAAATGATCAGATCATGTTAATGTGAGGCTTGATGAGCTACAACAACCATTATCTAACACCCATCGACGATTTAAGATAAATCTATCAAGTCTGGCCCCAATATGGAGGAAACACTTCTTCTATTAGTCCAAGTTATTTTGGCATTTGAAGGTATGCAGTCAAATAAGCCATTATTATTTATAAAATATTTGAAACCTCGTATTACCTTTAATGGAGGTGAAATACCCCCAACCTTGTCTTCCATGCTGAAGATGACATTAAAATGACCTCCTATTATAATTTTGTGTTGGTCAAAACTTTGCAAAAGTTGAGATAGAGAAAAAGACGTTGCTTATTCATAGTAGAAAATGGACCATGCACATTACTTAGAAAGAATGATATAGGTCAAATCTGGTCACCTTCACAATGATCTAGTTAGCATTTGATTTTACTAACCTGACATTTTTGGTTCCTCCAAAATATAGATAAACCTCGTGAGGTTCCTAGTTAAGTAGACTGGATGGTTGACCACTTTTTCCAAGATTTGAAAGTCTAATCTGAATGTGCTGATGAAAGTTTAGTTTCTTGTAATATGACTATCTCGACCTCACATTTGTTTATCTAGTTTTTGATGAGGCAAGATTTGTTAGAGGCATTGATGCCCCTAACATTTCAGGTTATTATCTTCATTGGGCTCTCGGAGAGTGATTTTTTGTCCTATGAAATGACTTTTGTTTTAAGATTAGTGCAGTTGAATTCTCTTTAGATTTCCTCAGACCAATATCAAAATTTAATGATGTTTGAATACCAGGCTCTATCTCCTCTTTGGTCTTCTTGCTCTTAGGAGGCTTGCCCCTCTCTCTTACAGAAGCACATGTAGGGTTCTAAGATGAGATCACTTCTATTTATGTTATAGAAAGAATTTGATGCTGATTCGACACCTCCTGATCACAAGAAATTTGCATCCCTTCCACTCAGTTTTCCTCTTCTGAATCATTGCCTAGGATATCCTCATTAAGAATTTTTATAGCAATCTTGCCTATCTTGTCTTCTGTAATCTGCAAGATAATATTATCCACTAATTAATCTAGATTTTCTTCTTGTATTAGACAATCCCCATTCTTGTTTTTTGAGGTTAGTAGATTATTTTCCCAATGGGCTTCTACATTTAAGTCTTGTGGGGGGATTCATATCCTTGGATTCTTAATAGATCTTCATTAGAAGAGTTCATGGACAACTTATTAAGACTTTGGGTCATTGAGTCCTAACTCTCATCATATGTTTCCCCCGCCCAACTCAGATGTGCATTATCAACTCTGTATTGTTAATCTCCATTTAGTATTTGTATCCTTTTCCATTTCAGAATATCAAAGAGGCAGATTAGCATTGATGGGGTTAATTTGAAATAACAACTTACCCTCATCTTCTATATTTACCAATATCTGAAAATCTTTCTCCATCAAATCTGAGCCAGTATGTTTACTGTCATTCTTCCCTGGATTACTCGAGCTCAGAGCAATTTCATTTCATACCTTTAGGAAAGTCCTTATTCCATTAATATTATCCAAATTTGAGGGAGGGAGATTAGCTATGACATGATCAATTTGAGGATCTATCTTACTCTTCTCGTCTACGATCCCTGATTGCTGAAGATTGTTATCTAACGGGTTTGAGCTAATATCTATCTTTCCACACACCCCTGAGTTTGTCTTAGTTATAGTGAGCTTGTTATCCTCTCTCGCCTGAGTGTCTACTGCGGGGATTTCCGCCACTTGGGCTTCTTGTTTTCCCAGATTACTGAGTAGTTTAGCAGAAGTAACCTTTAAAGAACACTGATGGGCAAAGGAGGAATCGTCTTTACAGACTTGGATGTAATCCTCTTCTTCACTATGTTTTAAATTAATTTATTAATATTAAATTAAAATTTATATAATTTTATACATAAATATATTTACTTAATTTTTTTCTTTTTAAAATTTATATAATTCATAAAAAATAGTTTTAAGAAAATAATTTTAATTTATAAATCTAATTAAATAATTTAAATAATCATTAAAAAATATAAGAATTATACATGAAATATATATATATATATATATATATATATATATATATATATATATATAAAATTAATGAAAATATAATTTCTTATTATTATCAGAAGTTAGGAATAGAGAGAGATTCACAGATTATATTAATGCACTGAAAACGTAGGACTCCAAATTAGAAGTTAAATTCAAAATTGGAATATGCCTTAACACTTTTAAATAGTTTTAATGAAACAAAATTCATGCACATATATAGAAAAGCCAATAAATTAGTAGATGCCTTAGTCAACATAGATGCCTTAGCCAACATAGGGGCGGATGGGGATTTCAATAGGGATATCTCTCCTTTAGACTTTAGTTCCTAGTACCTCCTAATCTTTTAGCGTTGTCTCCTATTTATTTTAATTAGTTCCCCTTTACTGATTTTGAGAGTTCTGGACATAGTTTTTATTTTTATATATAGACTGATATATCTTATAATAACGATTGCTTCTCTTTTTGCATTGTCAGTTCCAAAGATATCTCAGAGTATTAGGTTTAGTAGAGTTCTAATTCTATCCTTCAAAATTAAATTTTTAGGAGAAATTTTAAATTAATCTACATTATTCTGGATAGGTTTAAAATAGTATCTTGAATTTATGCTCAAAGAGGTGTTTTTTAATTCATTATCTCAAATTATTTGTTAGAATTTTATTTAAAAGAGTAAAGTAGCATTTGAAATTAATTATTACTTAATTTTATTACTTAATTTTTTTCTTTTTAAAATTTGTACTGCTCATAAATAATTGTTTTAGGAAATTAATTTTATTTCTATTATTTGCAAATAATATTTCTTAAATTAATTAATTAAATATTTTTAAATAAAAATATTTGCTATAAATAATATCTTTATATATTAAAAAACCATTTATTTACATAAGAATTATATATAAAAATTAAATCTATGATGTAATAGTCGAAGGCTTACCCCAAGACTCCTTGGCAAACTGCCAAAAAAAAATATTCTGACTTGCAAAAGGTGTTTGCCACTTTTGATTTATGCGCTTTAGTTATTAGTTGTTAGATGATTCTCCCTTTTGTAAGTGATATCCTCATTCTCGCTCTCCTCAAACTTCTTACCAGTACCGTGATAAGCGAGGTGCACCGTCGAGTTGGACTGGTCAGTCCAATCCATCCATTCGCACACCTTTGGTGGACACAATGGTGGTCCCCCCTCTCCTCTCAGCTCTTGCCCTTTTCCTGCTCATCTTGTCCATCCACCTGGTCACCCGACCTTTCTCCCACCTTTCTCGCCGTGTATTCCAACCACCCCGCATCCAATCTCTTTTGATGATTAGGATTCCAAACTGGTCATCAACCTATCTCTTGCCGATTTAGACCCCCTCACTTTGATTTTCCTTAAACGGGGTTTGAACTTTGTGGTTGCCCCTCGTACCATCCCTCATGTTGACTTTCTCACCAGTGTTGAGGATGTCATTCGTTCTCTCCCCAAGGAGGATGTTGAGGTTATTAGGCATGCCAAGCCTCAAGGGGTACATTATGAGTGCTGAGGTTTGTGCCTTAAACAAATTTGTGTGCAGGGTAATACCACAATAGTGGGTTACACTTTTCGGGAGGAAGGAATTCGCTCTGAAAAGCGTGACCCACTAAAACATCTTACATACTTTCGATCGAAAGCAACTAACTTTCGATCGAAGTACCTAGTTACTTTCGATCGAAAGTAACTTGGTTACTTTCGATCGAAAGTAACTAGGTTTAGATTTGGCGGAATAAAACCCGCCGAAACAGTCATTGTGACTGTTTCGGCTGGGTTGAAAGTGACAGAACAGTGGCTGGCTTCCGTTTTATCAAACATCAATTTTAGGTTTTTCACGTTTCTAATTTCCATATTTTATTGTTTTATAATATATATTGTTTGTATATATGCATTTTAATGTTTTTTAATATATATTGTTTGTAAATATGTGTATATATGCATGTA
>MU223751.1:3477398-3518547 GCA_018584345.1 Thuja plicata
GGGATAGAAATTACCATTCCTTTCTAAATTTTTATTAAAAATAAGTTAAAGAAGGACATGTACAAGGTTTAGATAATTATTTAGATTATGTCCAAATCTATTACCTTCTAAAGTGCCAATCTCGTGGGTAAAATCAAATGTTTGATTTTCCATTGGAGGCATTGGTTTTCATAGATATCTACATAAAGGACTCCCATCTAAATTATTCAAACATATAAAACATTTAAAATGGTACAAAAAGCACAAGTATTTTAAAAAGTATAATGGCAATGTCTACCTCTTATTATTATGGAACTGAAGTTATCAGTCTACTCTATGGTCTGTCTGTTACACACACACACACACACACACACACACACACACACACACACACACACACACACACAATGACCATTCTACTAATGAATATCAATGTTTGTATTATAAGATTCAAAAACTCATTGATTATGATATCCTTTTTGCAAATGTTTTATTTATCTCAAACCTTTAGGTAGATAAAATAGCATAATACAATTTGATAGGGCCAAATGAATCGCATGTATATTGTTTTAATCAATTTTCTTGGACACGATGCTTTCCATGGACTATCCTTTTGCTAGATTTCCTTGAATATGTTGCTTTCCTTCGACTATCATTTTGGGAGGATTCCTTGCAAACAATTTCTTTCTTGGTTAACCTTGGGATTGCTTGAACTAGCATAGTTGCTAGCCTATTTGAGCTCCCCTTTGTGCAAATTCTCAAGATGAGTTGACTAGCATAATACAACTTTCTTTCAATTTTTCCTTCTCTCTTTTCATGGATCACCTAGCACAACATAATTTGATAGCCCGTGTAATTTAAGGTTTTTGTTCTCTCTCCTCCACAATCCCATATCACACTTTACTAGTTGATTGGATCATCGAATCTTCTCTCATCTTTGATGTGTGCTCTTTCTCTTCCTATGGGACAAATTGTGCTCTTCCAATAACATTGCAAGCATCATAATAGAAGTTGAGACATTTTGTTCATCGAGGTCTCTTTAACCAGTTGATTTGGAGCTTTAGTAAGTTTTAGTTTTAGTTCTACTTTGATTTGTGTGTTGTTGCAAATTGTTGAACAAGTTAAGATCCTTGGTTTAGGGGCTTGTTTGAACTCAAAATTAGTGTTATTTTAACTCTTTGAAGTCGTGTCCATGATCATATTTATCTCTTTCTTCTAGCCTTTACTATGAGTATGCATGTGTAGGTTCATACTCTTTCTAAAGTGGTGGCTAAATGTAACATCGTAAATTGTAAGAACCATCCTAAGGTATACAATTTATGACTTTTTAGCACTCATTTCAGTGTATGTTCATTCTTCTATACATCATAGAACTTTATTATTATCTTTAATTAATAAATATTTAAATATTCACTCCTTTATCGATTAAATATCATCAATCCAATGAGAACCCCTTATTTATGGGTGTACTCATTTAATTATTAAATATCCATTCAATTAATCATTTTCATACATGTGCCCTATTATCATATGTGTTTTATTTCATATGTTTCTATTTATCACACCATAATTTTGTACATGTTTTGGATATCCCCATGTCCATATGGACTCCCAATTTAAATTTGAGCCTTGACTAACTCGTAAAGGGTGTCCTAGAGCATATGGGTGGCCGAATCCACCCTCCACATTGAGAGGTGACTCTTACATTGAAAAATGGGCCCAAATTTAAATAAAAGAGAGATATTTTGATTTTGAGTGGGATTCCAACTGTGCATTAGTCTCCTTTTGACTTTTGAGGCCCAACATGGCTAGGTGAGGTATAAGTACAGGGCTACCTCCATCATTTTGGGATGCATAAATCAAGATCATATCAAGACACAGGAAATCATACATCGATTACTTCAAGTATTTAAGAAGAAATCAAGCATTTCAAGCACTCAAGGTATTTCATTCTTCATATCCTTCATTGTGGCAAGCAGATCGACAATCATCACACAAGCATGTATTTTGTGATGTCTTATTTGGTATTTATATAGTCATGTTATTGCATCAAAAATTTTGATCTCATTCCAAGCACATTTGCATTATTAGGGTATAAGACACTTATCAAGCCTCTGCTACTTATAACACACTTCCTTTCATTTATCCAGTTTATATTCAATTTAAAGGTTGATTACTATATAGGGGATTGAGTTAGGGAAAACCCCTTCCCCAACACTTTTCCCCTATTTTCTATGTGTAGCTGACTTGTGAAAGAGTTAAGGATTGAGCTATAGAAAGTTTTGATAGTTTGCTTCTAATCCATGTCTTTTGCATCAATGGAAAATCAAGGCACCTCCCATCATTAGGGGTTACTACAGTCACCCCTACACTCCAAGTCGCCCCTCATAGTAAACTTTGGTCAGAATTTGGTGTATAGGGTAGTCTATATATTTTCTTTCTAGATTCGGTCTCCAAATTGATCTCTCAACATGTTAACTATCTCTATTTTCTAGAAAGGTCCTTTCTCTTTCTTCTTAACCCTAGATGTTGCACTCTTCATTCAAATTTACCAAATTATCTTCTATAATAGAAGAATATTGTTGCATTCACTTAGTGCTTGAGCCTCTTCAAGCCTAATGGATCATCATCCTTCCAAATGTAAGGGGAGATATCCCTATTGCTCCTAGTTTATCTATGCAAGCAAGTAAGAACCTATTTTATTCAATATATTTGATAACATTATAGTGTATAGTATGTGTTGCTCCATTAAATGTAAACTCTAATCATTTATGGATAATAGAAGTGATAATCATGATAGAAGTATGCCATGGTTGGCTCAACTTCACAAAAATGAGATAAAAATATGTAATGATTTAAAAAATGATCATCTAAGATCTCAGGTCTTATTTGGATTGAAAGGGTGATCAAGAATAAAGTTAGAATATCCATTTCATTATGTGTATATTTAAATAATTATAATCACTTGTATTTATCTCTACAAAAATGGTTGGTGTATACGATTTCTTTATTCACCACACTTATTATTTTAGTACGGTCCGTGAGAAATGGGCAGTGTGATCAAGCCTTCCCCTATTTCCAAACTCACTCCTACCATGTTCTCACTCCCACACCCACTTCCTCTTCCTTTTCTATTCACACTATTCATAATTTGAATCCCAAAAATTTCTTGAAATTGTGTTGGCTTTATGATCTTTCAACCTTTCTCAGTGGAACCAATTAATCTACTTACCTTAAGTACCTAATATAAATGTAATTGGATTGTTTCTCTCCCTAATGATATTATGAATATGTTTCAATGTTGGTTTGAATTCTATGTCTCAAACCTCTATGGTATTCTTCTCATTTCTTCACCTTGGTTGTTGATATGAGAATTGTGCAAGGAAAGAAGTCATAGGATTTTTCAAGAAAAGAAGATGAATTGGGAATCATTAACAAATAAGGTATAAAATCCTCTTGTGGAGATAGTGACTTGTAGATTAACAATGTATTTTCCAAAGGCGACTCTGTTTACTAGTGGGGATGATAAAATCAGGGAAAGGTGGTTTTGATTGAAGATCCCTTCTTTTTTCGATAGTGGGGGAGAGAAAAGTACTACTAACAAAGAAAAATGTGAATGGTCTCCTCTAAAGGATGGCTAGGATAAGATGAACTTTAATGGAGCATCTTGAGGAAATTCGAGTGCTTCTAGAGAATGTTCTATAATTCCTTCTTCAGATGGAACATTAGTTGCCAAATTGGCTAAATCTTTAGAATAGGATAAAAATAATGTACAAGGCTTCAATAGAAAGACTCTTAGTATGCAAATAATTATTAATTAAGGTAGAAACTAAGGGGGAATTTACAATAGTTATCAATGCTCCTAGAGAAGGAAAAATATAGGAGATTAAATTCAATCTTGGGAAGACTCTTGAAACTCCTTAATTTTTTTGAGGTTGTTACTATAAATCATATTTATAGAGAAACAAATGGAATAGTAGATTAAATAGAAAATCCTAGAGAAAATGGCATAGAAATTAAAGATAGGTGAGAGAAAATAGTATTGATAACAAATGGGTGGGAGTTGTCCAACAAATTCAAATTTAAATTTTAAATGAAGAATATACTTCAAGACTAAGGTAGTTGGGATCTAGATGATATGCATATAAGCTGTTGGAGAAGGACTCATTAGAAGGATTAAAAATAGAATCCATAAAATCAGATTAATATTATCAAGAGGAGACTTAAATTCCATAATGTGTGGGTCAAATGTTTTATGTTGTGATTATTGATGGGCTGTTAGGATTTTTTTTTTTGGAAAATAACATAATGTTTGGATAAAGGCTTATTTAAGTAGACACAAATACCTAGAATTTAGACAACTTATTTTCATTGTCTTTGCTGGTTTACTAGACTTTATGAAAGTGACAATAGAGGAATTAGGATATTCGTAGTATATTTTTAAAAAATCAAACAATTTGGATAGGAGATGTAAAAAGGAACTAATACAAGGATTTCTATTATGACTCATTTATGAAAAGTCTTCCCAAGAAGAAATGATATAAAGGAAGCAATTCTTTTAGTAAATCTCTTCTTTGTCTATTAAGTTATTTCAAGGGTGGAAAGCATTTCCTTCATTCTCTCTGGGAAATAGGTTCAAAAATAAGTTTAGGAAAACATGGATACTTCTACCAGGTTATTATTAGTAAGAAGGAAAATGTCATTTCTCAAAGTTATTGCCAATACACGAATTGGGGAGGTATTGAACCATTCATATAGACTCATTATTCAAGTAGTGAGACAGGTTCTGGGGTAGAGATTTCTTCATGCAGATCATAGATATAGGGTTGACACCGTTATCCTTGTGGGTTTTTTTTCTTTTATTTTCACAGTTGGTGACAAGAAGGTAGTAGCAAAAGAGCTATGTAAGAGGGTTTTCAACAGACTTTCTCAAAGATTTAGACAAGTTGACGTTGAATATTGACAAAACCTTGATAATTTCTTATCCAAAATACTACGATATGACTATGGAAGTTCGTAAATTGGTCACTAGTTTTCATGTCCTCACAAGATGGGAGGATGAATCACAATATTTAAGGGAGATCATTATTCAAAGTAGCCATAATTTTCTTAAAAGAGTAATGGGTATCACAGATGTGTTAGGAGAAATCATTGCAGACAATTTGGATGAAGAAGCAAAATGGGTTTATAAATAAAGATACGATGGAGACTTGCATGGATTGGGCAATGAGAATTCTAACAAGGATGAAGAGGAAAATAAGCATAAAAATGCAAGGATGCTACCAATTTCTAAAATTGGAAGCTACCAACATTTGAACTTGGGAGTTGGTTCATCCACTGTGTCTACAAAAGCAAAAGGAAAAACCATGGCTAGGGTTTAAAAATTTTCTATGATCCCTTAATTTTTTAACTCCATTTTTATAATGTATACTAGTTGTAGTCAACAAAGATTGCATTATTATAGACACTATTTTTTTTTGGGTGATATAAATCAAAATGATCATATGCAATTTTTTGAATCGATGAATATCTATGTAATTAATGTATGCAATAGTAGCAACATATGCCATTTTACAAGATTAGGAATATGGACAAGTCTCTAGCCGTATGAAAAATGTATATTATTACAAGTTTTAAACTTAATACAAACTTTTATATGACTTACAGATTTTAATGAGAATTTTTTTTACTAATGTAAGAAATAAAGTGTATTACATTTAGAAAAGTAAATTATATAAAAAAAATATAATTATGATACTTATAAAAATAATTTTAAAATATATTACTCAATTAATTATTAAATGCTAAATTATTATTATAAATTTATGATTTTGGAAGAAATTTATTTTTTAAAATATTAATTAGCCGATAGACTATTCTAAGTTGGAAATAGATGGAATTGTTGGACATCGACGAGTTCCCAACTTCTACTGAACTTTTATTTATGTGGGCACAAAAATAAAATTCTATCTACTCTAGGGCCATTGCCTTCAATCTACCATCCAACTAGTTATGTGTTGGTCTCGTAGTGGTCTACAACTTGTTAGAGCGAATGTACGAAAGTAGGTAAGACTGCGTGATGGGTAACAGGTCTTCAATTTCAAAAAGGTGGTGAAATCATCTGGGAAGAAAACCAAACGTAGAGGTCGATGGTGGAAAATGATAGGTAGGGTGCAAACCCTATTCTCTTCTCTTTTCTTCCCTGCCCTAGTATATTGGCCACGTATGGTGGTGCTTGGGGTTTCCTGGTGCAACTGATGGCAGAGAGATGGTGTTTTCATAGGATTTTTTCCCCTCATTTTTGTGTGATTCCTGGCTACTATATTTTCCCTTCCTTGCACACATTGGGTATCATATCTTTGTTGCCCTTTGAATTTATTTGTTTTTTAATTTTTTTGTGTGATTCTGTTTCTGATGGATGAAGAGGTGATCGAAAAAATCATTCATTTCTTTTTATTAGCTCTTTTCTTTCATTGTGAGAATACTGGAGAGCTCTATGAGCGGGTAGCAAGAAAGGGAAGGGACGATCATAGGTGGCGGATAGGTTTCAATGTTCTTCCCAATTCATCTTACCATGGAAAAATATCTCTATTTTGTTTGAAAACCCTTATCTTACTGAAGGTATCAAGTTCCCTTCGTAATACCATCACTCTAACATTCTTTAGAGTCCCTTTAAGTTTCATGGGTGGTTGTTTCAAGTCATAGCTGGGTAAGGAAGGATGGGGGAAATTTGGTCTCATGAGACTTCTCAAGTTTATTTTCTGTTGAACACCCTATTGGACCCGGAGCTCTTAAGAGAGTTGTTTGTTGGTCCATAAGAAGTTTTTGGAGAGACAAGACTTAAAGTCTTAGAGAATATTGTGATGATTTTACAAAAAACTACAAAATATGTCACTAGGGATATCCTCGCCTACCATATATTTCTTCTGCGATAAATTACAAGTTGTTTTCTTCTATATATTTGGACATATCTTAAGCTACTATATTATTCACACCTTATTTTACGTAATACTATGGGTTTTAGTGTTGAAAAGAGGGAAACCCTATTATTTTGAGGAAGGTTTTAGGGGGTGCATTCAACTACAATATTTTCACTGTAACATGTGGTCTTTCACTAAGCAATGAAGTTCCTTACCTTGGTGCCAATTCTTTAAAAGATTCGTTTTGTTTAACAAAAATTGAATCTACATTTTTAATGTAGATGCTAAGAAATTCAAGGATTTATTTGAAGAAATAGTTGAATCTCAATCAAACATATCCAAAGAAAAAGAAAATTATGCTAATTTAGCTATTGAACAACTTGAATGTCCGAAGGTCGAAGATAGAAAGAGTTAAGACCTTAAACTGAAGAGAAGAAAAAATTTATAAGTCTCTCCAATGGATAAACAAGCGAAAGAAAATGGGACATCTAGGATTTCCTTTCCTCCTCTCGAGACATAGATCATAGGCAGCTGCAAGATTTATAAAAAAAATCTTGTTTCGCAATTTTTGTTTTCATATCTTCGTCGTTGGCATATTTGTCAGGTTATTTTGAAAAGTGTTTGTTAGCTACAAAATCAATAGATTGTAAAGCTCTACGAGTATTCCTACTTATATGATTTCACTCTACAATTGACTTGGTGAATGAAAAAGATTTAATCGTTGGAAGGATTAAGATCTCTTGCACATTTGACTCTGCCAAACCAAGGTGGGTGTACTTCTTGTTACGTACTCTAATTTCTTATTTCTACCTCTACTTTGTCTATCTTAGAATGGTATAAATTTCTAGGACTGATTGATATGATTATCAACTACTTGATTCTTCTTATTTGCTAGTCTCCTACTCTCTTTCTTCTACCACTGTCTTTATTCTTAACTCTCCTACTTTTATGATTCGTATGTTCTTTTGTTTTCTCAAAAACATTTTCCATTTCAGAGAGAAATTGCCTTCTCCTTCCTTTGGTACAGAGCCACTTCCTTTGGAGGTCTTAACATATATATGTACAAGACAATTTTTAAACCTATACCTTATAGAGGTTCGTCAAATGTCTAAATCTTAATACAAGATAATTACACATATCATCACAATTTGTCTAGTTATGTTTAACTCCTACTTGAAGAGACCAATTAGACAAGATACATAAGGTGTTAACTTCTTCAAATGATCTTGATTTTTCAAACTGTTATGATGGTAAATAATTTCTCATAAAATATTTTAAGACAATATAATATTATTTGAATTGAAAACTGCACAGAACTGAACTTCAAAGAAAAGTTCTTATGCTACCAATTACAGAGAAAAGAAACTGATTATTACATTATGTCTCCATAATGACATTTTACATCTTGTCTTCTAATTTCTAAATCTGAATATCTTTTTCATCCAGTATGACTGCTCATAAAGAATTAATTAACTCCTAGACTAATCAACTACTACCCCTTTGGAAACCAACTGATTATTTTACAAGTATAACTTTTATCTTCAGTTTTGTCCTATAGCGAAAACAATTACTCTTAGTAATTAAACTAAAAATTGCTTTCACAAACTACATATTCACTGAGTGATTAACATCATCATAACAATTCCCAATTCATATTGTCTTTGATTCTATTAATTTTGCTGCGTCATTGTTTCTGAATATTTTATTTCTATGGAGAGAGTTAAAATCAGTGGTGCTTGCTTTTATATTTCTTTAAAACTTGTTTTCAAACAAACCGCATTATTTTTCTTTAACATTTTCACTCCTCTTCATAGTATAATTTAATTCCTAAAAATATTGGTACCCTGTTCATACTTGATGATCTTATGCAAATGAACCAAACCAAATCTTATGTCTATGATTCGTGTTCTAACATTCAAATTCCCTGGACATTCAATCAAGCAATATAATAGATATCTTTAATCCCCTGCATCACATCATTCAAAACAATCCTTTTCCAAACTCATTTGTACTAATAAGCCATAAGCGTTATCTACACTCCTCATTTCATATATGTTATAATAGAACATATATATGTTTCAACAAATTCATTCTTTTTAACTTTGCCTTTAATGTCACCTGCGAGACTGCGTATATTTAAAAGGCATCCCCAAGTCTATCGAATCATTTTGTAAAATAATTCTCATACTTTGTATCTTATGTCACAAGTTTCGACAAAACCCCTCTCCCTATGATGATACTCATTGGCATTTAGTAGCCGAAAGGCACCTTGAACACTCTGCAAACCAATAATTTCTTGAGGCGACATGTTTTGAGACACACTATTGGACAACCATCATGCCTTGTGTACATCTACATTCTACGTATATTTTTTCATATTCTTTCATATGTCACACATTATCTTAATAAGTTCTTTATTACATCTCCGGTGTATTAAGTCCATCATTTTACATTTTGAAACTGGCATTTTGTCAAACAGATGTAACGCATTCTCTAAGACTTCAGTTTTTTAAGCATGCTGTGAGGGTATTTAGTCAAATAGTTCATAGCATTGCATATTATATCCACTAATCAAACGTTTCCAACTACACCTTTTGACAAGATCCCCATCCACTGAGAAACCCTCAACAAATTTATTTTGTGTTATTCCCACATTGATTATATTCTTTGTGATGGGATCTGTGTCAAGCAATTCATATGTTGTATTGATGTCTCCACATGTCGCATGTGTTCAAACAAGGCAAATATAATCACTTTTAAAGCCCTCTGTTTCATGCTTCGATGGATGCTCGTACGCTGCTCTAAAGATACCATTTTTTCACAGGCATGGAGATGTTAGAAAAAGTTATGGATTTTGGCTTTAAAACCGTCAACTGCATTATCATGAAAGTTTCTTAAGATTTTTCAATAAATTATTTGCATGCATATCCTTTATTGTATTTTCACGAAACAACATTTTCTTTGGCAATCTACCAAACAGATGATGTCCCATGTCGATGATTATACATCTTGTATATATATCTGCGTTGGCATCATACAAAACATTCCACATACATGTATATGCTTTTACATATTTGTGTTCATTCCTTAACTATAACCGTAATTACTGTTCCAAGGCTCCATGCTTCTTCTAACTTGATTCAAATACTTTTAACAAACTCTGCAACCGATAAAGTATGTCAAAGAAATAAAAGCTTTCGGTGACATTTTTGAATTGCTATTGGGACATTTGTTTATAAATACTAGTTATTTGTGGTGATTTGCGTGAGCGATTATTGATGCAATAGGGTCAATTATTGGTTAACACTTTTTTTACCACTTTTTAACCCTTTCGCGTATAATGTCTCCCGTAGAGTGCATTGTTATTGGCTAGAAGCTGAAACCTTAGCTTTAGGCAGTTAAGTTGCAAATGGAAACAGCGAAAGAAAAAGAGTCACAATCTGATATCATTTGGTACCTCAATTGAGTGTGCAAAGTTAGCTATAGCCACTACTGGTCCCTTTCCCCACGGCAACTAGAATTTAGTGTGAAAACTAGAGGTTGGATGATCCCATCCTCAAAATGAAGTTGTATATTGTGGCAATGTTGAAGTGTCAAAGGAAAATATTCTTGAGGCTCTAACATTTAGACCACATGTATGCTTTGAAGATCTCATCTTTGGTACTCTTATTTATTTATTTTGTAAAAGGACTTGGTACAACAATAGAAAATTATGTTGTTGAAGTTTGTCTATGTCAGTTTCTATAAGGTATAGCAAAGTAAAAGTATTGACATACTAGAGTATTTATCATGTGTGATGCCAATTGTATAGAGGATTTGAATGCCTGATACAGGTATAAATAAATAGTCATTGATTTAATCTTATGAATCCTAATAAATACTTGAAAGGTCACAACAATAATGAGTGTGGTAGTACTAAATTTAGGGTATATGGTAAGAAAACTTACAATTTAGACACATAATAATTGAATATTTGATTTATTTGTGATATAATTAATAAGATGTACCAAAGCAACACCTTTTATTTTATGTATTTATATTATGTAAATTATATATTAAAGTATTTAAGAATGTATGATTACAAGTCAATTTCAAAAATCCAACATGCATGTTCTTCAACACTAACATCTGCACTCGACTCAACAATATAAAAAAAGGTATCAGACTAATGATTCACAAAATTAACTTCTTGCCTTTCAATATATTATCCAGATATATCTTCCTATTAGCGTAACCATTGCACCTTATTGGAACAATTGATAGTAACTAATTTTAGAAAGGTTGAATCACTTATTTTAAAATACAATAATGAGAATTATAATTTTTTTATTAAATTAATTTTTCAAATATTAAATTATTCTTCAAATTTTTTAATTTTTTAATGAGACTAGATTAACAAATTCTGAAAGATTAACTTTAGGAAGGTATAAATTATATTATGAAATCATACTAATGATAATTATAAAAAATAAATTATTAATTTACATTTTCAAATATAAAGTTATTTCTAAAAGTTAATGATTTGGAATGAAATTAGTTTTAAAGTGATAATATTTTTTCAATATTATTCTTAAGTGGAGGAAGCTGAAAGATTGTTAAAAACGCAGATAGTAATTGAGCTAAGAGTGTAACCAACAATCAATTAAAAAATGATGATGGTTGCAGTTTACTTCTATGACAACAATGAAGAAGAATAATTAGAATGCAGTTGTGAAGCATAAGAGGGCATACACGGCTGGATAGCCACTGCCATAGAATTTGACTGTTTTGAATATCGTGCGGTTCTTTCTTGCAGGGGAAAGACGAAACCATGCCGACCAAGTTGAAGACGAAAATATTTTTGCCAACCACCTATTTAGGACAGCAACCACCTATAGAAACCACACTTGGAATGGAAGACAACGAAGACACAGATTATGGTGATATGGATACTGGTAATGGTAAATTATAAGAAATTGTTGTTTCTACTCAATACAATCTATGGATTTGAAATAATTTGCATTATAAATCCTATACAATTAAGTTGACTAAAGCTACCTTTATTTGATTAAACTTGTTTGTATGATTGTAGTTACAATTTTTCCTTTGCATGTATATAGATGATGAGGGAGTTATTTATACAAGCACAAGGTAAGAGAATGTAGTAATTAATATTGATTGTTCTAATGGATTATACAAAGGTTGTCAAGGTATGTTTCTCAAATCCTAAATATTGATTGTTCTAATGGAATATACAAAGGTTGTCAAGGTATGTATCTCAAATCCTAAAGTGTAATATTGAGATTATTTTAATTTGTAATGAAACTATATTCAAATAATCATAACTTTACCTATCTAACAGGTATTATAAAAAAGGTGTTTCATTTGTTGGCTAGCTTCTTTCAAATATTGTATTTGCTTTCTTGCAAACTTTCAAGTGAACTTCGACAAATAGATGATGAGTCAAATACACAAGGAATCCATTTTTTCACATTCTCAAAAGGTGCAAGGTTAACAAGAGAAATGTTATTATCAAATTATAGCCAAGAAGAAGCTTCAACCTTGTATAAGTTGAAGAGATTTGCAATTAGTAGCCAAACATTTTTTGGACTACCGCAAATTTGTATGCAATATTCTTTCTATGAAAGGTGAAGTATATAGGCCACTAGAGTGGAAGCTAGAATTGGTGGCTTGGACATTTATTTGTTGGAATTGGAAGCATGAGATGAACACTCTCATCAAGGTTGGCTTAATAATATTACATTTTTGTATTATTTTGTTGATGATGTAACTCAATAGATTTATTAATATCACCATAAATCTAACTATATTAATATTTAAAGTGCAGGGTTGGCACAAGTATGTAGTTGGGCAAGCAAAGTCCTCAAAAGATGAGGGTGAAGAAAAACATGTATATGGGCCTTTACTAAGGCAAATTGTTATGAATTGTATTATTGAGTTGAGAGAAACTCAACAAGTTTTAGATATTGATGTTGACTTGTGTTCAGAGGGAGAATTAAATAGATGAACAACAAAGACACATACAATTGAAGAAAGCCAAACACAATACGCCAACTGGTTGAATTTATTAAAGGCATTAAACATCTAAGATGTTTCAATGAATGGTATTCAACTATTTCAGTAGTATTGCCTTCATTGTGAAACTGATAATCTTCCATGGCCTTTGCTAGAGTTAAATTATAGCCAACAAGAAGTTGACACCTTGCATAATATCAAGATATTTTCCATGGGTAGGCGAAAAAGTTCCCATGAATGGAAATTTTTTTGGGATTATAATATTTTTCTCTCGTAACATTCTTTCTATTGTAGAAGAAGTACGAGATCTTCCTTATTGGAAGGTAGAATTGGTGGTTTGGATATTTGTTTGTTGGCAATGAAAGGATCAAATGAACACTATTATAATGGTCGGCACAATAATAATTAGCTCATTTCATGTTTGAAAGATGACATCATTCCAAATTTTTGAGGTTAGACACTTAAATCTAACTACTTTAATTTTTAAAATGTAGGGTTGGCACAATTATGTAGTTGTGCAAATGGAGTTCTTGCAAGATGAAGATAAAGAAAAACGTGTATATGGGCCTTCACTCAAACAAATTGTTATGAATTATCTTATGGAGTTGCAAGAATCACAAGAAATTTTAGATGTTAAAGTTGCTTTGGATACAAAGAGAGAAATTTGTTGTAGACCAATAGAGACACATATAAATGAAGAAAGCCAAGCCCAATACTACAATTGGATAAGCTTATTAAAGGCATTGAACATGCAAGATGTTTCAATGAAAGGAATTCAACTGTTTCAGCAATTTCACTTTCATTGTGAGACTGATGATATTTCATGGCCTTTGTTAGAGTTAGATTATAGCCAAGCAGAAGAAAAAACCTTGTATAAAATAAAGATATTTTGTACTGGTAGGTGAAAAAATTCCCATGAATGGAAATATTTTTGGGACTACAATAAATTTGCACATAATACTCTTTCCATTATGGGAAAGGTACACAATCTACCCAGTTGGAAGGTAGAATTGGTGACTTGGATATTTGTTTGTTGGCAGTGGGAACATGAGATGAACACTCTCATCAAGGTTTGCATAGTAATTTTATATTCATTTTTATTTGATTGATATTATGAGCTAACATATTAAAGATTAATATCTTAAAATTAAAGGCTTTAATTTTTGAACTGTAGGGTTGGCCAAAGTATGCAACTACAAGATACAAGAATAAAGGAAAATTTGTGGAAGTTAATGATGAAGTAAAGGATCATCAATATGAGCCTTCACTTAAGCAAATTGTTGTGAATTATATTGAATATAATTTCAATAAAGATGAAAGAAAAATAGATGTCTGTGATACTACAATAGTCGAAGAAAGCCAAAACCATTATACCAATTGGTTGAACTTACTAGAAGTATTGAGCATAGAGAATATTCCAATACGGTGCATTCAACTATTTCAGCAATTTTTCCTTTATTGTGAAATTGATCATCTTCCATGGCCGTTGTTGGAGCCAAATGTAGATAGATATAAAAGGTTGTCTTTATGAACTCTTGATAAATATGCATTTAAGACAAACCCACTTATTGGTATGATATTAATTATGTATTTAGACTTTATCATTTATTAACTATCTATATGCATTTATGTGATTTTTTTAGAATTTTTATTTTGTATGGTCAATTATTATTTTTTAAGATTTATTGAAGTTTAAGCCTAAAAGCTCGTTTGAAAATAGAAGTCGAATTATAGTACTCTTTGATATTTTATGATTTGTGTCATTTTCCTTTCAATATATTTTTCAAAAATAGTCCTCTATTATTCTAATAATATTGAAATGTAATTCCTAATACGCAAAAATAAGAGGATCTCTATTGAAAAGTGTCTTTGAAAGTGTTGAAATATCTTTTCTCTAAATATAAAAATCTATATTTAACAAATAGTTAACAAACAATAATTTCCATCTATAGTTTTATATTTGTGGGACATTGGATTATAATTGTATTTATAGTTTAAATCTGTTAGTGAACATATTTGTCTTTTCAGAAAAATAAGTAAACTACTCTCTTTGCTCAGTGGTGAAGATAAATTGCTAATTAAGAGTTGGATAGATCAATATGATATCGATGATCTGCCTTTGAATTTTAGAGCTACAACTCCTTTTTATGATTTAATTTGAGTGTTGCAGATAGGATTACAAGTTCGTAATTAAAAGGACAACAAAGATAAATGACACAAAGTTCACCCTCTCGGCACTCACAACAGATAAATAAAAGAGAGAAAGATTCAACATTTCCTTTCTAGATATATAAAGAATTCAGAACACAAAATTTATGTAGTAAGCATTTACCTTTCTAGATATATAAAAAATTTAGTTCACTCAAATTTTTTGTAGTAAGCATTTACACAATAGAACATAAAAACATCAAAGTTTAATGATGAAGAACTCAAAAACAAATCTGCAATCTAAAGAAAACATAAACACAAAGTTTTATTATATATTTCCTCCTTTACTTTGATGAAACACAAATGGTTCAAAGACCATTCTATCCCTATACAATAACCAGGCCTGAACAGAAGATATCTCTTCCCTCCCATCTTACAAAACTACTATCCAAATGCCCCTAAGATCAAAGTATAAGGAGAATTAGAAAATCCCCCCAGTAATGTCTCTTTGATTACGTATTTAAAGAAAGGTCTCCAGCCGAGGATTTTCAGTTTTTGTAACCACTTCTTGAGAGATTAACATTTAAACTCCCTTCACTTTCCTATGCATATAAAGTTCAACCCATTACAATGAATTAAAACATTATAAATAGTGTATGCCAATAAAAGTTTAACAGTCTTCCCATGATAGGCAACCTCTTCCTGTTTAATTGCCCATGCTGCAATATTAGCTTTTCCAAGCTTTTCGCCAAGAGCAAATATTTCTTGTCTATTCTTTTCATGTAGTTCTTTTTCAGATCATTTATGTATTTTTATTTTTCCTTGAGAATCTAATTCTTTATCAGTCCCATCCGTTGGTGAAGATGCTGGTGTAGCTCTTCCAGGGGTTGACGGTCAGGAAGAAATGGGAGTCTGCATGGTCTGTGATGTTGCTTTATTATACTTGAAAGTGGGATAATAATAGGCTTTGAGGGCATTGCATAGACAAAGTAGGAAGTTGTGATTTAACACCAACTGAAAATACATAAATCATATAACTTCCAATCAATACTCTCTTTTTAAAACATATGTCTAGACTTTTTTTTCTGGAGATTTTTATGTTGACAGGTCGGTAAGTAATTTTCTTTTGAATTAGTGCTCACTCTGGCTTTGTATTGGTAGGCAAGCCTTTCATATTCAATTTCTCCATGATAATCTTTGTCTACAAACTTTATCATGAGGAAACACATAAAGTAACTAAGTGCAATAAGGTATTAGTGAGATTTAGATTCAGATATGGGCAAGGCTCTAAAAGGTGTATCTCACAGCTCAATTGAACATGGAAGATTATGGAGGTTTAAAATTTGGTTTTGTTTTAAGTAGGGGCCAAAAAAAAAACATAAATATAATTTATTATTTTATAGTTGTATATAGAATTTTAAATTTATATAATCTCGTGAGATTATGACATTAACATGATTTTTTTTTAAAGCCAAAGTGGACAGGTCACCATAATTATATTATATAAACTGATTCAAGGACTCGTTCATGGAAGAATCAGGAAGAAACCCCAGAGTCATTGTTGTATACAAATATAGAAATGAAGCTCGAAGGCTTTGATTTTCAACTAGAAAATCAAATGTATTCCTATAAGCTAAGGATTGGACAAATTGATTTTCCACATGAAAATCAATAAACCCCTAAGAAAAACAAAATTCAGCTTAGATACAAAACAAGGGAGTCGAGTACAAAAAAAAAAAAAAAAAAACTTCACAAAAACACCGATACCCCTGCACATGACATTAACATGATGTTGACTCTATTTGTCAAGTTATATCTATATCTTTCAAATAATTATAAAAACATATATATTTTCACATATACATATATATAGTATGATCTTACATTAATTTTGATAGCATGTGACACAATCTCTATTAGAATTTTGATTATATTTTATGAAATTTTCAATATATAGCCATATGGCCATCAAATTTAGACCCAAATAGTGATCTAGTTTGTGGGATAACTCTATTAAAAAGTAGTAGATGATCACACACCCACATTTCACTATAAGAAGTTGAAATTTGATACCATGTTATTCCTCTATGTATTCCATCACAATCGAGATTTCCTGCCAAATGAAATTAAAATATGGAGAGCTTGGCAACACAAGGTACTAGTTTTCAATGTAATTACGTCAATTTAATGGAAACTACTACATTGGCTAGTACTAGACCATATGAAATAGTTACATGCATAGATATATTAGACCCTAGTATTTATATGGTAGTTGTATCATGAAAGTATAGTTATACAATATTTTGCAAAAAATAGTGATATAGGTTAATATAGGGTATAATTAGAACTGAGGGTCATATTTTGACATTCTCAGAATACATTCTAATTTTAATATAAAGAATGAAAACAAAGAGGAATGGCTAAAAGTTAAGACAAGAACACACAAGATTAAAAAGGAAAAAAAGAGTTCACTATGGAATAAAAACAAAACTAACACCATGAAATTATACAAAAATGCAAGATTAGTAATATAATACCAAGGAGAGAGACCCAATTGTATATGGATCCCATCAAGAAGATTAACTAAACCACTAAACTAAATGATAGCATTTTATAATATATTTCATAAGTACTACTGCCTACACATAGTTGAACACCTTCAATTATAGAAAAAACATAAATACATGGAGAAAAAGTCTCAAAAAGAAGAAATAACACATCATGCCATTTTTTTGAATGGTAAATAAGTCACACTTGGTATTACAGGTAAATATATTTAGTCCTTGTTGTCCTATGCTCACTCTACATTATTTTCAAACTCACACTCAGCCTAATGTGTAATATTTACTTGGTTCTTCTATTGTTTACACAAGTATCATATTGTATTCACTTGCACATTCTAAGTAGAAAATCACGCTTAGAAATTATCTTCCTTAAAATATCTCATACATTGCTATCCTTTCATTTGTATCTTTCCAACACAAAACCCTATTTTATTCTTTGATTTAGGAACCCTTGCTTTGAACTGTGTTCTATTTGCATAATTTTGTCTTTTGTTTTATTTGAACCCATTCCATTATTTTATTTTTAAGACTGAAAGGATTACGTTTTGATTTCAATGAGTTGTTATTAAATATTTGAATATTCATAATGAAGTTGGAGAACATTAAATATTTATTGATTAAAATATAAATAGTACATTTATCAAGATTTTTATTTAAGTTATATTTTTCAGTTAAAAGATTGAATTTTGAAGTGCAAGTGAGTTGATATATTATTTTGATTTTTTAATATTTTTTATGTATTGGCTTGGACTCCAAAACCTAATACATTTAGAGTCTAAACTCCAAATTAGAATTCAAACCATTTTAAGTGTTTCATCCTTAGTTTTCAATGATAAAAGAATTGGACTAAGGCTTGATCTCCAAGGAACTTAGAACATAAAAGTATGGAACCTTAAATTAAAGTTCTCAAACAATTTTAAAATTCTCTATTCAAACCAAATTTTGGATGTAATTTTACAAGCATTCATCTCCTCACCATTTGTCTTGTTCTACTAGGTAATTTGGTAAAAGACATGACTAGATATAAGACTTCACTTGGTCTTGTCAACCCTTGGTATTATAATTTTATAATAATTATTTAGTCATAAGTTTGGTCTCTAGTGATCCCTAAGAAGCTCACACCTAAATAAGGGTAGTTGGGAAGCTTTGAATGAGTGGGACTTGGTGTGCCATGCAAAGCAACATCTGGGATTTCAAAAGCTGACTCTTCATTCCTTAGCAGAGAGAAAAAGAGAAGAAACAACCTTAATCAAAAGCTACACTATAGAGGTGATTCATCACAACTCTTAAAACACTTTCCAAATCCATAATTGAACCTCTACAAAATATTGGAAAATTTTTCTCAGAGGTACCACCTTTGGGGATGGACACGATGCATTAGAAGAGGTCTAAATAAAGGTAGATGAGCCCTTGTAGATTTAAAGTTCTTCCAAAGAATATAAACATTACAAGAAATATATTCGTGAATGGAATTAAAATAAGAGACACTATGGAGTATCTCCATATTCTAAACATAAATAGTTCTTGCAAAGGACAAATGTGAGAACCCATACCTAGCTAGTTTTCTAATCAGAGGAGAAAACTATAAATGGTATAGTTTGACACCACTTCAGAGATAAATGGAAGAGAAAAATAGATGTATTATCCATCACTTCGTATGATAAGTGGAAAACATAGAGACCCACATAAATAAATTGGACTTGACATAAATTAAATCAACATAGACTACTTTGATTACCAAAAGAAGAAAGATGACATATGCATTGTCTCCATACTTTATTAAGAACAAACATGCAAAGGCTAGAAGTTCAACCATAGATTAAATATGTTATAGAATAAATTTTCAAATGATATACCATGGCTTGAAGGCCAGGGAACATTCCTCAATCATACAAAATTACAATAGGTGGACTGATCTATGTATATGATAGACATGTTCCATATCTCCCATCTTCTACAATTCAAACCATTGAGGATTATATATACTTCTCCCCTAGAGGTCATGTAGAAAAAAAACTACCTAGAATTTGGTGTGAGCTTGCCAATAGTGGCTTGTGCAGTAACATTTTTCATTATCCTTTTAAGTTGAAAGGTGGCAGTTGTCTTTGTTAGGAATGGGAACACTGAGAGAGAGAAGGGGGGGGTGACTCAGTGTTCAACAATTTATTATATTTCAGAAACTTGAAACTTAGACCAATAAATAGATAAAAAATTCAATAAGAAAATCATATAACACATAACACAATATATGTTTACGGGGAAACCTTGATCAGAGGAAAACCCCGGTGGGAATTAGTACCCACAAATAACTACACTAATCTTATGAACTTGTTAGAGTTCCTTTTCCCTGTTAGGAGTAGTCATTACAATGTTGAGTATAATGACCCTGTTAGGAGTCTTTTACAAACCCTGTTAAAGGTGGATGACACACTGCCAGAGCTCACTACTCAATAAGAAGAAGGCTACAACCTCCTAATAATAGATAAGTTCACAATGTCTGAAAGTTGAACTATTTTTATGACACTGCTTGTCTAATCAGTTCCTTTTGTGCACTGAAAATCTAATCACTGGTAGAGCTTTATCTCATACTGATTATTCTTCTTTTACTGCTATCTTACTTACAATCATTATCTTTCAACCATTCGACACACTAATACAAAATACATGTTAAGTATATATACATACTCAATAGACGCGACTGAAACTTAAGACTTAGTTGGCCCAAAATCAACATACACAACGCTTCCAAGTTAATAGGCTTAAGCGTGTTTACATGAGTGATAATAAAATCATTACAAACATATTAAAATAGGTGCATAGCCATAACAAAACAAATTAATATGCGCTAATCAAAATTTGTAGTTGGCTCCATGCTCTGTTCTGCTGAACTGCTAGTGACACTTAGATTTGTTGTAACTTCACCATACAGACATATCTGATCATGCATGTGTAGAATTAGTATAATGCAGGATCCAAAAGCTTATATCTGAAGGTGCAAACCATGATGAGTTCATCCACATGTGTGTTGGTGCTCTGATCAACGGGTATATCTCTGCCTGCACTTTCTTCTATACTTAGCCAAATTCTGATCTTCAAAGTTTATGAATTGACTATCAAAACTTCATATGACTTTGTTTCCATAATGAAAACAAAAAACTAGTCATATAATCTTAGTAAATTTGACTTTCCAACAATCTCAAGCCCTTTGTCATTAATGGTGATAAAGGAATGTGGCCAAGTTACTAAACTTTGACTTCATAAAAAAATTGTACTTATACTGATATATCTCCTCACACTATTTTAACTTCAGCTATATACACTATGCTCCTTTATACACTATACTCCCCCTTTGACATTAATGACAAAGGTGCCAAAAAAAATGAAAATCTCTAAGTACTTACTCAGAGCACACATTTGGATATGCAATTTGTAGGTTTTTGACTTCTTGCTGCCAAAATACCTTGAGTGCATCAACCGTCTAAAGATGGGCACATAATGCATAGGTGAGTTTCTCTATTTTTATCAGATCTATGTAGGGACCTTGATCATATGTGATAATAGTTGCATCAATCTGCCTAATATTCTCATTCAGTACAGCTAAGGAGGGCACAAGTGCATTTCTCAGTTGTGTTTGTCTGGTCCTTATCTTGCTAATTTCTATCTTAGCTTTCTCAAATTTATCTAACTGCCCTTGATAGATGTTGTTACATACATTGATGTCTTGAGAAGAGACTTCAACTAATTTTCTTATAGTTTCAATCAAGATGTCTGCTTCCTCAATCTCCTTTGTATGTTCTAAAGTGAGCTTACCTCTGTCCATATAGTTAGCTATCACTTTTCTGCCTTTTTCTACTAACTCTTTTAGAATTTCTTGACCAGTCTTCAATGAGTTAAGATATAAAGAGAAGTTCTGTATTAATTCATCTAGCCTTTCCTTTTTGTACTTGTCTTCTGCAATTTTAGTAGCTGAGTCTACTAGACTTGTGAAGTTTTCTTTTAAGCTTGTCAAGATACTATCGACATCATCAACTGATTGAATATTTTCCAATTTCTTATCTACTGGCACTAAGCTGTTCAAAATGCTGACTGACTCAAGAAAGAAAGGATTTTTCATTACTTGTTTCTATTTTGCATTCTCCATGGCCAATACACTTATTTTCATCAAATCTTCTTCCCCCATGCATCTAGGTTTGTTGTATCAGGGGTCAAACTTGACAACAATGACATTGAGGATTTGATAGACAAAGTGAATATTGCATTTTGACTCACATCTATACATTCTTTCTTCACTGGAATCTCAATAGAGGGTAGTTCATTGGGTTCATCCTTTCTATCTTTATCCGTACTTGTTGTTTCTTCAGTTGGGACTTGTTCTTGCTCCAAAGAAGCTTTGTCACTGCATAATATCTTAGCTTCTTCAGTACTCACAAAGGCTTCCTCAAACTTATTCAAATAATTATCTGAGGCTGACATAGTTATCTCAACATCATTTATCATTATGGTTTCATTTGAATCTTTGAATGTATCAGAAGGTGACAAGACTTTGGGCACAAAATCCTGTGGACTTGTCGTGGGCGCATTTAGAATCTCTGATTCTTTTTCTTTCCTGGAGGGAACTGGAGTAACTTTAGTTATAGGCATCCTTGATAGATACATGTGTCTATCCAAAAACACTCGCTCAAATTATTTTTCAGTCTCCTTTCCAACCAAATCATACTCTTTATTCATAATGTGTAGAGTTCTTGTCTTAGTTCTTAGATGAGATTTTACCAGATCTAACATTATCACCTTCTCATCATGTGAAAAAATAGGGAGAAGATTATCTAATGTTTCTTCTCTAATCCTCATATTCTCTTCTAAGGCTTGTATTTTTAATAAGTCAAGTATGTTCCATAATTTGTTTAGAATGACTGTCTTAAGTTTCAAAATTGACCTTTTGAACTTGATCATATGTGAGATAATCATAGAATGTATTTATGATTTATCAGTCTCTTGATATTTATCATAGACATTTACAATTTAGTCTAACTGGCCTTCATTAATGATTTTGTTTCTCAAAATTTCAAGACTAGGTCTAAATCCTACCTCAGGAGGAGCTTGAGTATTCTTTACATTGCTTTGAGTTGTCCTTGAGGATGGGTGGTTTGTGGGGACTTCCTTCCTTCTTCTAGTCAGCTTGCTTGGCACAGAAGGTGAAGAGGATTCCAGGTCAATAGTAGTAGAGGGCGCAAATATGCTCTCACCAAACTTATTCCTTTTCTTCTTATGGATATCATTAATTTTTTCAATCTTGACTTCTACAGGTGTTTTCTTAAGTTCTCTAGCAATTTTAGTTTCCCTAGCTTTATCTAGGTCTTCTTGGGTGACACCATGAACTTTTAGAATATTGGAGGTAATCCTTGATGCTTTCCTCTTATTATTTGCACTGTATAGGACATAATCAACTTGATTTTTCTTTTCTCTATATGTGTCCCATCTAGGCTCATTTGGATCTTTAGGTGCAGATAGAAGGACTTGTGCATATCCTTCCAAAATATGTTCTTCTACCTCATAACCAAGTGGGTGAATCCATTTGGTTCTTGGCTCAACTGCTTCCATGCATGTACAATTTGTTTCTACCATAAAGCATATGGTGTGCTTGTATTTGTCAACTATATTCTCAAGTATTCTCAACCTCTTCTGCATCTTAATTCTGAATGTCTTGATCTCCATATCCATAGAATCCTTTATACTACTTTCAGATGTAGCTTTCAATGAAATTTGAGACAAGGTAGGTTTTCTTCTATCTAGGTAAAGATTAGAAACCTTACCAACAATGTGGAAGTACATGTATATAATCAAGGAACTAAATCTGAATATTTTTCTTTTGTCATGCTTGATAGCTTTAATATTCTCAATTAGCTATGCGTGCAATATCTCACAAAGGTTATATTGAGTGTTAACTCTTACCATCCTTATTGTTGTTAGAACTATAGCTGCAAATACACTATTTAGTCGGCTTGTGTGCTGAAACTTGTAAAAAAGTATCATGGTAATAAGGTTGATGTCTTTCTCCACAATAGGTCAACAGTCATTTTGCGCCTATCGCTCCTAGATAAGCATGTCTTCTCAACCTATTTCTTGACATCCTTTCCAGTGGGAAGAATGAGACCAACCTTGGAGAGTCCATTCATGTCATGAATGAGATCAACAATAATACGGAAAAGAAGTTCACCAATCCAAAATAGATCATCATGAATCCTACTAAGTAGAATTTTAACCCATTTTGGTTCATAAAACTCATGCACATTTGTATACTCAAAAATAAGGTTATCTAAGAGATGTGAGAATTCATCCTTGAATGAGTAATCAGGGTTAATCATAGATGCCATAAGCATCGTTATGTTGTTATCATCTATAGACTCCTTCTTATAGTAAATGTAAGTGCGTATATCCTCAACATGCATGACTCCTAATGGAGTCTTGAAAAATGCCTCTTCAACATCATCTAAGACTGACTTTAAAGTATGCTTCTTAAACACATATCTCTTCTTCTCAGTGATGTCAAAAAATATAGGAGTTGCCATTACTTACTTGTAGATTACTTAAATAAGGTTTCACAGAGATTCTGAAATGACACATCCGTGCTAGGGTTCCGTTACAACTGCAATCCACTTAGTTAACCAACCAATGACAATCTATCAATATTAAGATGCTTTAATCTCATGTGCTCTCCAACTTCTCAATCTCAAATGTAAAAGTGAAGATATTTAGATCTTTTAGTGACTTATAAATTGAGTTCCTGCAATTAATGCTTGTTATCATAACACGGTTTCCACTGTGAATTCCAAATTTATTTCCTACTCCATTTAGAACCTTGCACTCTTGCATACTATATCAAAATTTAACCAAGTACATAAAACTGAAGGCACATACTCAGAGCTGAGTATACCTGTCATGTAGGGGTTTAGAGCTTGTCTAGCTCCCCCTATGACCATGAGGGTCATCTATCCAGAAGTAGAAGGTGCATCCACTATGGATGCATCTACCACTTTGTCAAAACCACCATCTTTCTTTACTCAACCCATATTTTTCCTGAATCTTATATTGCTTTCACAAACTTGACTTCTTCAGATTCTTCAAATAGAGATCCTTGAGACTTATTAGGTCTTCCTTGTTTTTGTGCTCTAGATCTGCAAAACCTTGAGATGTGTCCAGCCTTGTTACAAGAGTGACAAATAACTAGAGGCTTGTTGATATGATTAACCATGTTGCACTATTTAGCTGTGTGTCCATTGTAATTGCATATCTGACATATAATGTTCTAATAATTTTTCTGTGATTGATTTCTCTGATTGTACTGAGTCTGACTTCTTTGATTTTGTTGTGTCTGATTTCTTATATTTGATATATAGTATAGGGCTCTATGACCAAATTTATTGCATGAATAACAATAACCATTGAAAGATCTTACCTCCTTACAATCCCTTTCCATATGTCCTTATTTGTTACAGGCATAGCAAGTGTGGTTAACTGGTTTATGTTCATCTTTAGGTGGTTCTTCTTTAGCTTCTGCAAGATTCTTAGTTGTCTTTGCTTCTATAGATTCTTCTTGTGTTTTCTTTCTTTCTTTGATTGTATTGATTTGAATTTGTACTTCATTATATCCAACACTAGTGGTATCACCTCTTAACTTTTATGCATAGAGTTGTAATTGTAATACATCAAAACTTGTGTGTAATGTTTCGATGTGATTCTTGGCTTCTTTCAACTCAGATTCTATCTTTTTCTTGATGTTCTCCATCTCCAAGATTTTCATGTTTTCTTGCATAAGTTCTTCATCTAATTGTTTACTTTCTTTAGTCTTTTCTTTAATAGTTTTCTGGCTATATGTTAACTGTTCATTCAAATATTCAATCTTATCCTTCAGAGACATGTTTTCTTCATTCAGCTTTTTGACCATTTTTCCCAAATCATTTGTAGAGCAATATTTCAAATCTTTTCTTAATTTTTTGATGAGCATTTGCGAGCCATCAACTTTCAATTTCAGTTCTTCATTTTATTTTTCAGATCTATCAAGATCTTCAAGAGCTTCTTCAAGATTCTTTTTTCAGACGTTTGACTTCTGCTGAGTCCATGATCTCCTCAAGTGGTTAAAATTATCTTAGAGGACCAAAGCTCTGATACCAACTGTTAGGAATGGGAAGACTGAGAGGGGTGGGGGGGTGAGTCAGTGTTCAACTTAGCCCAATAAATAGATAAAAAATTCAATAAGAAAATCATATAACACATTACACAAGATATGTTTATGGGGAAACCTTGATCAAAGGAAAACCCCGATGGAAATTAGTACCCACAAATAATTGCACTATTCCTATGAACTTGTTAGAGTTCCTTTGCCCTGTTAGGAGAATTTATTACAATGCTGAGTACAATAATCCTATTAGGAGTCTTTTACAAACCCTGTTAAAGGTGGATGGTACACTGCCAAAGCTCACTGTTCAATAAGAAGAAGGCTACAACCTCCTAATAACAGATACTCACAATATCTGAAAGTTGAACTGTTGTTATGACATTGCTTATCTTATCAGTTCCTTTTGTGCGCTGAAGCTCTAATCACTGGTAGAGCTTTATCTCATATTGATTATTCTTCTTTTACTATCTTACTTACAATCATTATCTTTCAACCATTAGACACACTAATACAAAATACATGTTAAGTATATATACATACTCAATAGATGCGACCAAAACTTAAGACTTAGTCAGCCCAAAATCAACATACACAATGCTTCCAAGTTAATTGGCTAAAGTGTATTTACATGAGTTATAATAACATCATTACAAACATATTAAACTAGGTGCATAACCATAAAACAAAAAAAAATATTTGCTAATCAAAATCTGTAGTCGGCTCCATGCTCTGTTGTGTTGAACTGCTAGTGACACTTAGATTTGTTGTAACTTCACCATACAGACATATCTGATCATGCATGTGTAGAATTAGTATAATGCAGTATCCAAAAGATTATATCTAAAGGTGTGAAATATGATGAGTTCATTCACACGTGTGGTTCTCTAATCAATGGGTATATCTCTGTCGGCACTGTCTTCTATACTTAGCCAAATTCTGATCTTTAAAGTTTATGAAGTGACTATCAAAACCTCATATGACTTTGTTGCCATAATGAAAACAAAAAAATAGTCATATAATCTTAGTAAAGTAAACTTTCCAACAGTATTTATTTTTATCCCTTTTGTTGTTTAGAGACTAGGTTCATTTTCTTTTTATCATTTTTATCTCTTCATTCTAGCATTTTCCTTATTGGGAAGGATTTATTGGGAATCTTATTTGAAATGGAAAATTGAGGATGCATGTGAAAGAGGGTGGATGGTTCAAGGGCACCCTAACATGGAGGATACAATACCTAATTACATCAAATTTGTGTTCCATCAGTGCATTTTGTTTGCTTTGAGAGTTTTTGATGTTTGTAATAAAGAACCCCACCATATAACCCAATGTCATGGAATGGTGATCTATAAACCACCATAGAAATATGGGATTAGGGGCATGTAGAAGAGTCTTATAAGTGTTTAGGAGGTGTCTTATGAGGTTTTGGTTAAGTCCTAGATGACTCAAAGTCATTGAGTTGAAAAATTGTCAAGTTTGACAATCACAAAAAGTTGTAAATGTTGCTAATGACAACGTTTGCAAAAAGTTGCATTTTTCACCCCATGGTCACTAAGGTTCAAAAAGTGGTTAGATACCATTGGGAAATAAATTAAAAAGACAAAAAAATCTCTCCAAGTGGAGAGGATAATATTGTAAATATTTTGCATATGAAGATTTGAATAAAACTGTAAAATTCTTGCATTTCTCATGTTTTGAGACCTTGTACGGCCTTGTACGATGTGTATATGTTTTAAATTAAATTTTGGATTGTATTGTTTCTTTTCATCTTTAATATGAAACAAATATGAGGTCTTGATCCATTTTTAGGAGGGTGAAAGCACAATTTTTCTCACTGGTGGTCTGTGTGGACAACATTTCTAGGGCTTTTGAAAGAAATGCCCATATCTTACAATTCCACCTTTGGTTACTAATGCCCTTGGAGGAAATGCAAGTGTGCTCAATTTATATTAGGAATCAGGTATGTGCACCAATTTGTGAGTCAAAAAAGTGGACACATCATTAAAAAAAATCAAATTTTATATAACCCGATCAGGTTATTGAAAATGTCAAATTATTCTAGGATTGGTAACCAAGCCTAGAAAATATTATTAAAAAACTCAATCTGCCTCAGAACCTGATTGGGTTATTAGAAACATAATATATTTTGGAAATCCTGCAACTTAGGCCATTTCTAACACCTAAACCACGGAGCAACAGAGTGAAGGAGTGCAAAAAAGTAGCAAAACCCAATCGTGCTATGAAGAAAAAAATATTTCTTCTACACTTTCCACATTTTCAAGCAATGGAGCCTCGTAACAAAGGTATGTTTTATTTTTTTTGTTTTTTTTTAGCATTTGTAATCAAATTAGGTTATGATATTGATTTTTAATAGTTTTTATTAATTTCATATCAGATTCATCAAACAACCCAAGAAGATGAAAAAGAAATGAAAGACCACCCCCTATAAAAGCACACCTATTGCAAAAACCTCAAAATCCTCCTCAAAAACCATTGGTACCTATAAAACCTCCTAAAAATCCTCCTCAACCACCATCACCACCCGTAAAACTTCCTCAAAATTCTCCTCCTCCAAAACCATCGCCACCCATAGGCCCTCCACATGTGCCATTAGGACATGTAAATGCAACACAAGAGGACCTCATGCAACACCTTAACCAAAATAGTGTACAAATCAATATATTAGTCAATAGGTTGAAGGTTTCCGGTCTTCAGCATCACTCTACCCTCACCACTACATTAGAACAAATGTCCAATAGTGCAAATGAGGTGTCTCAAGAGGTGACAAAATGGGGTTCATGGTGGGATAGATGTCATACATATTATGATAATGGTTTATCATATGAGGATGTGAAAAGAAAGGCTATAAAAAATTGTGACATATGTGCCCTTTTTACCGAGCTTAATACTAGCACCTCCCTAGAAGATAATACAAAATGGTTTCCTATACATTGGTGTGCTCATAGGGGGGTAAAATTAGCTTTTTGGGATAGGTGGTACAGGGCATTCTACCAACCACCTTGTAATAATAATGAGGTGCCTTTATATTTTTTGAGGAAGCTATAATGTGACTTTATCCTTGGCGAGAAGCTAAATTACTTTGACTTTTGTGAGTTCTAGGGTAGAGGCAGAGGCTCTATGCATGATAGACCTAGGGCACATAGGATTACCCAACCACAAGAGAGGATGCGTATTTAGAGAAAACCCCTCATTCTTGTTTTGGTCCCAGTAGTGGAAAAGGATTATATGGATATACAAACTCTTCATGTAGTTACATCATTGGCTGATGTCATTATCCAATATGGCACTCAGTTAGTTGGAGGAGAGGATGGATTCATGGCTGCACCACCTCTATCTTCATCAGATGCGCCATTAGGATCATCCCATCCCACGCCAGATCCATTATCATTAGATGCACCAATAGGGTCATCTCATCCCATGCCATCTCCTAATTAGATACAGTTGTAGGGTCAGCCCAGCCCATTGAGCATATCTGCATCAGTTGTAATGGTATATGTGATGGGGTAGATAGTCGGGAAAAAGTGAATGGTTCGACATCCCATTCATGTGTAAAATATGGGAGAAGATGTCAAGAATCCACTACTGAGGATATGACCCTCATAGATGATCTATTGACAATGGTGTATTGTATAGAGCCAGCATAGGTTTGTTTAATTTTCTATTTTGACATGTTATTTTACTTAATTACCTAGATCTATTAAAAGTAAATAAATTTTTATGTATAGAAGAATCTAAATTGATACATGAATAATATGCATTGCAGGGTGTAGCTGGTGGTATGAGCACACCAAGGAGTGCTCATTCTAATATACGTGGATGGGTAGCTCGAACACCTAAGGTAATGTTTTATAAATATTCATAAAATATAATAATTATGTTATTTATAAAATATCATATCTTAATAATTTGTATGGTGGTAACTTAGTGTGGTTAGATAATTATACAACATATTATTCTATTCATAAAATATAATAATACTTTTTTTTCAAAATCCATTAAAGATGATGGTCTTTAATGCTTGGCAAACACAAGAAAGACCAAACTGTTCCACGTGCTAGAAAACCAAACAGTTGCAGAGAATTTGTTCTTTTATTGATTCAAAACTTTATTACATTCATTCTCCACCTAGAATGACCTGCTTCATCATGTATCCACTCTGGAATATATATTATTTCCCTGACAATGACTCCTCAAAACTAATCAAACACCGACCCAAAACAATTACAACTGACTGTTGCAACTTTTATTGCAATTTTGCAAACACAAAATGTTCTTAATGTTTACAACAAGTTGTCAACTTTGACAACTAACACTTTCTAGACCCAATATTGATTATAATGGTCTTTTAATGACCTTAAACGTATCAAAACTCATATTCTACCCCTTTAACTCATGACTTTAGCCCTTTAGGCCAGATTATGAACTTTTGACAATTTTACATTATTCTTGTATCTTTGTTGCAAGTATTACCTTTCTGACTTCTAATACATCATTTAAGATCAAAATGACCTTGTTACACCATATGTTATAATTACATAAATATTTAACACGTTTTAATCCATGAACCCCCAAATTGACCTTTTAGACCAATTGTGCCAATAAGGCATTATATAGCATCCCATTACATAAAGTGACCCTTAGGCCATGTGAAATGGATTTTATTAATCTCATTACATCCACAAATGAACTTTGATAGTCTTTGTTTAGTCTTCTCCTTCTAGGGTCTTCTAGGTGACCCTGTCTTCCTTCTTGCTCCCTTGGTGCTTTGCACCATATTGTATTGTTGATTTGATGTATTGGTGTATTAGTGTATGTTTGTTTGCTAGTTCTTTATGGTCAAAGAATTTTTTCTAATGTAATTAAACTCAAGGAATTCATAAAATTATGGTAATCCCTCAAAGAATTAGGTTGAACGCAAAGGATTCAACAGAGATCCCTTGCTTTGCTAACCTAGACATCATACGTTTGAACAAGTTCACTTCCTTGTCCAACCATCATGACTCAAACTGATTTGAACTCCTGCCCTCCATCCTTGGACTCAATTTAACTAATGTTGAACTCATACATAGACTCATAACCCAACCAATCACTTATTGGATTATGAATCAACCTTGAACATCATCTAGAACATCCAACCATCATTCTTCTACTCTTATCTATGATTGTTCACCGATTGTTAATATCCTAAATCCTTCAATATACCTCCATGGCCTTTTGAAGACTCCCAACATATAACCTCTAGGACACCCCAATAACCCATCAACTTATCACAATGTCCTTATCCTATTTCTCAAAGCACATTCAGTTTCTATTTCAGTAAACTCTACTCTCTAGCATTTCACTGTCATACTAGGACAATCCCCATATACTAGTCTATATCTTCACCATAGAAAAGAACCCCACTAAACCCCAGGTTCATAAGCACCCCAACTATTTTCATCACTGCCCATACCACCTACTCTCAACCTAAGAGCACTCCAAATCCCCCCATGCTAAGGGTAAACACACTAAAACATACTCACTACCAGGCTACAATAGTCCTATTACCTACTGCAAAAGTGGCCCTAACCTCTAACCTCCACGAATAAAATCCATACCATCCTTCTCTAACTATGACTAAAATATTTTTAAAGAATATTCTTGTGTGTGAAAGAAGAGAAAATTTTTATATAGTAATAATGGTTTGTAAAATTTGTTTATAAACTTGTGATAATAGAGTTGTGGAGCATAAGCATTCGTGGACTTCAAGTGAATCATAATCCTCATTGTAAACTATTCCTTATATTTATTTGGTGTTTCATAGGGCTTGTTAGGGGATCAAATTTTTGAGATTGATGATGTCACCCTTTCTGCCATTGCCTTTGGCTTACAGAGCTATGTGGTATCATATTTTGCACACCTCTTGTTTATAGTTTTAATTGAACCCATGTGGTATCATATTATTTCTCTTATGTTAATTTTTTTTGTTAGCCTACCCCACCAAGCTCAAGGTCATTAGCAAAGAGGAATAAATCATTGGGGACACTGAAACAAAAAAGGTAATTTAGTCTAATTTAAGTATATTTTTGGAAATGTATTATGAACATTTCAATGTAGTCTATATTGATGAATACAGTTGACTTGTTTATTGTATACATGTAGAATCAATTGGGTTTGACTAAACTAATGAATGCACTAGACACTGCTAATGTTCAGGATAGGGAGGAGGTAACATGTTTTCATATTTACTTTCAATCGCATTCTAGTTTGTTCAAAATATTTTAGAAATCATGTTCCTCTATTAGTATGTCATTTGCTATGACTTTTCATACAAGAATTGGTCATAGCTGCCTCAGATGAGGCGAATTCTCATATGAGTATAATAGATCCATCTAAGATTATGGTATGTATTTTTTCTATATACATGTTAAACATTTTTGTTTAGATACGAGTACATGCATTTATAGTTTTATAACTTGATAGTCAACAACTTTGGGTTATTAACTTGCACGTGAATTCTCATTTACCTATTACAACTCCCTTCTCCACTTCCTAGGGATCCCTTTCCTAGCACAGGAGATCCAGCTGAGGCTTTGGTATGCATTTGTATTATCTAGTGTATACATTTTTTGCATTATCTAGTATTTCTCGACATAACATCTTTTCTAGTTTACCATACAGGAAAAGGTCTGAACTAATTCATCAATGGTTTTGGCTCCCTCCAGCATAGGAGTTCCAGCTCATGTTGTGGTATGTATTTTCTTTTTAGTCCATGAATTTTTTATTTTTTAGTATTTCTTGTTTAGAACATGTATTTTCTATTATTTATTTTTCCTGTTATGGGACCCTTCACGAGGGCTTGTCCATCCTCTACCTCACGAGGGCTAGTCTTTCCTCTACCTGGCCATTTGTTTAGGAGTCCCTCTCGCCCATGATGGAGCCCATATTGTTTATCATTCAGCTCAAGCATAGGAGAAAGAGATGAGGTAATTATTAATTTAACTGTCAACAAATTACAGCCCAATATTTATTTATTTTGATATTATTTTGAGAAAAGATATATGGCTTAGTATTTGAATTGTTCTTGTGCAGAGACTTAGTGACTCAAGTATTGTTGTGAAGAATCTCAAATTTGATGATCCACCACAGTCATAGATATATTGAGACATTGTATAGATCTAGTTGTGGTTATTGAATGACCAAATGTGTGTGTGTGTGTGTGTGTGTGTGTGTGTGTGTGTGTGTGTGTGTGTGAGTGTGACATTTGTACATTTTATATATCAACATGGACATAGTTGATGTCACTTATTTTTAACTCTATTATGGATTTGGCATGTACACCATGTATTGATATGTACGCTATTATTGTTCATTTTGTTATATATGAAACTTCAAATTTGATCCTTAAATTTTTTGGTTGGATGTTTATGCCTTAAGTGTATTCTTTTTCCACATGACTTTGGTATATGCATGTGTATTTCTATAATTTAATGTACTTGTGTGTACTTCATGTATATGATTCATAACCTAAATTCATTTGTATGACCTACATGAATGACTTAAGTGAATTCATGTCTATGCTTCATAATACATGTTTACTTCAGGACATAAGCAATTTTATCTGTAGTTTTTTTGTGCTACACATGTTCACATGTATACTTTATGATTTAAGTGAATTAATGCTTGATGTGTTATATTGTATTTAGGTGTATCTTTCGTGCTCTATATGTATGCACTCCATGAATTAAGTAAATTTATGTTTGTTGTTGTAAGTTTTTGGTGACTGAAATACAAAGTATGAGAGTTTGGTTTTTGTTCTTCGACAGTGGATGTAGGGATGTTTTATGCAATTTTGAGCCCCTTGAGTAACTTCAAACATATAATGTTCCTTGGGTACACTTTGTAAGTTATAGGAGTCTTTGGTGCAGGGCACCCAAGTAAAACTAGGCATGGATAGGAGTCTTCATGGGTTCATCTTGACATATTTGTAATCATGGTTAGATCCTAGAGATCAACCATTCATTTTGATTAGATTTGTCTCATTGTAAATTCAATCCATCTAAGTTGTCTTTATAAACCAAAGGTCGATTAGACTCATGACGTATGATTGGATAAGTAGGTTTGATGTTATTGGTCTAATAAAGGTCCTACTATAGGATCTAAGGGTCTTCTAAGCCCTTTCAATAGGTTTAGAGGTCCTAATAAAATTTTTTTGCAACATTTTCAAAATTTTCAACATGATCCAATAGCCCAACCCTTCCTATTAGGGTACAATTGCAAAAACTCACAAAATTACAAGAAAAATACATCCGTATAGAACACCCTTTATAGTTTTACTTCCAAATATCCCAAAGGTCCTTGGAAATTAATTGTATGATCAAATATTTCTAGTTAGGAAAACACTTTTCCCAAAATGAAAAGTCTTGAAACCTTGGACAACTCCTCTAACTTAGGAACCCTCACTTTGGCTTGGAAGGGCTAATTGGGGCACTTAATGAATGAATTCCCCTTAAAAACTTGAAGTCCGCCAATATAACACTTGGGACACCTTAGGGAACATGAGAGAACATCATTTCTTCATTTGGGTCTTGCAACAATACCCATAAAAAATTATGGAGAATCAAGTATCTAGTTTATGCTTCTCTGCCAGTCACATACCAGCAACAATTCAAGAGCATCAAAAAACATTCATCGTGGGACCAAACATCAGATCCATTGGATCTATTTAGCTGGGTAAACACTATGGGAGATAATTCTTCCCTCACATAGCATCAAGAACGTTCCGGCGCATATCAGACTGAAGTGCTCCCAAGGTGCATTGAGCCGAATTGGGTAGTGATTTTTGCAGATCTATATCTCGAACCTCATGAGAGATATAAAAGATCCATAAATTAAAAAAAGGACCATCTTGGGAATCCCTACAAGCATGTAGATCATTCTTGGGAGATTCCACTTGGATTCTATTTGGTGACCCAATCTCGGTTGGTGCAAAAAGTTGCATTGTTGCTCAGTTGAAAGTTGCTCAATGGTGCATCTTTCAAACCATTTGTTGTGGGATAAAACCGTCAAATCCATAAGCTCTATTTGGCTAAGTAAACACTAAGGGAGAAATTTGTTTACTTGTGAAGCATCAAGACTTTTTCGGCGTAAGTCAGACCCAAGTATTCCCAATGTGCACTAAGAAAAATTGGGCAGTGATATTTGGAGAGCCATATCTCCAACCTTGTCAGAGATATCAAAGATTTATGAAGTGAATAAGGACTATCTTGGCAAGGCCTACAAGCATGTAGCTCATTTCTAGGATATTCCACTTAGATTCTATTTGGGACCCGATCTCGATTGGTGTGAAAAGTTGCATTGTTGCTTAGTTGAAAGTTGCTCAATGGTGCATCTTTCAAACCATTCATCGTGGGATCAAACCGTCAGCTCCATCAGCTCTATTTGGTTGGGAAAACACTAGGGGAGACCTTTTTTTTCTTTCAAAGCATCAAGAACATTCCAGCGCAAATTAGACCCAAGTGTTCCCAAGGTGCATTAAGCCAAATTGGTCAGTGATTTTTGGAGAGCCATACCTCGGACCTTGTGAGAGATATCAAAGATATGTGAAGTGAAAAAGGACCATCTTGGGAAGGCCTACAAGCACATAGCCCAGTTCTTGGATATTTCACTTAGATTCCATTTGGTGACCCATCTTAGTTGGTGCAAAAAGTTGCATTGTTGCTTAGTTGAAAGTTTCTTAATGGTGTATCTTTCAAACCATTTTTCATGGGACCAAACCATCAGCTCCATCAACTCCAATTGGCTGATTAAATGCTATGGAAGGCCTTTTTTATATTGTGAAGCATCAAGAACATTGCGACACAAGTCAGGCCGAAGTGTTCCCAAGGTGCACTAAGCCAAATTGGGCAATGATTTTTGGAGATCCATATCTCAGACCTTGTGAGAGATATCAAAGATCTGTAAAGTGCACAAGGACCATCTTGGGAAGGCCTAAAATAATGTAGCTCAATTCTATGATATTCTACTCAGATTCCATTTGGCAACCCAATCTTGGTTGGTGCAAAAAGTTACATTATTGCTCAGTTGAGAGTTTCTTTTCAAACGGTTCATCGTGGAACCAAACTGTCAGCTCTAGTTGTCTTGGTAAATGCTAGGGGAGATATTTTTCCATTTGTGAGGCATCAAGAACATTCCAGTGCAAGTCAAAAAATGTGTTCCCAAGGTGTGCTAAGCCAAATTGGGCTGTGATTTTTGGAGAGCCATATATCAGACCTTTAATAGATGCAATTTCAATACTTGCCTCTGGTCATTAGTAAATTTAACCAATACAAGAGTGGCCATGATGATTTTCTACACAAAAAAAATAAAACAACCTTTGTAACAAATAAATACCTCTTTGCTGGTCAATATGGGTTATTCTAATACTTCTTGAAATTCTAGTACAAAATCACAACTTCAAATTGTCAATTACTTCTAATCACCTTAGAATCACTCATAAGTGCTCTTTGTAGCTCATAGAATGCATTGTGACAACTGAACTAACTCTCACTCAATTGTTCAACCATCTCTTATCTCCTAGGCCTAGAAATATTCGACTACTCCTTGAGTTTCTCAATCATTTCTTCAGCCTCTGCAAGTTTCCTTCTATAAAACTCCATGTACCCCTTAAGGACATTTCCCCAGTTATTAGGCTTCTTCAACGGAACTAGGCTCTGATACCAATTATTAGTATATAGAGGCAATGGGGGGACGGGGGGTTTAATAAGTGTAAACAAGTAATGAACCAATTCAACCAATAATCGGATAATACTTTTAAATAAATTCCATGCAATTAAACATGTAAGTGTAATGTTGCATTATAAGTAACGCAATTCAAACATCCACAAAGCATAACATATAACACCATAATTTTAATTGTAGATTATGCCTATTACTTTGGTTCGAAACAATATTTTCAAGGTAGTTGCTTTGGAAAATATTAGTTCTATTACACATGACAAAGATATAAGATAGAAAAGAACATACATACAATGCATAAAAAATATGTAGTATGAAAATAATACATACATACAACACATGGAAAATATATAATATGAAAATGAACATACATACTGTAACATAGAAAATAGAGGTCACCAAAAATGTAACATAAGAACATGTAACATTTGAAATATATGGGGGAAAGATAAGATATTCCTCTTCCATCCCAAGATGCACAAATGAAGGATCCAAATTGATCAACCCAAAAAGGATCAATGCACAAATGAATCAGTCATTTAGAAATGAGAACAAAGAGGAAAGTCTTAAATTCCCCCATTTTATGGAAAGGAATGAATGTGTGATAGTTTTAGAATGATTAAGGATTTGAATTGAAATGGATAGGAGAAATGCACTAACCTTGAAATATTGCAGATCAAAGAATGTTGTTTTCTGGGGTCTGTACTCTAATCCTGGAAAAACTAAAATATGATCCGAAAAGGAAACATAGAGATGAACAAAACCTAGAAATAATTTTTTGATCCGATGTTGTCTTATGAAAAAGGTTGACCTTGACCCACAAATGTCGATCCTAACCCAATAATGTCAACCTTGACCTACATAGGTCTGACAGAGAATCTGTTCATGGAGCCTAACAGAAAGCCGAAAAGGGTATCTAGATCTGGGTTGAAATCTTCAGTCTAGAACCTGTACCTACAAGAAAAAGATGGTTTGTTTGTTGGGGGGGGCGGAGGGGTTTGCCTTGGTCAAACCTCAATTTTGGAACTAACCTCAAAAATATGTAATTGAAATTGCAGAAGTAAACAAAGTATATGCATACATTCACCTTGCTTGTAAAAGTCTTTGTGGAGGATTTGAATCCTTGAATCCACAAGTATGTATGTACCAATGGATCAATAATTTAGAATGTGGGATGTCTTCAATCAATTACTTGTAGATCTCCAATATCAAATCTTGAATGGGTTCTTGATTTGGAAGAGGCTTGGAAGAAGGTGGATGGAGAGATCACCAAAAGGGCACTATGTAGCTTGAATCCTTCAATGGCCTCCCATGGCTCTATTTGAATTCTTGAAGGCTTGATGGTGGATGAATTATTTCTTGAATTCTTGCTCCTTAGCTTGCTGGAATTTCCCTTGATGATAGTTTGAGAATGCTTGATCATGATTAGAAGACTTAGAGAAAATGAGAGGAGAAAGCTCCCTTTTATACGAAACTAAGGCATAATATTCTAAGGAGGCTGACATGGGATAATTAAATTCCCATTACATCCTTTAACCTTAGGAGAGGACCTATATTAAATATAATTTAGGAATCAATGATTCAGAACCCGAAACAGCCGACCCGGAAGCGAGAAACAACTTTTGCAAAGACCGACATCCAGAAACTGCAAGACCCTAAAGTTTGAACCCTGGGTCAAGGTTGAGGTCAACCTTGACCTAGGTTAGGGTCAAGGTTGACCTTGAACTAGGTCAGAGTCAAGGTCAACCTTGACCTAGGTCAGGGTCAAGGTCGACATAGACCCAAAAGGTTGACTCTGACCTTGAAGTCCAGAATCTTAGGTCTGCAATCCAGAATGCAAAAATCAGGCTGGAAAGAAGTGGAAAGAGGGACAAAATAGGGGGAAAGCTAGGTCAAGATCAGGAACCCATTCAAGGCACTTGATATGACCCCAAACTACTTACTAGGAAGGCTAAACAACTATACAATGGAAGTGCTTTCATTTTCTGACTATACATTTAGCCCCCACTTTAGCAAGAGTATGAGCTCAACACAAAACTCTTGGTAAAGGAGAACATAGAGAAAGGACAATATTATTGAAATCAAAAGAGAAAAAGAAATCCCCAAGCCCCCAAGGGACTTAAGTCTTTATCAACCCTAAAATCATGATAAGAGAGAAACCACCAGTCAAAGAGAAAGAGAGAGAGAGAGGAGTGGTTAGCTCGCCCAGTAAGATGTGTGTATCTCACTATGAACCACAAAAAGGATAGGGTGGCCCATCAAGAAAGCACTTGATAGTCGCCCAATAAAGTTGTACACCTTCTGGCAGCTTTGTGCATGTATGTATTGCATCTTCTGATGGCTTTTATGAAGTACCCATGGATCCATATTCTTATATCACCATGGAATACATTTGTAAAATGCATATCTCTTCAGGATTTAGCAACTCATGTGCGTTACCTTCCAAGGATTTATCATATTGAATTATATTTGAATGCGTATCTCTTTAGGATTTAGCAACTTATGTGCATTACCTTTCAAGGATTTAGCATGCTGCAAAAAAAAATGTTAGAACAAAAATGCATAATATAAAATGAGGGAGGCCATGTATATGCCCCCCTCCTTAAGATGGCAAAGTACATACTATTTTGACATGTTAAGGAAAGAAAAGAATAAGGATAAAGCCTTCTTCAACATCAAGATAATATCCATAGACAACACCCAATCCAGGCCAAGAAGGTCACAACTCCTATGAGGCCATGGAAGGAACGAATGCAAAGAGATATCATGTAAGAAGTGAAAAAGTAACCCTTGTGAGGGATAGCACAGTATTCAGTTTCCAAGGTGAGAGATTTATCAACCAGGGAAACCCAATGTCAAATAACAAAATAGGTTGTGATCAAGGACATAGATCCTCAATGCAAACCAAAATGTTCATGTATGATTGGATATCACATAATAGATAAATATTTCTTAACCAAGGGAAAAGTAAATCCTGAAAAGACAGAAAAGAAGATGTCATCCTTGCCCCCCAAGCATGGGAAAAAGGATGAAAGGGGACCTATTATATTGCTCACAATTCTATGCAAGACAATGAGACCCCAAAGATTAGGCTAACATTGTTTACATAATGTGGAGTTCCATAATAGGAACATAAATATTATTTAGAGAAAACAGGATTGAAATACAACTCATTGTCACATGATATATAAATAACTTTACTATCAAAGAGTTGCCTAATCTTATAATGTAAACCATGAAATTCATTAGTAGGGTGATCATGAAATGTATGATAGAAACAAAAAGGAAGAGTCTTCAAGTGTGGACTACATTTCTTTTTGTGTTTACTTCTAGTAATCATCTTAGCATGAAGGAGTTTAGGCAAAAGATCTTCTTGGTCAAATTCCTTCTTAGGTTCATCCTGTTTTGAAGTGTTATTTGAGATGTTGTTATTAATGTGTTGTTGAGGATTAAATCCCAATCCATAATAATTCTCATGCCCCCCATTCTATAAGGGCATTTGAATTCCCTGTTTATGCTTACCACATCCTTGATCATGGAATCCTTGTTTAAATAGTAAATGATAACCAGGACCATAATGAGAAGCCATATCAGAAGGAGTCAATGGAACTTTAGTAGTCACTATGTCATTCCTAGTAGGTTTGATAGATTCATAGTGGGTAGAAGTAGTGACAAAGTTATTACAAAGGTAATGAGAAGAAGAAGCAAAGACTCATTGTTCAAACTCTCTTTGTGGCTTCATAAAATCAAGATCAGAAACCTTATATTCTCCAATAAAGGTAGGATTAAAATCGAGGGTTCCCCAATCATCTGCAGGAAGAACATTAGAGGAAGAAGGGTTACTATTAGGAATAGGATTATGGTGGGTTTGAATATTCAAACAAGGATTTGGCGCATCATCTACATGAATTGTATACACCATGTTGTTGTGAATAAACTTGACTTTACGGTGAAGGGTGGAAGGAACAACATGCATCTCATGCAACCAAGGTCTACCCAAAAGTAAGTTATAATGAAGAGGTCCAGGCATAACATGAAAAGTAGTATTCAGGATAACTGGACCTACTTTGATATGTAAGGTAATGATGCCCAAAGTGTTCTTATCAATGTTATCAAAGCCACATATAGGATTATTATCAGGTTGAATAGTTGAAAGATCAACTTTAATTGATTTGAGAATGTCCATGCTACAAATATTAAGCCTATATCCATTATCAATCAAGGTCCTATGAATGATACTCTTATTGATAGTAACATCAACCATGAGGGCATCATATTGCTTCTGAACTACTTGAGAAGGTAAATCCTTTTGATTAAATGCAATGTACGAAGGACCCGGGGTAACATGCATGCATTGTAAGAATGCATTGATGTTCTCTTGATTAGGAGGTGGAGTGGAAAGAGTTGCTAGAGATTTTCTTAAGGCTTCATGGTAGGTAGGTGAAGTTTGAAGAAGCTCCCATAAAGAAATCTTGCTAGGGGTATTGCGCAATTGGTTTATCATATCATACTCCATGCTAGGAAGATGAGGTGGAGGAGGAAGAATGGGTTGAGAAGGTGGTAAAGAAGTAGGAACCACCGGATTAGGTTGAGGGTTATTCCTTGTATGATAGGTG
>MU223751.1:3519433-3554306 GCA_018584345.1 Thuja plicata
AAGATATTCCTCTTCCATCCCAAGATGCACAAATGAAGGATCCAAATTGATCAACCCAAAAAGGATCAATGCACAAATGAATCAATCATTTGGAAATGAGAACAAAGAGGAAAGTCTTAAATTCCCCTGTTTTATGGAAAGGAATGAATGTGTCATAGATTTAGAATGATTAAGGATTTGAATTGAAATGGATAGGAGAAATGCACTAACCTTGAAATATTGCAGATCAAAGAATATTGTTTTTTGGGGTCTGTACTCTATTTCTGGAAAAACTAAAATATGAGTCGGAAAGGAAACATAGAGACAAACAAAACCCAGAAATCATTTTTTGATCCAATGTCATCTTATGAAAAAGGTCAACCTTGACCCACAAATGTTGACCCTAACCCAATAATGTCGACCTTGACCTACACAGTTCCATAAGAGAATCTGTTCACGGAGCCCGGCAGAAAGATGAAAAGGGTATCTAGATCTGGGTTCAAATCTTTAGTCTAGAACCTCTACCTTCAAGAAAAAGAGGTTTTGATTGTTGGGGGGTGAGGGGTTTGCCTTGGTAAAACCCTGATTTTGGAATTAACCTCAAATATATGTAATTGAAATTACAAAAGTAAACAAAGTAAATGCATAAATTCACCTTGCTTGTAAAAGTCTTTATGGATGATTCAAATCCTTGAATCCACAAGTATGTATGTACCAATGGATCAATAATTTAGAATGTGGGATGTCTTCAATCAATTTCTTGTAGATCTCCAACATCAAATCTTGAATGGGTTCTTGATTTGGAAGAGGCTTAGAAGAAGGTGGATGGAGAGATCACCAAAATGGCACTATGTAGCTTGAATCCTTCAATGGCCTCCCATGGCTCTCTTTGAATGCTTGAAGGCTTGATGGTGGATGAATCCTTGCTTGAGTTCTTGCTCCTTAGCTTTCTGGAATTTCCCTTGATGATAGTTTGAGAATGCTTGATCACAATTAGAAGACTTAGAGAAAATGAGAGGAGAAAGCTCCCTTTTATACGAAACTAGGGCACAATCTTCTAAGGAGGCTGAAATAGGATAATTGAATTCTCATTAAATCATTTACCCTTAGGAGAGGACCTATATTAAATATAATTTAGGAATTGACGATTCGGAACCTGAAACAGTCGACCCGGAAGCGGGAAACAACTTTTGCAAAGACCGACATCCAGAAACTGCAAGACCCTGAAGTTTGAACCCTGGGTCAAGGTCGAGGTTGACCTTGACCTAGGTCAAGGTTGAGTTCAACCTTGACCTAGGTCAGGGTCAAGGTCAACATAGACCCAAAAGGTCGAACCTGACCTTGAAGTCCAGAATCTCAGGTCTGTAGTCCAGAATGCAGAAATCAGGCTAGAAAGAAGTGGAAAGAGGGACAGAATAGGGGGAAAGCTAGGTCAAGATCAAGAACCCATTCAAGGCACTTGATATGACCCAAAAACACTTACTAGGAAGACTAAACAAGTCTACAATGGAAGTGCTTCCATTTTCTGACTATACACATACATACATACATAAATACATAATATGAAAATGAACATACATACATAAATACTACACATGAACCATTATTATAATTTAGAGAAACATGAGATATCCACTGCATGAGCCATTGTTATAATTGTAATAAATTGTAATTCATTGATATGATATTATTTAAATGGTACACAATAAACTATAAAAAATGTATCCCCCAAGGATATACAAATCAACCCATGGCCACTTTTATATACAATTTGATCTTCTTTTAATATACAAAACGTGGTCTCTAAATATGCATTAAGACCACTTCATAGTCATTTATATTTACAAAAAAGTGAAGTTAGATTGTTTCACAAAATTTATATACAAAATTTTCAAAATAATTCTACCATTTTGTAGAATGATTCTTCATGATGGCCCAAAACTAATTGAGAGAACCTTCTAGATCATCTCTAACCCTTATTGTGTGATGCAGTGTGGGCAGTAGGAAGCCTCCAAAGGGACTCAATAGGGAAATATAACCTTGAATACCCAACTAAAAGAGGGAAAGTTCTTCACACCTATTACAAGTGTGGAAAAGGCTTGGTCCAAGGTTATCACAACCCAATACCCCAAGGGAAACCTATTCACTAGGTCTCACCAGGTCTAACATACCAATTACCAAGGTTGGCTATTAAGCACTCTAACCCAAATTATCAATAATACCCCATCAAGTGACTGTAAGGACCAGGGGTGACCTATACTTAGAGGTGTGGTCTATTTAGGTCCCTAATGACAAGTTCCAATGGTTCTTTCCATCCTTTGTGACTTATGAGACATAGTTGCTTCACAAATCCACTCCTAGGATTGTAGCCTTTTCTCGAAGGATTTTTTCTCTTAAGTATAATACTTCCACATAAATCCTTGAACAAATTTGGGATTCTAGTACCCTTTATGGCCTAAGATCTTATACTTAAGAATCAAAACATGAAGGTGAAGTTAAAGTAGTAAAATACACAAAAGTACTTCTGCAATTAGGGCTAATTAGGCATGCACTTACACTACAAGTTTTCCTTCCCTAAATATAATGCCCAAACCAATACTTGGATCATGTGAGAGCTGGTATAAAGGTCTTCTCCACCAATTTAGGGCTCTTTATGAATCCCCAAACAGAAGATATGATGACTATCTTAAGTCTGTGAATGATGCATCATGGAAAGCCCATCTCCCTGCACTTTGACAAACCTATCCTAAAAATTCTTGAAAAAAATAACTAAAACATTCTTTCCACCAAGGTTCATTGAATTCCCATGGTGGAAATGAGAAATACACTCAATACTTTATCAAACCTTGATTTAGAGCCTAAAATCCAGGGCAGGAAGAATGAAAATTAGATAAATTTCAATGGATAGGGTATTAGACCATGAAACCAAATGTAGAAGAAGGATAACACATGGGGATAAATTATTTATTCATCCTCTCCCTCAAATGAATTTGTACCTGACTATACAAACTAACTGTTTCTCAAGAATGCAGGAAAATGGTAGTTTCTTTATTGATTTTACCAAAAATTTACATCAAGTTAGCCTACCACCCGCCTATGAGGGCTTTGTAGGAAATCCCAACGGTTACATAACATATTTGAACGAACTATTTTTTTGGGATTTTTTTTACAAACTTTGACAAAATGTTGTCATGTTTTCTCAAAAGTTGCTTGACAACTTTTGAGCGATTTGTGCATATTTTGGAATTTTGCAAATTTGGTGACCAAACTTGGTCCCAACCTTATTTTTGTGATTTTTAGTGGATCCAAACATGAAAGAAATAAAAAAACCTATCAATTAGGTTTTGGACACTCATTGACCAATAGTTGACCAAGGGCTCATAGAATGCCAATCTTGGAACTATGGTCTTACAGAAGAGTCTAATGGGTAACCCATGGTTTTAACATGACTAGATGCCACTTAGGACCTTGTTGGAAACCCTAAGTTCCATAGGAACACTTATTTCATTTAGGGTCCTCCTGCACCATTTTGTCATGTATTGCCTCGTGTTTAGATTAACAAAGTTTCCATAAATTATTCTTACGAGGTCTACCAGTATACTTTATCAATTCAATATTTGTTGCAACAAGAAGGTTCGAGTAATGAAAAATAAGTCTATGTGTCTCATAGTCCTGAAACAACCACTTGTTGGATTTTTGGATAGGGTACCTGTATTTCATAGAATCATAAATTAATACAAAATTCAACATATCAAGTGTAATATAATTATGGTAAGAGGTCTCAAAGTTGTCAAACAAGAACACATTATATTTTTATAGCGTACATTCTAAGCCATGTCCCTGTCACAACAACAGATCATATTGGGTACTCAATACCCTCTCCATCAATAACTGTGGTTGTCAATTTCTCTTTGCCCTCAATACAACAACACAAAAAGTAATTAGTCCTTCCTCATTGTTCTCATCCGCAACAACTGCATATACATGACCTGGAATATATAGAGGGATAACTTAACACCCTAAAAACTTAACCACCTAAAAAAATGAGTTCAAGTAGGTTTAACAGAGTTCATCTCAAAATGAAGAATAAATTTAGAAATTACCTAGTTCAACTAGGTCAGATATGTGATCAAAATTTGTTGATGCTTCAAAATGGCTCAATTGTAGTGATCTAGGAAGTTGATATGTATCAAGCGGTTGCAAAGGTGTATAAGACCATTCATCAACCCACTCTTTTGATTCACATTCCTCCCATGCAAAATTCATACAAGAAAAGCAAAAATATGTCATTAATCTAGTAAAAATACCAAGTGATGTTGCATTTGAACTTCTAAATGAGTACATGTCACTTGATCATGTAAGTGTACAAGAATCTAGATAGCTTTCAATGTTAGACTCTCCTATCAACCAAAAAAATATATCAACCATAGACTTACCTTCATTATCTATTCCCATCATAGAGTTGCACCATCACACAATTATTTCTGCATTTATTAACTCCGCACCACCTTTGTACTTCAATTCCTCTCTGCCAAGAGCTCTTTTTACACATGCATGAGCACCATCATGCTCTCCTTTTCCATTCCCCGCCTCAGTGAAATTCCAAAAATGTTGAGTGCCACTTGTCACATGCATCCGAATCAATTAGTAGAACATCCTTGCATTCTTGAATTGTGAGGTGCAATTGTCTGACCATATTATGTATTGGTTGTACTCAATACCTCTTTCTCTTAAATTCTCATAGAAAACTTTGAAGCAACCTTGCACAAACTTTGATGAATGTGTGTGATTGTTAGTGATGTAGAAGTAATACTCTATTAAAACCTTTCTATCTACATCTGTGCTATCATGTGCATGAAAGAATGCTATATGTAAAAAGATTGTCACTTGTATAGATTGGTAATAAATTGCTTGTACTTCATTCTGAGGTTTAAGTGTATAATTCTCAGCAAAATCAACAATGGAGACAATAGTACCAAGGGGAAAAGTCTCCTTACATATCTTGAATTTCTCATCCAACCACCTAGAACTCTATGTGAATTATGTATGTACACATAAACTAGTTTCTCTTGAGAAATCTTCATAAAATCAGCTACACATATATCATTTTTCACTAACTCTAACCTCTTAAGTTCTTTTCCATCTTTTAGACCATAAGCTATTGTCTTGTCTTTTCAAAACTAAACTAGTGTATTTCCAATCTCATTTGTGCTCTATATATGGTGACATATCCACAAATTTATCAGACCACCACATGCACTACAAGATCCATTCAAACACATTATCTTAAAATAAATGCAACCATCATCTCGATTGCATAATACACTTGACATAAAATCTCTTGATGACGTAGGAGGTTCTTGAAGACCACATTCCTCCAAAATAGTGTTAGTGTGAAAAGTACAAAAAACATGATGATATATATCATAATGCATGGAAAATTTAGTATGTACCCTACAGCAACATGTGGTGCATGCATGATTAATCTTAACGTAAAAGGGTTTTCCATTTCAAAAAATCTTTGACTAATTTTAATTTGAGGAAATATTTCATAAATTTTTTTTGTGTCATATCAAAAAATTATTTTGGATGTGGCATACGATTTGTAGATCCTATTCTCCTTCTAACAATGTCTCTTTGGTTGGTTGAAACCCTTGTGTTGTCATGCCAAAACTTTTCAATTAATGTTCTTAATGCATCAACAACAACCTTGTCCTTGCGTGGGAGTCTACCCAAGAATAAACAAAGATAATTAGTGTTTAGATCCTCAATTTTGTCTCACCCATGTAAGGTTTTGTCTAATGTTGATCTACCTATCCTTAATGACTTTCTTGTTTTGCTTACTATAGGAGCTTTTTTCCTTTCCTTTCCCATTATAGTTGATTTGAGGACACGTCGAGTAACATTAGCATCTTTACTGCATGATTTTGAACCAATGAATTGGTATGCATCGAATATATTTCTCACAATGGTTATCTTAGTACTATTTTCAGATTTTCTCAACCCCACAATTCTCATTGTCTCTCTAAATTTCAGATTCTTAATCATTTCAACAACTACTTGACATCTTCTACTTTGATTTAATTTTTCAAAATAGTTATTCCAAATCTTTTTAACAATTATTCTACAATTTATTTCTGAGATTTTATCATGCATTGGCCTCAAAATATTTTCATTAATGTCAATTAGAAACTTTGGTTTTTTATGAATTATTCTAGGAGGTGTTAACACAGTTGCATTCTCTACATTTTCATTAGATGAATTAGGTGCATTTATCCCCATCATTTCAATTGGTGTATCTTGAACATTTTCATTTGTTGTATTAGGTGTATTTGTCACATTAAAATTAACATTTTCATTTTCATCACTTACATTTCATGCATTTGATGATGTACCTTGTCATATTCTCCTCATGCGCTCCCTTTATCTTTCCTTTTCTATCTCTCGTTGTTCAATTGTTCCTCTTTTGTTCTTTCCCATTGTTCAGATTGAATAGACCCTACAAATAATATCATGGACATAGAATAACATGTGAACATCAAATCAAAAAAATAAGAAAAAAATCAATTATTTTTTTGAAACGTGAACTTAAAATGATAAAATAACATCAAAAACACCACTAAACAACACAATTCAATCATTGCAAAGAAAAATCATGCAAAAAAGTGCAAACATGTCTGTTACTAGCATAAAAACATAAAAAAATTAGCAATGGGACCTCAGGATAACTTTTAATGACTATTTTTAGACCGTTGAAGCAAACAAACTTGCAATATTCCTAATTCAACAAAACCCGATCGGGTTGTGAGGACTTAATGGCTCAACATTCCTCTTTCCTCATAACCCGATCGGGTTATGAGAACATAAAGTCTCAACGTTCCTAATTCCTCAAAAAATGATTAGGTTCTAAAAACTAATAAGAGAGAGAGAGAGAGAGAGAGAGAGAGAGAGAGAGAGAGAGAGAGAGAGAGTAAAATGCATAATTTTTACTTCTTGAAAACCCGATTGGGTTTTGAAGAAGTGAAAATTGTGCATTTTATTCTCCAGAACCCGATCGGGTTATGTAGGAGTTGAAATTTAGTACTTTTTTCTTTTCAAAACTTGATTGGGTTATTTTAAATTTAGAAACTTGATTGGGTTATGGCTTGGGAAGATGCTTGGAAAATGACCCAAAGGCTTGGAGGCTCATTTTCCCTCCATTTATGTTCTTTTAGACATTTTTTCATCTTGTAAGATGAATTCTCAACTTTATCTTTATGAGATTTGTGATTTGTCAAGAGGGTAGCTCTGTAATTTTCACCACAATCTCATACATCTTCTTAGCTTTCTAAGAATACAAATTTTTTGATTTTTGGACAAGATTAGCATAGTAAACTTTAATTTTCTTTACCAGTGCCTTGACAATCCTCACAGACATATGTCTACCATTTTTTCATTAAATTTTGATATACTTAACCAAATTAAAAATAAATTACATATTATTCTTCTACACTTGATTCTATACACTTTTTAAAAAAAAGGTTTTCATTTTCAAGTATTTTTATGCAAGTTATGCCCAGCGCATGAACAGGTAACAAATTTTAAGGATGTGGTCACTTCAAAAAATCACAGAAAAAAATAATCATCAAAAAATTAAAAAAAATATAAAACTTCTAGATCTCACTCTTACCTATCATCCTATCAAAGGTATTTTAAAAATACTAAATATAAGTATATCTTTTGTACAACACATGGAAATATCTAAATTATGTTTTTCTAAAATAATCAGGAATAGGTTTTCGTGCGTGCGGGGTTTGACCCTCTTAATCTTATCAGTTTTTAAAAAAAAATAGTATTTTAGAAACTAGATTCAGAGTACTACAATAATTTATTTTACACATCTTATTTTTAGTGCATGACCCTAAAACATCTATTCCAAGTTTAGGTTTACTTGATTTTAGAAAAAAAATGTGTCCAATTATACCCCCCTTTTTGATTCACAACTTGGTGCACATACCCAATCCAATGGTATTTTATAGGTTCCTAGTAGGATCAGGAAGAAAGTTAATGCCCTAGGTGGACATCTCTATGTGGCCACTGAGGTGAAGAATAAAGAAGGTTCCATATCTAGAGTTTGTTGATTGATCAAAGGCTATGCCTTTTTATTTGGGGATAAATTCATGCATAGAGGATGACCAAGGGGTTGGATTGGTGGGTAAGCATAATTGAGAAGAACTTCCTTTGGAAAACAAGCCTAATTAGGAACATTAGGTCTCCTAGTCTTAGTACGGGTTGAGACCTTAGTTTAGTGAACCAAAAAAAACCTTTTGGTAGGGTTGTATAACTCTGTAAAGGGTGTCATAATAACCTACTGGTTTGTGGGGTCCTTTGCAAGAATAAGGAGTAAAGTTGGAAAAATAGTCTAGGAAGGGCTATAAGGAATTAGAGTCCTTTAGTGAATAAGTGTTCACAAGTGGATTGGGAGTGTAGAACCAGTGATTGATTCTTGTGATGTTGTCCTAGAAAACATCTTTTTAAACCCCTTAAGGTCTTTTGGGTCTTGGGAAACACCTCAAGCCTAAGTAAGCCATTTTTTCCTTAAAGGGTGACTTGGAATCTAGGAGGAAAACCTAAGGGTTTGATTAGGTTTTGGAAGAAATAGTTTTAATGGGATATGGAAGCCAAGAAGAAAAGTGAAAATCACCCTATGGAATTAGTGGTAGGAGGTTATAGTGCTTGGCTTTGTCCTTGGATAAGGAACCTATCATAAGGATAGAGAGTGGTACAGAGTGCACACAACAAGAAGTGTAGGTTGGCCCACCCTCTTTAACAATTAGATGATGTTCCCAATTTCACTTATCCTTCAATAGGATAGTCTAAAATTTCCTTGCACAACATAAGCCTATGTCCCTTTTTTACAATGTGATCCTTCTCAAATTGTTCTACTCCAAATCTCCTAGGTTATAGTGTTCCTAGAGACACTCTTCCCTTATCAATTCCTAACAATGGAATACTTGTCTTAAAAAAATAATAGACTTACCTTAAGGGTTATAACCTTCCTATAAACCCCTAAGAATCCACTTCTCTCAGTCAAATAGACTCTACAATCTTGCAAACATGAAATTCTCAGAATTTGTCCTTATTCCTACTATGCCTATAACAGTATTTTTTACATCAATACAAGAAATGAACATGGGACCAAGACTATTTGATATGGTTTCTAGAACCTTCCAACATCACTCTTACCATCCCCAAAGCAACAACCAACCACTCTACTCCTACACCTTCAAATAGTCACAACAACTCTCTCGCCTAATTGATCAAGTTAGACTAGGGTCAAATGGAATGGTCCAAAGGTGGGTACCTAAAATGGATGCAAACACTTGGTGGTCTTTAGTGATCCTCAAACACTTTGAATCAATCAAAAACTTGGACCCGAATTTCCCTTATACTACTGTTACATGCATTTCTCCTCTTCACTGGCTAAATACATGGTAGATATTTAGCCTAGGGCATCAACCTTGAAGAAAGACGACAACTTCCCCAACTCTGAGACTTTATATTATTAAAATACAATGCCTTAACTTTGTTTTCACCAAGGGAATTTAATTCCAATGGTGAAAATAAAAGTTAGGGCCAAATCTCCATGATAGTGCCAAATAGTGAGGGTTTCAGACCTGGTCTGACAGAGAAGTTGATATCTTGTGCAACCAAACACCAAATCAATTGAAAAAGAAATCAAACTTATACCCTGACCCTGAAATGTTAATCAATCTACTTATTCAATCTGTACAAGACTATACAGAACAGAAAATTGCTCAGAAATGGTGGTTTTTTCATTCAATTTTTCTTCAAAAGGTCTCTTGACTCAATCTCTCAATTGGAAAAGCTTCATACATCTTAAATATGTCCCCATAAATGATCCAACCAATTCAAAATGTGGTTGTGACCATTGGGATAAAAGTTGCAACAGTCGAGCAACTTTTAGAAATGTTGCATTAACAACTTTTTGTAACATTGACAACATTTTTTCAATTTCCATCAATTTGGACATTAATGAATCCCAATGGATTGGTAATGACTCACAACACCTAAAAATGATGTCAAATATGACCTTAGAGACACTTCTGCAACTTGGAAGATATTATTGCATAAAAAACACCTAAAGATACTCCAATGAACTAAGACATCTTTAGTTTATAAATGTACCAAAAGATCCTTGTCCACACAAGATGGACCAAATACAATCATGCTAGGATGGTTCCAAACTCATCCCTTATTACTTTGGAAAAAAAAAAGTAAAATGAAATAGAAGGCTTAGGTGCCCTGCACTAGAGAGTAGGAAAGAAAGGACTCTACATCATTAGGTATCAGAGCGTAGAAAGATGCTTAGGGAGAAGGATTTTGGGAAGTATGTTAGAAGAAGAAGCAGAAATTAAGGCTATAGAATTTCCTCCAAGAGTAACCAATATAGAACTTGAAAATATTGTAAGAGAGAAGATGACAGAGAGAGAGAGAGAGAGAGAGAGAGAGAGAGAGAGAGAGAGAGAGAGAGAGAGAGAGAGAGAGAGAGAGAGAGAGAGAGGNGAGAGAGAGAGAGAGAGAGAGAGAGAGAGAGAGAGAGAGAGAGAGATGACTCTAGAAATGAAGAAGAAAGGGGTGAGGAGATACCCTTGGGCAGGAAGAAGAAGAGGTTCTTGCAGAAAAAACCACTCCTAAATGCCTTGAAGTCCATGGGGAGAAGGACCATGGAGGTAAAGTTAGATATGCTAGTGTTTAGTGGGAAGATGGACCTAGATTTGTTTATGGATTAGATAGGCTCCCTTACAATTTTTTTTGAATGTGAAGAGATCTTTGAAAACTAGAAGGTAAAGATAGCCAAGTCTAGACTAAAGGGAGCATCCCTGACTTGGTGTAATTTCTTTCAAGTTGAAAGAATGAAGAGTGGTAACAATAAGATAACTACTTGGAAGAGTATGGTGACTTTGGTTAAAGAGACCTATGTGCAAGAGGATTATGTAGTACAACTTCATAAGAGAAGAAAAAGTCTAAGACAAAAGGAGATGGATGTCTCCAATTATATAGAGGAGTTTCAAAGGCCCTCACTATGAAATCCAAGACTATGGAACCAAAGAGTGAGAGGGTGGCTAGATATCTTAATGGCCTAAGTATGAACATTCAAGATGAACTAATTCTTTTGACCCCAAACACCATCCACAAATTTCATTAGTTGGCATTAAGGGTTGAAGAAAATTTGAAAAGGAGACATGAAAAAAATAGGAGAGGGAGAGACCAAAGAGAGTTTAATAGCGGAGGCAGAGGGATGTCTAGTGGAAGGGGTCAAAGTTTCAAAGCCCCTGGTGAAGCTAATCAAGAGAATACTAAAGGGGAGAGTAGTTATAGAGGTTCTTTTATAGGAAGAAGATCCAATTCAAGGGGAAGATTTGGAGGGAGGAATTATGAACCATACAAGTGTTTTAGATGTCACCAATTTTGACACATGGCTTCAAGATGTCCTAAGAAAGCATGCTCGAGTTCTCAAGGAGAAAGGAGAAAAAATTTGCTGAGGGAGGATGATTGTTAAAGTGTCAACTCTCCTAGGTCATTTGTGGCACCAGAGAAAGGGGAGGTACTCATGATGAGGAGGACACTGCTCAAGGCACCATGCCCACCAGAACCATCACAAAGAAACACTTTGTTAAGTACCTAATGCAAGCTTGGAAGTAAGGTATGCAAAGTTGTAATTGATTATGGATCTATTGATAATTTGGTTTCTATTGAAATGATTTAAAAGTTGAAGATAAGGAGGGTGCCACATCCAAGCCATTACAAAGTGTCATGGATCAATAAGGGCCAACATACCATCATTGAAGAACAATCATGGGTGGAATTTCAGATTGTAAAATACAAATACAAGATACTATGTGATATAGTGTCCATGGATTCCTGTCACCTACTTTTAAGGGGACCTTGGCAGTATGACTTGAAAGCAATTCATGATGGGGAAAAGAACACTTATAGAATTATGCATGTCAGAGAGAGGACAACATTGTGACTGGTGCCTGATAGTCTAGAGGATCAGAAGGAATCCAAGTTCATATTTGTGGGAGTAAAGGAATTCCTTGAAGTGATAAAGGAGAAGCACACACAATTCTATGCCTTGGTGATCTTACCCAAACAAGATAAGAAAGAGGTAGTAAAGGAGAAAGCATTTCCTGAAGGAGAAGTAGAGGAACTACTAAACATGTATAAAGGTATTGTGGCCAAAGCCTTTGCAAATGATTTACCCTATAAGATAAATTAGTCATAAAATAGATTTTATCCTTGGTGCCACTTTTCTTAATAAGGTTTCTTACAAATTGACACCTCAACAGAATGAGGAAATGACATGACAGGTCCAAGATTTGTAGGAAAAAGGCTTGATAGCTAGAAGTTTAAGTCCATGTGGAGTCCCTTCTCTATTGGCTCCAAAGAAGGATGGGACTTGGAGATTGTGCACAGACTCAAGGGCTATTAACAGGATCACAATTAGGTATAAGTTCCCTATGCCTAGGATTGAAGACTTGTTGGATCTTTTGGGAGGGGCCAGATACTACTCCAAGGTGGATTTGAAAAGTGGATACCACCAAATCAGAATAAGGACTGGAGATGAATGCAAGATTACCTTCAAAACCAATGAGGGCTTATATGAGTGTAAAGTGACAAATTTCTGCTTGCCAAATGCACCTAGCACACTCATGAGGCTCATGAATGAAGTATTGAAGCCTTTTCTTGGAAAATTTGTTATAGTTAATCTAGATGACATCCTAATCTTCAGTACAAACAGAGATGAGCACTTGAGACATCTATATTTCATTTTGAGAAGATTATTTCATGAGAAAATCCTAATCAATTTGGAAAAGCATATTTTTATGGAGAAGGATTTGATTTATTCAAGTTTTATGATATAAGGAGGAAATCTAAAGATGGGTCTAGACAAGGTGGAGGCCATCTTTAATTGGCCCTCCCCAAGAACCATGACTGTGGTGAGAATTTTTCATGGACTTTTCACTTTCATAAGAGAAGACAAAGTCTAAGACAAAAGGAGATGGATGTCTCTAGTTATATAGAGGAGTTTCAAAGGCCCTCACTATGAAATCCAAGGCTGTGGAAACAAAGAGTGAGAGGGTGGCTAGATATCTTAATGGCCTAAGTATGAACAACCAAGATGAACTAAGTCTTTTTACCCCAAAAACCATCCACAAATGTCATTAGTTGGAATTAAGGGTTGAAGAAAATTTGAAAAGGAGATATGAACAAAATGGTAGAGGAAGAGACCAAAGAGAGTTTAATAGCGGAGGTAGAGGGATGTCTAGTGGAAGTGATAAAAATTTCAAAGCCCCTGGTGAATCTAATCAAGAGAATACTCAAGGGGAGATTAGTTATAGAGGTTCTTTTAGAGGAAGAAGATCCAATTTAAGGGGAATATTTGGAGGGAGGAATTGTGAACCATACAAGCGTTTCAGAGGTCACCAAGTTTGACACATGGCTTCAAAATGTCCTGAGAAAGCAAGCTCAAGTTCTCAAGGAGAAAGGAGGACAAATTTGGTGAGGGAGGATGGTTTTCAAAGTGTCAACTCTCCTAGTTAATTTGCGGCACCAGAGCAAGGGGAGGTACTCATGATGAGGAGGACACTGCTCAAGGCATCATGCCCACCAGAACCACCACAAAGAAAGACTTTATTAGGTACCTCATGCAAGGTTGGAGGTAAGGTATGAAAAGTTGTAATTGATTATAGATCTATTGATAATTTGGTGTCTATTGAATTTATTGAAAATTTGAAGCTAAGGAGGGTGCCACATCCAAGCCCTTAAAAAGTGTCATATATAAATAAGGGCCAACATACCATCATTGAAAAATAGTCATGGGTGGAGTTTCAGATTGGAAAATACAAAGACAAGATACTATGTGATATAGTGTCCATGGATGCCTGTCATCTACTTTTAGGGATACCTTGGCAGTATGAATTGAAAGCAATTCATGATGGGGAAAAGAGCACTTATAGAATTCTACATAACAAAGAGAGGAAAACATTGTCACCAGTGCCTGATAGCCCATAGGATCAGAAGGAATCCAAGTTCATGTTTTTGGGAGTAAAGGAATTCCTTGAAGTGATAAAGGAGAAGTACACACAATGCTATGCCTTGGTGATCTTACCCAAACAAGATCAGAAAGAGGTAGTAAAGGATAAAGCATTTCCCAAAGCATAAGTAGAGGAACTACTTAACACATATAAAGGTATTGTGGCCAAAGAATTTCCAAATGCATTACCCCTGTAAGAGAAATTAGTCATAAAATATATTTTATCCCTCGTGCCACTTTTCCTAATAAGGTTTCTTACAAATTGAAAACTCAAAAGAATAATGAAATGACAAGACAGGTCTAAGATTTGTTGGCTAAAGGCTTGATAGCTAAGAGTTTAATTATATGTCCAGTCCCTGCTCTATTGGCTCCAAAGAAGGATGGGACTTGGAGATTGTGCACAGACTCAAGGGATATTAATAGGATCAAAATTAGGTATAGGTTTCCTATGCCTAGGATTGAAGACTTGTTGGATTTTTTGGGAGGGGACAGATACTAGTCCCTGGTGGATTTGAAAAGTGGATACCATCAAATAAGAATAAGGACTAGAGATGAATGCAAGATTACCTTCAAGACCAATGAGGGCTTATATGAGTGGAAAGTGATGCCTTTCTACTTGTCAAATGCACCTAGAACATTCATGAGGCTCATGAATGAAGTAATAGAGCCTTTTCTTGGAAAATTTGTTATATTTTATCTAGTTGACATCCAAATCTTCAGTACGACCAGAGATGAGCACTTGAGACATCTAGATTTGGTTTTGAGAAGATTATTTGATGAGAAAATCCTAATCAATTTGGAAAAGCATATTTTTATGGAGGAGTTGATTTATTCAGGTTTTATGATATCAGGAGGAAATCTAAAGATGGATCTAGATAAGGTGTAAGCCATCTTGAATTGGCCCTCTCCAAGAATCGTGAATATGGTGAGAATATTTCATGGACTTTCCACTTTCTATAGGAAGTTCATTAAGGGCTTTTTGCCTAATTTGTGCTCCAATCTTAGAGAATATAAAGGGAGGAAAGAAGTGTATATTTGTGTGGATAAAGGAAGCAGAGGATGCTTTCCAAACTCTGAAAAAGGTGATATAATAACCAGTGCTTGTTTTTCCATACTTTCACAATTTTTTTACCATAGAATGTGATGCATCTAACATGGCCATAGGTGCAGTGTTGAGTCAAGAAGGAAGGCCCATGGCATTTTTCAATAAAAATCTCAACGAAACTAAGAGGAGGTACTCTTATTATGATTTGCAGAGTTAGAGAGATTTCATCTACTTATAGTTATACTAAACATTCAAAAAATCAACAATGCTCTAACACACTACACTAAATACCAAAGAAATATACAACCATCAGTTCACATTTTATCAGTAGCAAAGGAAAGGAGGTCATTACTCTACTTTAAGTATCAGAGTAAAGGACATGAAGAACACAAAGCATAACATACCATTAACCTATAAGATAGAATGCTAACAACATCATCGAGATAACTCTTCCTTCTTCATTAACATCTTTTCAAGCAAGCACTGGTGCATGGTACAATGGTGGCTCCAAGGGAGCATTTAACTATTGAAAGCTTAAAACTATGGAGCATTGAGCTCTACAACTAAGAACTGAGAAAACTTGATTGCTATTAGCTATGGACTGCAAAATCATCAATTTCACTAACCCTTGGAATGAGGTTAGAATTATTATTTATACACATCACTTGACCTAAACCTAACCCTAACTTATTTACACTTTACAATACAATACATTATCTGGCAGCTGAGACTACCTGCACCACGCTACAAGAGACCTCAAGATGAAAAAGGTCTGACATGTTAGAAGAATAAGAAAAGAAGAGAGGAGTGGAAGAATCAACCTCGAGAAGGGAGCTAAGAGGAGAAAGAATAAATCCAATCCCCCAGGGACTGAGGCTACATGACTCATCAATGTTAAAGCGGCGCCCTATCCTTGATGCACTAGGTGTAACTTTGAAGTGGCACCTTGGGAAGACCATGTGTCAGAAAACCTCTTGTCTATCTGACATGCCTTGTTGTGATTACCTACCTTCTAAAAACCTTTATTAACTACTTTGAAAGTGACCGATCAACCTTGGAGACCGAGACACAGGTCACTTAAAGAATACAAAAATGTAGGATCCAAAATTTTGGAATTCGAGAACCCACATTTCAAAAGAAAGAGTGGATGAATACAAAAACACATCTTCCGCTGAACATCTCTAGAATACGGAGGGCTTTATTGCTCCTTATTATTTTTCCCAAGCCTCCAACACTTGTCTTATACTTTCTTCATCTATACTCTGGATGCTATCCCATTGACTGCGAATAGCTTTCACTGCCTTCTCAACTTCTCTGACCCCATTTTGGAATTCATCCACCATTTTGATGGCATCATGCAATCAGATCATAGTTTTTGTCAATCTGGATAACCTGCCCTGGTCAAAATCTCTAGCTGGCAGATACAGGGACTCCATCTGCTCAGCCAACTTGCTGAGGACATAGTCCTCCAGGGTACATGTTTCGATGGTGAAGGGATCAACTTGCGATACCCAGACCATGAATGCCTTAAATAAACCCAAGGGATATCAGGCTACCGTTATCTTCTCTCTTACAAGGTCTTAACCAGTTCTTTGCAAACCTCAATTTTGAGGGCAAGTCTAGAGTACTGGACCTGGAGTGAATCATATGATTCTTCTCCTAAAATTCTAGACTCTATGGCAACTTCTTCACCTAGGTTGCGGATATCTTCCAGCTCCTTCCACTTTTCATATTTTTCCAAATCTTGCTCCCATATCTGAGCAGAGCATCTTGCATGGCTGAGAATAGAATCAACCCTATAAAGGTCTAGGAGGGATGCTGCAAAAAATTGTCTCATTGCGGTCACCTACTCAGTGGCCAACCCATCCACAGCTTGTGATTTCTTCTTCATTATCCCCAGAGAATCCATGTCGCCCTGTGCAAGTGGCAATCTAGAGGAAGGGGTTCTGGGGTAGACTACGGCCAATGGCTGTGTGAGTTCTACTAGAAGTGCGAGGAGATTGGCATTTGTTTCTCTTTCCTCCTTTAGCTTCTAGCCCTACTTTATGTATCGGGACTCTATTGCCTTGGTGGCTTCTTTCAGCAAGTCCAATTTGACTTTCTTATCTCTCTTCCCCAATGCTACCTCTGTTACATTATAGTCTTTAGGCCTTATGACCACCACATCTGCATCAATAGGGTGTGTTGTGATTGTCGCAATAGTAATACCAATGGGGCTAGTCTGGAGAGTATGGACTGCCCACGCTTTCTTGGGCTTCTTAGCCTCTATATTCATGGCCATCATTTTGGCCAAAGAGAGTGGAGCACTTGTGGTTGCTACCAGGTTCTTTCTTTTCTTGGATTCCACCAGCCATTGGGATGGCTTTACTACTAAGACCTATTCATTAGGATTCCTTTCAAAATCTGGCAGCACATTCCCAGAGTGTATGTTATGTTTAGGCTCTTTATCCACCAATCATTCTGGTTCTTCTTGTTCTTGTTCCTTTTTTGTCTCCTATTCTTCGAAACCCTCAAAATTTTTTTCCATACTGGCATCTTTTGTTGCACCATCTAGAGCCTTCTCTCTAGCCTCAATCACTTCTGTATTTTCAAGGACTTTGTCCCTCTTGGTGCCAACTGTTTCTTCATTTTCTTTATCTGGGACTTCCTGGTCCATTTTCTACTGCTACTCGTAGGCCACATTGGATTCATCTATTGGAGTGTTTTCCTCCACTAGAATATCTTTTGGAGGTGGGTGAGGTCTCTAGCCAAAATTTAGCAAGACGACCACCATTATTACCTTACCGAAAGTGCTCCGGGGCACTTGGTCACCCAGAGTTACCAAAGGTGTTTGAAGCATGATGGTTGGAGGTACAGTTGTTCCCTTGGGTCTGGGTTCTCTGACCATCAGTTACACATTTGTGGGCTACCTTGGTGCATTCTCGGTCTCCTGGACTAGTATCCTCTCCTGCTTAGGTTCTATTTTTACTTCTTCCCAAGCCTCTTGCTCTGATGTATCCTTTTCTATGGGAATTTATTCTTTGTCCTAAGCTGAAATTTTCTTCCACCACATGGCCAATACCATGCTAAATCTCTAGGAGCTCCTCCGCCGAGAAGGTGTCGTCAAAATCATCATGCGGGGGTGAGGAGTCTGAGATATCTTTGAGTTCGAGAGAGTCTAAACTTACATCTATAGGGGGCATCTCAGGCATATCAAGACTGGTGGTTGTACTGGGTGTAGGTGTCACCTCCTTCTTATTCCTTATAAGTGAAGCCCCAATATCTAGAATACTAGTAGACTCTGCCTCAGTGAAATTCTATTTGTTCATCATAGCTACCAATGAGGAGGATCCCTTCGGGTGAGCAGATGCCAATGGAGTTATAGGGAGACCGGTGGATACCTGCATGCTTAGTTGTTGACTGGTCATCTTTTCTGACTCCATTTGTTGATGCAGGTGGGCCAACAGAAGTGTAGGAACCTAGGGGGGCACCTTGGGAACTGGGGCACCCTCTTTCCCTTTCCCTTTACTTGTGTTTGCTTCAGTGGCCATGACAAATGAGGAAGGTTCAGCGTCGACTGAAGAGGGGATGGTCTTCTTGACCATTGATTTCTTTCAGGTGCTTTTAGGACACACCCAGGTGAAGTACTGATGAATTGCCTCCAAAATGGGGTGGCTTACCCCATCAATTGTTAGATCCTCTAGGATGGCCCAATCCACCAGAGGAAGATTCTATTTGTTTAGCCCTTATCCTTTGTATGTTGGATCCTCCAGTGGCCCATCATCTTTAAATCCCTTCGGGAAGGTCCAAAGGTCCAGTGCTTTCATGAGCCCCTTGCTCATCCTTGTATTCTGTCAGGCCCAAAGATCAAAACTATCCTGGTAGTTCACCTAGAAGTATTTAATATCCACTTCATGCAGCTCAAACACCCAAGGTAGTGATGTGGTAATCTTACCGCGGGGATCATAATTTTTTGGGCATGGTGGAATTCCACTAGCCCTAAGCTCTTAAATTCATTGTTTACCTCCCATGCTACGGTGAGGCTGCATGTGTAATTCCCACAAGAGAAAGGGAATGGGATGTTGACAACCTTCTTCAATGTGAAGAAGGCGTGTAGATCCATCATCTACCAGGAGAATTCTAAGAGAATAATTTTCTCCCCGCAATTCCAGGGAAGAAGATAGGGCTTCCCATTGAAGCCTGTCACCCTAATGTAGGTGTGATGCCAAAATTGAATAACATACTGGCCGTAGGAGATAACCAGAGTCATCTCCACCTATGAGAGGTGGTACCTGAAATCCTGAGTAAGTGTTAAGATATTTTGGTAAATGAACGCATCATTTACCCAACAGAAATTTTGGAAACTAAGTTCCCACTGTAACTAGGGATAATGATCCCATAGTGTGACTTGTCCTGGCCCATTTCCAAGCTCTTCAATTGTGCCCAAACCCAAAAAATTTGGTCTTTGTTGTGCTAACACTCACAACACATATTAAGTCATATAAAACTAAGAGGTATAGGTGATGATCCTCATCTGTGTATCCACATGGTTGGCTATGATAGTCACCTAGTTGAAGGTCCTGTTGTGTGTGGTGATGCAGTATAGAAAATAATACATCCACACTGAGAATTCCTAGGCGTGGGGCCATCCAAAGATCTTGCATAAAAATATGATTCCCGCTTGAATGGGCTCCTTGAAATCCCCGCGGGGAATTTCAAACTTCATTGTTTTATGGTCTTGCTTTGGAGACTTCAGCCACTGACTGTTGAGGTGTTGTCAGGAAATGGTCTTCGCTTCACCAAATTCCTTTAGTGAGTCAACCTAGGTGACAACAGTGGACCCCTTGAACTAAGGAATCCCCAATCTGAAAGAAAAAGTTGGAGCATCCAAGGTGACGATTGTGGCAGGGTATTGTAGTGGCCAGGGATTTGGAAGCAGAACTGTGTGAGTAGGTGCATTATATAGTATTGCCAGCTGCTTTATTAATTCTGGTGACTACTCTGAACATGGAAAGTTTTTCACCTTTATGATGTCAGAGGTGGCCAAGCATGTGGCCACCTTGTCCCCTTCGGCCTTTAACTTGTAAATGGTCTGGATCAGACCCTGTAATTTGGCCCAAGTTCTGGGGTCCATATCTATTATTTCCTAGACCTTGGAGTCCACCTTGGACCTCGCAATAGCTCCCTCCTTTGGATATTTGGAGGTTAAAGGAAACTTTGCTAACATTATCTCCATTTTGGACTTTGTAGCTACCTAGGTGGAAGTGGTAGGTAGTTCCAGACTATCAGAAGGGGCGATAACGTTAGACATCTTTGATCAACCTATCCACAACCTGCAAGACTAGAAAACTGTCATAACATGATACATGCATAAAGAACACTAAAGTTTTGGAACATTGCCACCCTGCTGTGCCTATCCAACAAATGTTACATTCATCAAAATAATCTCCAAATACTTGAGATAAATGTGAGTTAAATCCTGGGGTGTCTAGATCTACTAAAAAGAGGAAATACAAGACAAGGGGCAGCAAAGGCCCGGAGTTCAAACAAAATAGCTATTTTCATGCCGATGTGATTAATGGAAAACCTAATTTGGCTGATGTGGGTTGGTATGTGATCACATCATAGGTGCCGTAAAGGCATTGAAAGAATTAATGAGACAAGTGGGATGACACAGGGTAAAAATGAATGCCAGACTGGATGTATTTGAATTCTCACTCATGGGAAATTAATTCCACCATCAATGCGACAAGATAGAGGAGAGAGAAAGCTACCATGGCTCAAACCAAAAAGGTGCTGAGTTTGAACCATGGCAGCTTCATCTTAATGAGCTTGGTCTCACAAGGAAAAAATGCAGGATAGAGCACAAGGAACTCACGAGCTCAGAAGGATATATAGAAAATATACATAAAGAAATATAGAGGGCTGAGGGCAAAAATAGATATACACAAAATATATAGAAGTATACATCATTTATAGAGATAGATGAACTATCCCAAGGCACTATACACTATTTACATTAATCTACAACAGCATGGATGGTGGAAAACCCTCTAGTAGTGCCAACCCACCAATAGGAGGCAGACCAAACAAACAAAAACCAATAGAACAAAAAATGAAACAAAGAAAAATGAAAATAGAACCAGAGAACAAAATGGAAACGACAAGAAAAATGCAGAAATGAAAAAGAACCAGAGAACCTACCTGGAAATCCATATAAGAGTGGGGGAAGAGAACACTAGGAGCACTCCTGCAATGAGCTCTACCTTCAAATGACCACGAACAGGCACCTCAAAGCAACATGAAACAACACACTAGGCACAGGGTAATCACAGTTTAATCAGTGCTCAATCACTATTTAATCACTCTGAGCACAAGTGTTTTAATCATGGTAACTGTGAAAGTGACATGTAATTCCTATTTATACTCATGGTAAAAGTGAGTTACCCTTTTCCCCACAAACTCTGGAACAACTCTGTTAAGATCTACTTTGTTAAGAGCTTTAGCAACACTGTTTAGTATGCACATGGTTAAGAGATTTACAAAGGATTGTTAAATCCACCTTTCTTAAAAGGATTTCTTCTATTTGCTACACTTGTTAGAATGTAGACAAAAATACTCATTGACATGAGTGTATGCAATCTACAATTTTTGATTATAAATCCATTAAACTCACATGTGCAAAGTATCATGTAATGTGATTGATTAATACCTTTGTTGCTCGGTAGCCTTGATTCTTGGTACTTGATAACCAAATTCATCTTTTGTTTCTCTTGCTTGAAACTTTCAGTCTAATCCATAGATGTGCTCCTTGGCTACTATCATCCTCACATCCATCTTGAATGAATGACTAAATATCTTTTTATATAATAGATTTTACCTTTTTAGTTTTACGTTTTACAAACTTAACTCTATGATCAAAGGTTTACAAATTGACCTTGATCTCCTAGTTTGCATGTTTTTAATCAGTTAGACTGATTAAAATAATTATAATTATCTTTCTTGTCCCTCAAGAAATGGTTTGAAATCAAATCAAAACTCTAAATATAAAACATAAGTGTTTTATTTGACGTGGAAGTCAGATCCACTTTTCTCGCAATATAACTGACTTTCGGTGACTGATGCTCAGGTTGCTCTCAAATTCTTTCGGTGTTCCTTCTGTGAATTTTCTATCGAGTTCCCTTGCTCTGAAAGGTTCATCTCTTTTCTACTCTTTCAAATTACTCTGTAATCAAGTCTGTCGGTTCACACTGTGTTGTTGGGTTCCGCTGTCGATTTACTCTTGTCGGGTCCCACTATTAACTTTTTTGGTTTGCACTTGTAAGCTGTGTCTTTGGTTTATACTGTAGACTTTTCTATCAGGTTGTGCTAAAACCTATCTTTTGGTGTAGTCATTACTGATGCTTTTCCTTTGCATACTAATGGAAAAATATATGTCATCAATCTCCCCCTTTGACATTAGTATAAAAAATTGATATGTGCAAAATACTAAAAAATATTTATAGTATGTACACCACGTATATTACTTAGTCATTTCATGACTCCCCCTATGCATACCTTGGTATAGTATAGTATATGTGTATGTACACTTGTATTTATACTATTTCTTACTTTTCACCTTGTCTTTTCCCTTTGTGCTATATGTACTATACATATCATTCTCCCCTATTGTACATATCATTTTCCCCCTTTTTTGATAGTAAGGGAAAAGGTGTATGCCTATAATTTATCAAAAATGTGAGAGTTAGAGGTCTTCATTTCCTCCACCATCTTCTCCCATTTCTCCTTTAGATGCTTAACATCCATATCCTCTAGTGTAATCCTAGCATGCATATCGTAGATGTTGTGTGCTACAAACATCTTGGGGGTAGAAATTAGCTATCTTGCCGAACTTATGTACTATTTTAGAAGTGTGAGGTTTGGTAAAAGTTGAGCCTATAGCTTGGTAACCTCTTCTCTGAATTGTGATTCTTCTTCCCAATTTTCTTGTCTTAACCTTTTGATCTCTATTATATTTTCATAATTCAATTTGATTGCATTTTCATATGTGGTTAGACCTTTAGCACTTGAATTTAGATCTGAATCTAACTTTGCAATCTTTTCACTATTCTCTTTAGTGAATTTGTCCAAAGTGCATAGCTTTTGAATTAATTAAATAGCTTCAATAATGATTGGATCTAACTCATCTGCTAGTTCTAAAAGTTTTACCTTATTTTTTGCCACTTCTTGGCTGATCTTTTCTGTCAATTTGTATTGGAACTTTTTTTATGCTCATTCTTCAATAGCCTTTTCTACATCTAGATTCTAAGTTGTGATTGTATCGATGAGAACTGAAAGTTCATCTAGAATAGGGGCATTGTGATCAACATCAATGCCGAGAACTATCTGGTTGAAGATATCCCTTGTGGTCTCTATTACTAAGGAGTGTTGGTGCTCCTTTTTAATATTTTTCTTGCAAAGCTTTCCTTTGACAAATTTATCCATATTCTTGGACTGATTTAAAATCTAAAGTAGCTAGATCACACTTTGGTATTTCTATGATCTCATCAAGTGTGACCTCTAACTTCTTCTTCTTTGTTTTCTTCTTTTTCTTTTGAGATGGACCTGTATGCAGAACCATAGCCAGCTTCTCTACTTGGTCTGATGTGCTAGATGAGGTTATCGACAGAGTAGTGCCTTTTTTTTGTTGCACTTTGGTCTCTACCTTCTGGCTTTGAGTGGACATCTCCACATCAACCTTTACATTACCTAAAGCATCTCCTTCAGTGTCTGTAGGAGTGGCATCTTTGGTTTTGTCTCCTTCACCGGTATCCTTCTGCACTTCATTTGTAATTTTCATTTGTGCATCTTTTTTCTATTTGATCTCCATCTTTTTGTGTGAGATCTTCACTTGTTACATTTTGATCCCCTTCGATGACATTCTGGTCATCAGTTGTGTCTTTCTTTTCTCCTTCCCATGCATCCTTAGGTATGCTTGCATTAGGCTCATGGGTCTTCTCCTTCTGTGAGATTATATTGATTGCCTAAATAAATAGTGGCATCTTTCCTGGTATGTTTACTTATGCAACATCAATATATGTATCTTGATCCTTGGGCTGATCAGATGTAATATTGATATCTTCATCTCCCTTTACCTTATCTGCATAATCTTTGGTAATATCAGTGATAGTATCATTCGGCCAAGTTTCATTAGCAATATCCATATCCTTGTTGGCTTCTTTTTCTAATTCTACTATTGTGACATCCTTTGTGTCATTTATAAGGATATTCTCTAGGCTAGGTTTAGTCAAAGAGTCATCATTGTGTGGCTTATTTGTGAAAGGTAATCCTCTCTCGGGGCTTGCTTCTTCAGTAGGTCTATTGAGTATTTTACTCCAAATTTTGTTACTTTCCTTCTCTATCTCTATAAGCCTGCCCTCTAGAACCTTGCAAGCTCTCAACTTGGGTGAGAACTCCTTTACATGTTTCTCCATCATCTCCTTTATTTCTTCCATTTTGGATTTGGGAGGCATAAGAGAAACTAGGAATCTTTCCCTTATCTCCTAATTCTTTAATGCATAAGTCCATCTAGCAGATAATATTTCATGTAGTTCTTTTGGCATTTTGTCATCAAATTGTATAGATACATATTTGAAGTTGATCATTTTTTGATGAGTGCCTCCTCAATCTTGTTTTGATCTTCAGGCTCTAGTGTTAGCCATTTTCTAACTTTAGTGTCGGTTAAGCCACCTCTTTTTGTGATTGACTCACAAATCTCATCAATAGTTTCAGGAATCTTACTCTTTTCTGTTTGGACAGATTCATCCTGCTGAGTATCTTCAATATATTCCTTGGTTAGGATTAATTTCCTTTTCCTCTTTGGTGCTTTGGTCTTTTTGGTTTGAGGTTTTCTTTTGTAGGTCCTTACTTGACCTTTCTTAACAGATGGTGAGTCTTCCTTTCTTGTTTGGCTCCTTGTCCTCTGAGCAGCTATTATTCTTTCCTTCTTTGGGGGCGGGGGTGCATCGAACTCTGTTGACTCTGAGTCACTCACCTTTTCTGCTTCACCAATGGGTAACTGACCCTTAGTTTCCTCTATCTTTTCAATTTCTTCCTCATTGACCAATACCTTTGTTTTCAAGGTCTTTACCATTTTGTCTTTCTTCCTATCAATCTTCTTCACAACTAATCTTGATTTGATTCTTTCCTTGGCTTCTTGAAAGGTTCCAAACCTTGGTTGTGATTTATCCAATGGTACATTCAATAATTCTTGAATAGCATTTGTTGCTTGATCTATGTTGAATTTAGAGTCAAGTGGAGCTAACCAAGATGTCATTGGTATAGCTGGTTTGATTAGGGTAGTATTGGTGTCCACCGAGAAATAAATGCCACTCTTTTATTTCTCTACCACTTGTTCTGGTATCCTCATTCTCTTTCATATTCTCTCTTTGAATCTAGAGAAATACTCATCCATTACTGATTCAAAATCATCTCCAAGTGACTTGATGAATTAACTTATTTGAACTATCACTGGTCGGGTAGTGTCTCATTTCACATTACTGATAGATGGGAAGTTTTCTTGGAAGTAGAAAAATATACATATTAACAGAGATCCAAATTTACATGAGTTGGTATTTGTAGACTTGATTGTCCTCATGTTCTCATCTAATTATCTGAGTAGTAGTTTAGATAGGTCGAATTGTCATCCCTTCTTGACAATTTTATGTGATGTGTCCACTGCTCTGAATGCAATGTTGTTCAACCTGCTAGCCTGAAAGAACTTGTATCCTAATACACATGCTCCAAATTTCATTTCATTATCATTTATGGTGGATACCTTTAATCCTCTTCCATCCCATGTAGCTCATGTGGTCTTCTCAATATCAACTCAAGGAGGGTGTTTAAGTGCCTTTAGTTTCTTGGTTAGAGGATAACCGATCACAGTGTGTATAACATCCCTGGTTATCAATTTAGTCTCATCTAGCCACATCTTTTGGTCATGCATTCTTCTTAGCACTAACTAAATCCATTCAATTTTGAACTCCTTTGGGAAACATATGGAATTTGTGAGCCCTTTTACCTCAATGTGATTATGCTCATCTTTTATGGTTCCATAATCATTCCAAAGCTTCTTGTAAGCTTTGTCAACTTCAAGATCTACAATTTTTGCAATCTTGCAGTGAATGTAGGATCTAACATCCTCGATAAAGAAAACCCTATGTGGAATTTTGGAAAATGCTCTAGAGTTGTTAGGTTGTGAGGAAACCTCTGGAAAGATTTTATACTTAGGTTCCTCACATGTACTATTCTTTATTAGATTAACCTTAATCTCCTTAGCATTCTTGATTTTAGAGGTTCTTGATGTAGTTGCCATCGTTTATGAAATTAGGGCTTTTTTCCATAAATGAAAGTAGAGTTCTCAGTTATCTTTGTTACTTACATCAACCTCTGTAGATTCTAGGAATCTATTTGGAGTGCAGGGAGTCAATTTGTGGGTGCTCTACAATTGGGTCACTTTGTGCTTAGGTTTTTCTCTACTTCTTCACTCTGGTCGCTGTGTGAGTAATGAAACCCTTCCATTGTCTATTTGTAGACTTTAACCTAAGTCATTTCATAAATTATCAACCACTTCTCAATGTGTGAAGATGGAGTCATCAGGTGATACATAAATAACATTCTTGCTGAGAATGCGATGCTTCATGACAACTGTCAACTTATTACATCAACCGACAGATTTTGGTATTTGGCGAAGACAACATGTCAACTTTCATGATTACCAATGGATCTCAGTTTGTACTTAGCAACTTAGCTTTATACATTAATCGATGATTCTCAGTAAGTATTAACAACTTATCTCTGTGTGTACACCGATGCATTTCAGTATGTAATGATCGACGGGATTGTTTTCATAGAATTGTAAAAAGTAATACCATAGTGCATCTTTAATTATGCTAGTTTGGCATTTCATCAATGTATAATGGAACTAATGAAAAATATAGCTTGTTATAATGTAGTTCCATACTTGTTCTTCTTAGGTGGGGGTGGTGATGTCACCATATCCATTCTATAGGGTGTCACCAATTATATTTCTTGTTCCAGCTTCATTTGTGTTTGTAGCTTTCCTCCACATTATGTTTCTCATCTTCCTGATGTCTTCAATGGTGTTTCCATTGGAAAAGGTGTTGGTTTCTATCACTCCATCTCTGTAGTCTTTTCTTAGATGACCAATGTTATGACACTGTAGACATGCCATTCTGGGGTTAGTCTAGCTCCTATACTTTCTTGTCCATTGTCTAATACAGTTTGCAGCTATGTGACCAAATCTTCTGCATGCTGTACCATTTTCCCATGTGTTGTAATCCCAAACATATGAGTTACCAACTCTTTTTGGTTGATAAGCATTTTCTTGATCTTTAGGCTTCCATGCTTGATTTTTCTTCTTCCTGCATTCAAGAGATGTTTGCCCATACATTTTGAAAGCATGACAGTATTTGTCCATGTAGGCCTCCTTCTTTGGTTGTTTCACCTCATATTTACATTCATATGCTTTATGTCCTTTCTTGTTACATTTATAAAAAATTCCTATGAATGAAGATGTGGATTTAGGAATACCTTTAATTTTTCTCTTGCATACATTTGATGTGTGGCCTGGCCTTCCACTGTGATTGCATGTCAGATTTCTTGGTATTGGATTTGTGTAGACATTCTTTGGATCAGCTTGGTTTTGTGATTCTTCATTTTCAGTATACCCTAGTTTGATATTGTTGTTGACTCTTCTTTGTCCATCCAGAAAATTATCCATCATTTTGGTGCTTTCTTCAGCTCTCTTGATCATGTCATTATGTTGTTGCTAAATTCTCACTTCATGTTTCAGCTTTTCATTTTTTTCTCTTAGCTCACCGATATCTTTTATTCTTTCAATGAGTTATGTATTCATTATGTTTGCCTCTTGACTCATGAGAATAATTTGATTTGTGATATCATGATGATGTTCTATAAGTCTTTTTATTTCTGACTCTTTCTCATATATATTTTCAGTAATCTTCCTTCTGTCATCTATAGCTAGTGTTCTTTCTTTCTCATCTTGTCTAGCATTGTTCATGACATCAATCATTCTTACCATCTGTGTCTCTTGACCGATTTGCAGAGATTTCACTTGTCCAGCCAGATGTTGATTGATTTCATCCAGACTTGTGATGCTTTCTTCATATGTGTTTGATGCCTATCTAGTTGTAGATCCTAAAGACTCAAATAGATTTGGTATCTCTTCTTCATGGTAGCTTGTTTCATTACAATGAGATGCCATATATTTCTTTCATCTAGAAACTGTCTCATATTGATTCCAGCTTCTTTATATTGTTAAAAGAAGATCTGTATCTATAACTTTTGATTCTCAATACTCTTGTCAAGCATGTACTTCTTCATTGTATGATCTTATTCTCTTAAGTCTTTAAAATTTCCAAATAAGAGATCTAGCTCTCATACCAATTGTTTGAAATAATGGTAAGTACTAAGAGGGGAGAGGTGAATTAGTACCTCTAAAACTTTTAGTTAATTAACCTTTAACCTTATGTAATCAAATCTTTTCTTTACCAATCATATCTATTGTTCTTTCTTTATGCATGTGATATCAATTCATAATCTTAATTATATGTAGACATTCATAGAAATATTCATGAAAGTAGTGACACATAACACAAGATATTGTAACATAGAAAACCCTTGTTAGAAGCTAAAAACTACGGTGGGGATGGCACCCACAAAAACTTCACTCTCTCTAGATTGGAAGGGGCCGGTTAAGACTTACAATTTTGATCACTTCTGATGATCTACCTTGTTTGGAGTATTATGTGGAGACTAGTTAAGGTCTACTCTATTAAGAGATTTAGCAACACTATTTAGTGTGCACTTGGTTAAGAGATTTACAAAGGATTGTTAAATCTACCTTTCTTGAAAGGAATTCTTCTATTTGCTACACTTGTCAGAATGTAGACAAAAATACTCATTGACCTGAGTGTATGTAATATACAGTTGTTGATTACATATCCATTAAAGTCACATGTACAAAGTATCACCTAATGTGATTGATTAATACCTATGTTGCTTGGTAGCCTTGATTCTTGGTTCTTGATAACTAAATTCATCTTTTTTTGTTCTTGCTTGAAACTTTCAGTCTGATATATAGATGTTCTCCTTAGCTACTATCATCCTCACATCCATCTTGAATGAATGATTACACATCTATTTATAAAATAGATTTTACATTTTTAGTTTCACGTATTACAAACTTAACTCTATGATCAAAGGTTTACAACTTGACCTTGATCTCCTAGTTTGCATGTTTTTAATCAGTTAGACTGATTAAAACAATTACAATTATATTTTTTCTCACTCAAGAAATGGTTTTAAATCAAATCAAAACTCTAAATACAAAACATAAGTATTTTATCTAACGTGGAAGTCAGACCACTTTTCTCAGGATATAACTGACTTTGGGTGATTGATGCTCAGGTTGCTTTGAAATTTTTTCGGTGTTCCTTTTATTAATTGTCTATCAGGTTCCCTTGCTCTATTAGGTTCCTCTCTTTTCTTTCCTTTTGGTTTACTCTATAAACTGCTCAGTCAGTTTGCACTGTGCTCTGAGGTTCCTCTGTCGATTTACTTCTATTAGGTTCCACTATTAACTTTTTTGGTTTGCACTTGTAAGTTATGTCTTCAGTTTATACTGTAGACTATTCCATCGGGTTGTGCAAAAACCTGTCTTTTAGTGTAGTCATTACGAATGGTTTTCCTATGCATACTAATGGAAAAATATATTTCATCAACTTTTACCATCAAACACAAAAAAGGTATAGCCAACAAAGTGGCAAATGCTCTAAGTAGGAGGAGTTTGAATGTGCAAGAAGTGAATTTGCAGAGTGTGGGAACTGATTCCTTGAAGAACATATATGATGGAGATGAAGACTTCCATGACATATACGAGGTTTGCATTAAATTTTATGATGCTTATGTTAGAATGAATTTAGAATAACTGAGAGGGGGGTGAATCAGTTATCCATAGTTCTAGATGTATCAATTGAAACTTTATAGCATTTTACACAACTCAGATCTGCTCGATAGCAATAGCATAAATATGCAATTTACTGTTCAAATGTAATCAGCTTGTAGAAACTTATCAGTAAAACACAACATAAACATTCACACAAGTTGACACCAAGATTTAATGTGGAAACCCAATTTGGGAAAAACCACCAGTAACATGCTACCAATTTTTCACTCTTCTAAAGTGAGCTCTGCTAGGAGCCAACCATGTTAAAGGTTACAAAACACATTGCTAAATGTGACCTGGTTAAAGGATTTACTCACCATGTCAGGAGTGTCCTTGTTTTAGAGGACTTAGAACATTCCACCTAAATGTCACCTTGCTCAAAGGATTTATACAATGACTATTAGGTCAACCTAGCTAAAGGATTTTGATTGATACAATGGTTAGAAAGTAATCAGTAGGTGTGATCTGATACATACAACTTAATTTGCAAATCTAGATCTAGTTTAACTCTAATGCTAATTCTTTGAGTGGCCTCCATTCTCATTTCAATCTTCAGATCTGCTCGAAAGTCCGTCAAGAAATCACTGTCGCAATCCTCTACTTCTCTGCTCAGTCTTCTTTGCTAGATCATGCCAATCAACCAATTAACTATGGACTCATCTTGCATACACTTAGCACATATATCTCACAACTTGAATAACCCCTCGAGGTTATCTTATACCTCTTCATCTAGATAAAATAAATCTTTTTCGTGTAATCAAGAACATAGATCTTATGTTAGGTTGGATCCAACAGATCTTTCCATCATTTACATTTAATTTACTTCTCCAAAGCAATCAATAATTAAATCTTGAATCCATGCATTAATTATGGTAACCTGTGCATCAATTAATGTGGACCATTAGTGCTTATCCTTAATTTACTCTACATATCCAAATAAATTCAATTATATCAGCTAGAGATCTCAAATCTCAATATTTACCAAAATACTGGAACTTGGCCAACACTGTGTTCTTCCACTCGGTCATCGCTATTTTCTCCGGTAATTTATTGGCGCTCAATTGGCATTAGAATTTATGCTCGGCATACATCGGTTCTTGGTCAACACAAAAATTTCTTGGCATATACTATTCCCAGTAAACTTATATCTTCATTTTAGTGTTATAGATAAACAACACATTACCTTGCCAATGTGCCAACTTGATCAAGTACCCTTTTTGTTTCCCATAACTCAACCATGTCACTCATTCTTCTTATTATCCTTGCTTTCAAATATTCTTCATTAATCAATAGATATGGTACTTAAACAGATAGCAATAGTATCACCAGTTAAGGTTTGACATTAATGACAAAACAACAATTGTTTACATTGTAGCTTTCCAACAATCTCCCTCTTTGGCATTGATGGCAACACTAAACTTTAAAACAATAATTTTACAAACATAGTTACCATACAATCCAAGAAGTCTATCTGTGTTCCTTGATATGAACAAATCTTCATTAATATCTTTAGCTTCATTCTGATTCTCAAACATTTCTCCCTCCGTGTCTGTAGTCACACTAAAATCTTTCTATTTCTATTCATCTATAGACTCCCTCTTTCGGTAATCTCTTCCTTTTTTCTCTAAGTATAGTAAACTCTCCCTCTTGAAAACAATCCCAAAGATGTTGACATCTTCATTATGCAGATTCTTTGGTTCTAACTCAGTATCATGTTGTTCCTGTCATCTTGCTTATGATTGCTCCTCTTTTCTATCCTTGTCTTTCTTTCACAACTTTAGGCATCTTCCTAAAGTGTGACTCATGTGCATCAATGTGTCAAATATTTTGAATACAATATTTGATGCAACACTTCTATTCTAAACTAATTAGCCCCAGTTAGGGGAATCACCCCTAATTTACCTCGCAAATACTCATGAGTATCCTTGGGTAGTGCTTTTGTAAATATGTCTGTTAACTGTTCCTTAGTATGCACATATTCTAGTCTCACTTCCTTGTTTTGATCTAACTCTCTCAAGTAATGATACCTTATAGCTATATGCTTTGTCTTAGAGTGAATCACAGGGTTCTTTAATGGCACTCATGTTATCACAATATATAACAACTGGTTCTATGATCTCCTCTTTCATACCTTTCAGTAGTATCTTCAACCACACAACATTAGAGCAATCAATTGTTGTTGCCATATACACACCTTCAGCTATAGATTGTGAGGTGCAATTTTGTTTCTTGCTTGTCCAGGAAACCAATCTCTTTCTCAAAATAAATGCACCACCTGTGGTGCTTTTCCTATCATCTATGTTTCCAGCCCAATCAGAATTAGTGTAAACTCTGAGTTCAAACTTGTCATTCTTTTTGTGATACAGACCATATTCATCTGTACCCTTCAAATATCTTAGAATTATTTTTACTTCCATCATATGAGTCCCCTTGGGATTGGTAGAAATTCTTGCAACAATTCCAATAGCCAGAGCAATATCAGGTCTACTATGCACAACATATTGCAACTTTCCAATCATTGATGTGTAAATGGTTTGATTCACTTCTTTTGTATCATCATTTTTTGTTAACTTTTGTCCAGTGGCCATGGGTGTACTTATTGGTTTTGATTCTTCCATTCCAAAAAATTTTAGTATCTCCTTGACATATTTTGATTTAGTAATGTAGATACCATTGTTCATTTGATATATTTGTAAGCCAACAAAGAATTTAATTTTACCAAACATAGACATCTGAAATTCAGTTTGCATCTTTTTTGCAAATGTTTGGCATAACACATCTTGTACACCAAATATAATGTCATCAACAAAAATTTCAGCTAATAAAGTACCTTAAACTTGTTTTGTCTTTAAATATAGATTGTTGTTGTCATTTGTCCTAGCGAATCCAATCTTCATTAGATAATTGTGAAATCTCTCATACCATGCTCTTGGTGCTTGCTTCAACCCATATAGTACCTTGTGTAGTCTATAAACCATGTTCCTCTTGCTTGGGTCAACAAATCCATCAGCTTGTTCAATGTACACTTCTTCTTCTAATATTCCATTCAGAAATGTTGACTTTACATCCATTTGATAAACTTTAAAACCTTTATAGGTTGCATATGCAAGTAAAGTTCTAACTCCTTCCAACCTTGCAACTGGGGTGAATGTTTCTCCATAATCAATTCCTTCCTCTTGTGTATAACCCTTGCATACCAGTCTAGCTTTATTCCTTGTTACTTCTCCATGTTCATTCAGCTTATTTCTAAATGCCCACCTAGTACCATTTACATTTTTGTCATTTGGCCTAGGTACAAGTGTCCAAGTTTTTTTCTTTTCAATTTGTTTGATCTCTTCATTCATGGCTTGTATCCAGTCTTCATTTTCTAAAGCATCTTTTACAGTTTTAGGCTCAAAATCACATAACAAGCATGTATCGTCTCTCAACTTACTTCTTGTCATAACTGCACAATCCTGCAATCCTATGATTTGATCAGGTTTGTGATGCCTCCTCACATACTTTTATAGAGTAGGTTCTTGTTTTTTTTCAGATTCATTATTCATGTTCAATTCAGGTTGATTCTATGTCTCAGCATCTCCATTAGATAGCTCAGCAATTACCTCTTATTGCCTGGAAACCTCAGTCTGTGACTCGACAGGTGCTAGTTGTTGCTCAGCAACCTCTTCCTCAGGTTCAGGTAATATATTAGAATCTTCCTCATCTAGATAGACAAATGATTTGTAACTTTAAGGTTCTTGTATGCATTGTGCTTTATTTCTTTCTGCATATTCATTAATTCTAACATTTGCACTTTCCACAATTTTGTTAGTGTTAGCATTCAAACACTTATATGCTTTACTTCTAGTTAAATAACCGATAAATATCCCTTCCTCACCTTTAGCATCAATTTTTCTATTTCTTTTATCCTTCAGTATGAAGCATTTACTTCCAAAAACTTTGAAATATCTTACATTGGTGCCAGCAAGAAGTTGAGTCCACTTTTTGGGCAAAAAGTGGAAGTGTTTTTCCGATTTTTCAAATGTGTAGTCAATTGATGTCAAAATTTGAGGCACTTAGAGATTGAATCTCAGAAAAATCTACTAACAGAAAATGTAGTGCTCGGAGTCTAGTTTTCAAATATGTGATTTTTTTTAATACCCACATGGTAAAAAATATATTTTAGTAGGCATGTTTAAAAACCCCTTTTCAAAATATTTGTTTCAGGACCATACCACACACGTGTACGACCACCCTATTTTGAAGTAAATAAATGAATTTTTGTAAATCCTTCTGGGGAAAGGTAGCTAACACATCAAAGATTGGTCAGAATATTTTTGATTTTTTTTTATTCATTTTTAATTGAGTATAAAGTACATTTTCAAAACCTCTGGTGTACGGCCACCATAATTTGATGAAAATTTCACTTTTTTTGGATTTTTTTTTTTAAGCTTGAAGGAAATTCTATGTAGATTGGTCACATATAATTCATTTTTTCAAAAATCTAAAATCAAAAAAGTTATTAAAATTTTAGTTAACCTTACTATTTCAACTTTAGGTACCAATTTGGTGTAATAATTATTAGAAAAATACTATGATTTGTCATATCATTAAAAAAATTATATTTTTATAATATGTACAATATGAACTGAAATGGGTTTTCATTTCATCTAAAATTTCATTTGGGTTGACCTCCGAAAAATCATGACAAGGCACAAATTTTATTTTTAAATGCCTTAGTCATTTTTTTGCAAGGCCAAGC
>MU223751.1:3562547-3582588 GCA_018584345.1 Thuja plicata
TATAACAATTTATTTTAATCCTATTTAAAAAAATTGTAAACATTAAATAGTAAACAATAAACACAATGTACATTTTTTAACATTAAACTAATTAAAAACAACAATAAAAAATATTTTTAATAAAAAAAATAATATGTACCTGTAGTAGGAAAAATGGCAGCAGGGGGGTCGGTGGTAGCTCTCAAAAACAGGCACCCGTCCAGAGAAAAACGTAATCACGTTTTGCAAATTGTGAAAATGATTTGCAAAATGATTTAAAACAAATTTTAAATAGTTTTAAAAAATGGGTGCCCATTTTTGAAACGGGCACCCATTTTATATTTACGGCTCGGGCATTCGAACCATAACGGGCACCCGTTTTTAAAAAAATGGGTGCCCGTTTCTATTTGCCAAATTTTTTTGGCTATAGACTTCCGCAGAATTGGCACTCAACTTTGTGCTTGCACCCACATTAGGTGCATATCCATAACATAGCTCATAAGGTGTAGCATTAGTACCTTTCTTGACTTGTACTCTGTTCAGGGTATAGACTACTACACTCATAGCTTCTCTCCAATATTTCTGTGCAACATTTTTCTCCATCATTAGTGTTCTGGCATAGTCCATGATAGATCTATTTCTTTTTTCAGCAATACCATTCTGTGGTGGTGTCCTAGGCATGGACATCTGTCTTTTTATACCTCGGTCATTGCATAACCTATTAAACTCATTATAAATAAACTCACCTCCTCGGTCAAATCTCAAACATTTCAGACTTTTACCTGTCTCATTTCCAACTTTTGCCAAGTACCACTTAAATAACTGGAATGCATCAGATTTTTCTTTAAGAAACATAACAGTCATCATTCTAGAGTAATCATCAACAAATAGAATGAAATATCTATCTCCACAGTAACTTTTCTCACCAATCGAACCACAAAGCTCAGTATGAACCAATTCCAGAATTGCCTCAGAAGTATGAGTCATGCTCTTGAAACTAGACTTAGTCATTTTTCCCAATTGGCATTGCTTACACATTGCATTTTTAGGTTTCTTTAACTTAGGCAGCCCTCTAACCTTTTTGAATTTTCTTATGCTTACCAAGTTATCAAAGTTTACATAACACAACCTTTTATGCCATAACCAAACATCATTATATTATGCAAACAAGCATGTCTCATCAGCTAAGTCCAGATAGAACAGGTTATCTTTTGTCTGCTCTCCGCTTCTAACTAGTTCTCCAGTGGTATCAAAGATATTTGCCTTCTTGTGATGGAACTCAACACTATAACCATAAGTATTCAGTTGTGCAACACTCAATAAATTAAAGTTAAGATCATCAAGCCAATATACATTGTCACATCTGATCTTGTTAGTCAATCTAATTGATCCTTTCCCTTTAACAAGACATGGTGAATCATTACCAAATTCAACATAACCACCTTTGCATTGATCTAATGTCTCAAATTTATTTTTATCACCAGTCACGTGATATGAACAACCACTGTCAATAATCCAACAGTCACCTTTACTCATATAGGAAATTAATGTCATTTTCTCATCACCATCATCAGAATCATCTTTCATAGCAACATACACAACTTCTATATCATTTTCATCAAAATTGTCATATCCACTGTCAGAAGCATCTTCATCTATATAGCAAGATTTCTTACCTTTTTCTTTGTAATCCTTATACTTTCTGAAGTCTCGGTCATCCTTTCTATCTTTGTACTTGATCTCTCTTCTTTCTTCTTTGTCATTCTTATTAGGACATCTAGCAGCAATATGACCACATTTGTTACATGAAAAACAAATGATAGGATGTTTACCTTCAAATTTTCATTTTCCTCTAGATAGTCTTCTTTCCATAAGAGCCTTAAGTTCTTCCAGATCATCATTTGTAGTGTCACTGTCACTATTCACACATTTCTTTCCTTTCTTTGATTTTTTAAGGACCAACCAGGACTTGAATACAGATTCAATAGCTTGTGGAGTGTAGTTATCAAAATTTGACATCTCAAATGAAATAAGTCTACCTACCAGACCTTCCAAAGTCAAATTGTTATTAGGAGTACATCTAAATTCTTGAATTGCAGAGACTCTAATAGCATATACAGGAAGAAGAGTCCTTGGTGCCTTTCTCATAATGGTTTTATCATCAATGGTTCCATTAGCTCCTCTAATAGCATTCAAAATACCTCTTGAACTTATAGATTTGGCTCTTAGCACATTTGTATCTCCTCCATAGATGGTTTCTAGGGTATCCCACATCTATTTTTCATTTGTACAATTCTTTTTGTCTTCAAATCCAAGATAGATTAAGGATGATGTGATCTCCAACATTGCTTGATTGTGTTCCTACTTTTCTCTTAACTGTTCAGCGGTGAGAGGTGATGTTGGGGCTACATAATCATGTTCAATATAGTGTTTAGTAGCATCACCAATACCAGCTAGATGCAATTTCATGAAACTATTCCATGTAGGGAAGTTATCTTTGTTCAACTTTGGTACCTCCTTTTTCTACATCTTGATCTTTCACTCCAAGTACCTTCAAACTATTTTAAAGAAACCAGAGCTCTGATACCAATTTTTAGAATGAATTTAGAATAAATGAGAGGGGGGTGAATCAGTTATCCACAGGTCTAGATGTACCAATTGAAACTTTATAGCATTTTACACAACTCAGATCTACTCGGTAGCAACAACATAAATATGCAGTTTACTGTTCAAATGTAATAAGCTTGTAGAAACTTATCAGTAAAACACAACATAAATATTCACACAATTTGGGCAAAACCACCAGAAACATGCTACCAAATTTTCACTCTTCTAAAGTGAGCTCTACTAGGAGCCAACCCTGTTAAAGGTTACAAAACACACTGCTAAATGTGACCTAGTTAAAGGATTTAATCACCCTTTCAGGAGTGGCCTTGTTAGAGGACTTAGAGTATTTCACCTAAATGTCACCTTGGTCAAAGGATTTATACAATGACTATTAAGTTAACCTGGTTAAAGGATTTTGACTGATACAATGGTTAGAAAGTAATCAGCAGGTGTGATCTGATACATACAACTTACTTTGCAAATCTAGATCTAGTTCAGCTCTAATGCTAATTCACTGAGTGGCCTCCATTCTCATTTCAATCTTACGATCTTCTTGGAAGTCCGTCAAGCAATCACTATCGCAATCCTCTACTTCTCTACTAGATCATGCCAATCAGGCAATTAACCATGCAATCCTCTTGCATACACTTAGCACATACATCTCACAACTTGAATAACCCCTCGAGGTTATCTTATACCTATTAATCTAGGTAAAATAAATCTTTGCTGCTTAATCAAGATCGTAGATCTTAGGTTAGGTTGGATCCAATGGATCTTTCCATCATTTACATTTAATTTACTTCTCCAAATAACTTAGTAATTAAATGTTGAATCCATGTGTTAATTATGATTACCCATGCATTAATTAATATGGATCATTCATGCTTATCCTTAATTAACTCTACATATCCCAATAAATTCAATTATATTGGCCAGAGATCTCAAATCTCAATATTTACCAAAATACTAGCGCTCAGCTGAACTGTGTTCTTCCACTTGGTCATCACTGTTTTCTCTGGTAATTTACTAGCGCTCGGTTGGCATTAGAAATTATTCTCAACATACACTAGTGCTCAGTCGACACAAACTTTTCTTGGCATATACTGTTCCCAGTAAACTGACATCTTCATTTTAGTGTTATGGATAAACAACACATTACCTTGCCAATGTGCCAACTTGATCAAGTACCCTTTTTTTTTCCCATAACTCAACCATTTCATTTGGTCTTCTTTTTATGCTTGCCTTCAGATCTTCTTTAGTAATCAATAGATATGGTACTTAAACAGACATCAATAGTCTCACCAGTTAAGGTTTGACATCAATGACAAAACAACAATTGTTTACATTGTAGCTTTTTGACAGCTTCCCATATTGAATACTCTTATTTTATGATACAAGATGGTCTATTGTTCAAAGGTAGATAGTTTTGTATCCCTAGGTTCTCAATGAGGTAAAATATCATCAGAGAAAAGAATTGTGGCATTATGAGTGGACATTTTGGGTTGGACAAGACCCAAGAATAGGTGAAGAGGTTCTACTTCTAGCCTAAGGTGCAAAGTGATTGTATAAGGTTTGTAGAAACATGTACTATCTTCCAAAGGGAAAAGGGAATATCCACCAATGTATGTTTGTATCAACCACTCCCTATCCTAAAAATGCCATGGGAGAGTTACAGTATAAATTTTTCCATGGGTCTACGTAGGAGTCAGAGAGGATTTGATAGTATTTATGTAATGGTGGATAGGTTTTGTAAGATGACCCACTTCCTGCCCTGTAAAAGTACAAGTGATGTCACATACATAGCCAATTCATTTTTAAGGAGATAGAGAGGATACATGGATTTCCTCAAACCATTGTATCTGATAGGGATGTGAAGTTCATTGGCCACTTCTAAAGGACACTATGGAAGATATTGGGCACTAATCTAAATTATAGTTCTGCCTACCATCGACAAATAGATGGGAAAACAAAAGTAGTGAATAGGTCCTTGGGGAACCTATTTAGATGTTTAACTAAATAAAATGGAGAGAAATGGGAATCTATATTACCATGCCTACAATGATTAAGTAAACAGGAGCACTGCTAAGTGCCATTTCCAAATAATGTATAGACAAAATCCTAGGAAGTTATTGGAGTTGAGAAACCTTCCTCAAGATGGACAGGTAAGTGGCAAGGGAGATTCATGAATAGGTTAAAATCACACTTCAAAAGACTTCTAAGAAGTACAATGAGATAGAAAATAAAAGGAGAGATGTTCAATTGCAGGCAGGAGATTTAGTATGGGCATACCTAAAGAAAAAAAGACTACCCAAGGGGAAGTACTCCAAACTAATGATGATGAAGTAGGCCCTTGAAAGGTGTTGAAGAAACATGGTTTGAATGCATATGAGATTAAACTTCCCCTAGACCTTGGAATTTCTCCTATTTTTAATATATCTAATCTAACATCGTATAAGGGAGATGTACATGCAGGGACAGATGTACAGGTTGAAGATTTGGAAGAAGTTATTGTCGACATTCCTCACCATGAAAAAAGAGTACTTGAGAATATTTTGGATACAAAGGTCATAAAAAAGACAAGGAAGAACACATACAAGAGTTATCTTGTTAAATGGGAAGGGTTGTCTGAAGAGGAAGCTGTGTGGATGGATGAAGTTGACATGAAGAAGCATGATACCTATCTTAAAGATCTTGTATCAAGTTCACTTAAGATCAATTCACCCTGGGAGTATAGTGCAGGGGCACTCCAACATGGAGAATACAAGACCTAATGACATCAAAGTTGTGTTCCATCAAGGCATTTTGTTTTCTTTGAGAGTTTTTTATGTTTGTAATAAAGAACCCCACCATGTAACCCAATGTCATGGAATGGTGATCTATAAACCACCATAGGCATATGGGATTAGGGACGTGTATAAGAGTCTTATAATTCTTTAGGAGGTATCTTATGACATTTTGGTTAAGTCCTAGATGACTCAAAGTCATCGAGTTGCAAAATTGTCAAGTTTGACAACTTTTGCAAAAAGTTGTAAATGTTGTTAATCATAACTTTTGCACCCAACAGTCACCATAGTTTAAAAAGTGGTTATATACCATTGGAAAACACATACAAATGATGAGACAAATCTCTCCAAGTGGAGAGGATAATATTGTACAATTTTTGCATCTAGAGATTTGAATAAAAATGTGAAATTCATGCATTTCTCATGTTCTGAGATCGTGTACAACCCTCTACGGTGTGTAGATTTTTTAAATTCAATTGTTCATTTTATTTTATTTTTTCATATTTCATATGCAACATATTTGAGGTCCTGATTCATTTTTAGGAGGGAGAAAACACAAATTTTCTCACTGGTGGTCTGTGTAGACAACATTTCTAAGACTTTTGAAAGAAATGGCCATATATTACAATTCCACCCATGGTTACTAACGACCCTGGAGGAAATGAAATTTTTTTAAATGTATATGAGGAATTTGGTGGTGTTTTTCAGTTTCCTATCAGGAGCAGGAAGAAATTTGATGCCCTAGGTGGACATCTCTATGTGGCCACTGAAGTGAAGAACAAAGAAGGTTCCATATCTTGAGCTGGGTTATTGATCAATGGCTATGCCTTTGGAATTTGTGATAAATTCATTCATATAAGAATAAAAAGTGGTTGGATTGGTGGGGAAGCATCATTGAGAAGAACTTCCTTTTGAAAATAAGCCTAATTAGGACAATTAGGTCTCCTAGTCTTAGTAAGGGTTGAGAACCTTTTTTAGTGAACCAGACCAAAACATTTGGGGATGGTTTTATAAATATTTAAAGGGTGTTAGAATAAAATACTATTTTGTGGGGTCCTTTGGAGTAATAAGGAGTAAATTAGGAAAAATAATCCAAGAAGGGCTACAAGGAACTAGAGTCCTTTTGTGAAGAAGTGTTCACCAGTGGATTAGGAGTGCAGAACCAGTGATTGATTCTTGTCATGTTGGCCTAGAAAACACAATTTTAAATCCCTTTAGGTATTTTGGGACCTTGGAAACACCTCAAGCCTAAATAAGCCATTTTCTCCTTAAAGGGTCACTTGGGTTCTAGAAGGAAAGCCTAAGGATTTGATTAGGTTTTGGAAGAAATACTTTCAAGGGGATATGGAACCCAATAGGAAAAGTGAAAATAACCCTATGGAGTCAATGGTAGGATGCTAGGGTCCTTGGATTTGTCGTCGAATTGAGGAACCTATCATAAGGATAGAGAGTAGGAAAGCAAGATCTCTTCATCAATGGACCTTTCTTTTTTATATAGTGTCGCTTGATTGGGAGACGTGATGCAGTGGTGGGAATTCTTGGAGCTCTTTTGGTGGAGTTGGGTTGGGGAAATGTAGTAATGGCATGTGGTGGTAAGGTGGGGTTAGAGAGCTATCCCATGATGAGTACATCAAAAGGGGAAACATTGAGGGTGTAATGAAGCATTTAAAGGATCCTAGGAGGAAACCGTGACTTTAATGGGAGCATTTAATATTAGGGACTAACCATTATGGACATAGTCTACTGTGTGGTGACTTTTAGGAGGCTTTTTTCTACATAATTGAACCTTAGAAATTTAGTGTCACGGGATGGTACCTTATCCTATTCTACCTTGATTTCATCAATCTACATCAAGTGTCTTGGATTATATCTCATTGTGATCATAATGAAAAGACCATATATCTTGATCCATGCAAGGTACATTGAGTTGCATATCATGTGATCAAAAAATTTGAACATAATTAATCTCAAAGGGAAAATTGGTACAATGAGATAATATTTCATTATAAGGAGGTAGCCTTTCATGGTAGGGAAAATAATGAGGAATGAAAGGAAGGATGTAAGTCAAATTTAATTAGAAAAGACTACCTATAACCAAAGTCAAAACAAATGGGTGATCAATCAAAAAAAGCAATAACTATGTAACAAATGAAAGAGGATAAAAATAATTAAAATGGGCATACCGAGCTGCCAAATCTTTAACCAAGAGACTAGGCATACACCTTCTCATCATGTGGTTTAGATCATACATTCATTTTGGTGTTTGTAAATTTTACAATTTTCATTTTTCAGAGGTGTTTTGAGGTGATATTCATGCACATATTAAGCTATGTACTTAGGAAATATCCCATAGGTGACTAGATAGAGCGTTGCTACTAGATAGTCATCCATAGCCCCAACAAGGTTATCACCGTGGTTTCCACTAGCATAGTTTTATTTCCTATTAGGCATTTATAGCCTTGGTAGAGAAACTAGCATAGTCTAAAATTTCAAATTTTATAATTTTCTTCAATTTAAACCCTTTTTCTTTAATGAAGTTGTTTTTAGGCTAGAAAGCAAGGTGGTAGAAAGAGGTACCTTTATATTTTAACTTAATATGGCTCTGAAATAACCAGTAAAAAGAAACTCATTGAAGTAATTAATTAGTTATTAATGAATAATGATGTCATTTGACCCTATTACAGCAGATAATACCCGCACTACCTTGGTTTACGAGTTAGCATCTCATTAAAATTATATACAATAAATTATGAAATAAATGCATTTAATTCTTTTTTAGGATCAAAGTGTACAAAAGGTTTAGTGCCCATGTGAATGAGTAGCCAAAACATGCAAAGTGGATGTTTTTCTAGAGACTGGCAACCTTGGAAAGTTGCCTTGGTACGATAACAATCATTTAACATTAAAACCTACCAACAATGATAAAAAAATGCTTGTGCATACAGATAACTCTTGGATGAACATAAAAAGAGACTACCACTTTCAAAGAAAATCACTCCAAAAGCAATATTTTGCATTAGTTTTGAGCAATTACTATGTTTATCAATGAAGGTTTAGCGAGCCATAGATATGCCAATGAGAATCCAAACAAAGAAAGTACAAAACTGCTTCTTGAATCATGTAATGGATACATGTTTGACTCGATTGATAAATAAATAGTATGAGTAGTTGTAAAATAGATCATGTGGGAGGATTTTCTAAAAAATTAGGATAGGTACAGGGTGAACACTAATATTATGTCATGATTTGTGGGCTCCCTATTAGACCTAGGTGAGTCGATGGTCAATATGATTGACATCTAACTAGGGGAATATTTGGGAATGACTATAACGAAGGCCTAGATGAGGTCCTAAGAACAATGTAGATGGGAATCAAGAATCTATTGGAAACTAAGCTAAGGGCATGCCTTAATAAGGATAAGGTGGTAAATTGGTGGCCTATGTATTTAATTTTTGGATAATGAAAATGTTTGCACATAAGAAGAACACATGTTGTACCTTGACATTTATGAAGTGGTTGGCCAATGGTGATACCATTAAACAAGGTGGTCTCGATGAATTTTCTATCCAAGTGATTTTTGAGAAAGGCTAGGATACTTCAAACAACAATGAGTTAGAGGAAGTATAAATCTAGCCTTCCAACAAGGAGGGAGAAGAGGGCTCTCGAGATGACTCTCCAAAGTGTTATTCAGGTCTTGCAACCAACAATTCCTACCAAGGAAATGTGAAAAAATATTGACTTATATATTTTGAAATATTTTTCTTTTTTCCCTTTTTCCATAGACTAGACAATATATATACTTGTATAAATCTTTGTATAAATAAAATATATAAATATATATATATGTATAAATCATGTGTTTTAGATTAAGGCAAAAATAGGTTTTGAGGGGAACCCTGAAACCCCTTACAAAGAATTAAAAAAGATTCTCAATTCTCAACATTGACCCCCAAAGAAGACCAACAAAATGAAACACTACTGGGAGAAACCAGACCAATAGTCCCAACCTACAACATCAAAACCAAGAAAACTCCACCCCAGACAAACAACGGACAAATTAAGATTTACTTTGACTTTCCCTTGTGAGAATGAAGAGTCGTATCAAAAGAGGGTGAGGAATTCTTATGTTTCTTTCCTTTTATAGTCACCCAACCCTCCTCAACCTTGGCAGCAACATCTTGCCAATCCAAAGAACCCAAATATGGAAAATTCCCACCTTGAGATAAAAAAACCAAAAGCCCCCACCAACTCAGCATAGATAAAGTCCAGAGAAATATTAGAGGCATTAGACACTAGGTGCATATTCCCACCCATATCCGGAGAATCAACAAGAGAGGAATGAAAAAAAGATCCATCTTTAACAACAACCCCACTAGAAGCCAAAATAGCCTAAGAAACGTCTGCATAAATAGTTTGAGGTGTAGAACCCACAGTAAGCCCACCATCAGAATCAGGAACCACCTGAGGGGATTGCACAGGATCCTGAGCAACCACTTGGGAGAAACTCCTAAAGTTATTAGATTTTTTCTCCACCAAATAGTATCGTGTTGTAGCACCACTCCACCAAGAAGCCACAAATTTCTTTTTTTCTAACTCACACTGAGCTGCAACATGCCCATTTTTAAACATCTTCTACATCTTAACGGAATCCCTTCATAGTCCAAAGTTTGAGTCCAACTTCCTTTAGAGGAATTGATTACAATCTCTACAAGAATCCCCTTAGAAATATCTATATCAACCCGAATATGAGCAAATATGGAATGCAAAATATCAGATGATTCACCATCCACCATCAAAAAATTCCTAGAGTGTTACCAGCCTCCTCCAAAAGAGAATCAACCTATAGGTGAAGGGGGAGATAAGTGTTACTTGTGTTTTTTCTTTTGATTTCCATGTAAATACCCTTTTCATGAGTTAATATGAAAAATCTGCTATAAAAATGGAAATTAAAAAGAAAATGATTTTTCATATGTTATGTAAGAAAATTACATATAGTGGGTCACACTTTTTTGGAGGAAAGATTTCCTCCAAAAATTGTCAAACCTAAAAATTGTATTGGGTAGTTTCGATAGAAATTCACAAAAACTATCGATCGAAAGGACTCATTTCAGGTACTTTCGATCAAAAGGAACTTTTGATTGAAAGTTTCATATTAAATATTAAAAAAATGACATAAACAACTTTGAATCGAAAGTTGGTTTCGATCAAAAGTTAGAAACATGGGGTTTTTAACCCCATTCAAAACCCCACCCATCATTTTCACTAGAACCGTGGGGTTTCGAAGGTTTCTAAAGGGTTGTGGCTTCCACTTTTCAGGCATCTATTTCCAGGTGTTTTAATATTCTTTTATGTATATACTTCTATTTTTTATATTATTTAATTTTTTAATTATATGCATGTGTATATACATGTATACATGTGTGTGTGTATATATATACATCTATGTATATATATACATCTATATATATATACATATATATATATATATACATACACACACACACACACACACACACACACACACACACACACACACACATATATATATATGGGTTAAAGTACAAATTTGTGTCACACTTTTATAAAGGAAACGACCAACAACATGCAAAGTGTTCAACTTTAACGACATAAAAGTGGCATTTGTGTTTAGAATTTGAAGATGATGTAAACTAATGAAATGTGTAAAACTGGATGAAGTTTATGCCTATAAATTGTTTTTTAAATTCGAACAAGAATTGACATAGTTTTTTAATTTTGAAGTCCATCTTTTAAATGTTGAAAATCTAGGGTCTAGTTCCCACCAAATAAACATATGCAAATAATCTTGTTTTCCTCATATTTCGGAATATGTTTTAGATGAAATGTATAGCTAGTGCAGAAAAAAAAAGAATGGTTTTCGGTATATATTTTGTTTGTTATAACTATTCAAAGTCGGAGTTACCCGAAATCAATAGTTTTTGTCTCTCGCCTAATTTGCCCTAGCAAATCTACACCATTCAGAAAAAAATTGTATATTCTTGAAGAGCACTCTCTCCTCTAGTGTTAAATATAAGTTATAAATTTTTCCGACATGATTTTTTTTTTCTTTTTTCGAACGAGCAACATTCTTAAATTTTAAAATACCTACTTGCAGTATTTTCAACTTAGAATATATTATACTTAATTAAAACACTATAAAAGTTATATGATGATAATCTTGACTCCGAGCTCTACCAAAGGCTATTTTTAGATTTTAAATAAAGTTGAGTTTTGATGGGGAATTCAACTCCAAAAGTGAGAAGTTTTGCAATTCTCCATTTTTTGCTTATTTGGCTGCCACATGAGATGCCACATAGGTATGTTTAGCTGGAATTGGTTCGGCCAAACCAGTTTTGACCGAAACTAAAGATGACCAAACACGCTCGCATGGATGATCATGCCCCTCAAACCTCAAATATTAGAGGGATTTTTTTGAATTAAAAACAAAAAAAACAAAAAAATTGATTTAATGCGACTTAATAAATTAATTTTTAAATAAAAGCATTTTTTAGAGAGTTTTAAAGGCACATTTTTGTGGTAAAGGGCAACCACAAATTAATATTATCAAGGAGTTTTTTTTGCAAGTTTATTTCTTACTTTAGTTTTTTTAGGTTTTTTTTTGTGTTTTTAATTAAAACATTGTTCAATTAGTACTTGAATTATAAATTTATGAATATTATTTTTTATTTTATTATTGGGTATATGGTTTTGTGTATGCAGGTGTATTCAAGCTCTCAATTTGAATAGTTTTTGCAATAGGGAATAAAATGAATAGAACAAGAAAATATGATCAAATTAAGGGATGACAAAATGAAAAGTCATACAAAACGTAATTAAGATAAACTTGTTGAAGTTTGGTAAGAACCTATAGATATTCAAGAAGATGCAATTCAAGTAGGGGAATAAATTGGTAGTTCTCAAGGTGGAAATATACCTTTTGGCATGGGCAATTTGATGGAGATGAATGAGGATTCACTTTTCAGTCAAATTTCATCTGAAAAATGGTATCTAAAAGCACAATTAAATTATATTGCAAAAAAAAAATGGGATGAATATTTTAAAAATAAAAGTATGGTTGGAAGAGCACAATTATTTGTTAGGTTATTCAGGAAAAAAGAAATGACTCCTATTTCGAAGTTGTTGCGTGTTGATAACAAGAAAATCTCAAGAGACAATGTAAATTGAACAATAGTTGAAAATTTGCAAGATGCATTGAATGACATTAACAACTCAAGTCGAGGAGCTAATTTAAGTGTTATACGTAGAGAATTGATGACTACTTTATATAGTAGGAGATTGATACAGCAAAAACAAGTACACATAATTTCTTATTTACTAAATATATCTAGAAGAACTATTCGAAGATATACCGGGAAGAGAAATATGTTAGATGAAAACATTGAAAACAATTGGGTAAATATTTGTAGACTTCCTCCAAAAGACAAAAATTTTGAAGATGTAAAAGAGTAGGTCATTGAATATTGGACCTCTCACTCCTGTGTTTCTTCTAATAGAAGGGATACTATACAAATGAAAGATGAAGAGATCGGTATGAAAACCGCACATCCAAAACATTTTATAGATACAACATAAAGTGAAATATTTGAAGCGTTCAAGTAAGAATTTTTAGATGTGAAAATATGTCAAAGAATTTTTGAAAGGTTGCATCCTTACTTTGTACAAATAAATAAGGTACGTGAAACTTGTTGTCGAAATCATGTTGAGTTTCATCTATACTTGCAATCATATAAAAATTTATGGTAGTACTTAATTCAAATATGGTAATCCCTTGAAGTATGACACAATTCATGAAGTCTATTTTATGTGATAAATCAGAAGATTCAGATGAGTTTAAATTACAATGTATAAAGAGTGCATGCAATAATTGTGGAGATTTGCATAAATTTCCACTGCAAATTGAGAATATTAATTTTTTAACGCCAGTTTTGTGGAAGAGATTTGAATATGAGATAGAGTGAACTAATACCGGAGATGAATCCAAAAAAATTGTATTGAAGGAGAGTGATTTTCCCTACCTTGCGTTTATAACCAGATTTCATACTATAATTTATCCACATATCCAACATTGTCATGGTGCATGATGGCAAGCTAAAAAGTTCTATGATTCCAAAGATTGTTTTCCACCTGGTTGTATTGTTTCAATTGTAGATTTCTCTGAGAAATATATATTTTCCCCTCAATCAGATCTTCAAGCTCAATATTATCATTTTGAGAAAGTTGCAATATTTTTGAAAGTGACCTATAGACATGCACAAATTGATTTGGATGAGGTAGAAAGTATCGATCCAAATGAATGCATTATCATCAAGGAGGTTCATTTCAATACAACAATGATAAGTTCATGATAGGAGCTATGTGGCTCATTGTTTAGAAAAGTATTTTGAAGATATTGTGAATCAAAGGATAAAGGCTTCACAACACTGGATTTGGTATGATGGTTGTGGAGGTAATTGTATGTAATTCAATTCATTTTCATTCTCATTTAATTACTTGTTAAATTATTAAATGATTACATGTATATATGCACATATACAACTTAATCTTACAGAATAATTTAAATTTGCAAAAACCTATTATTAGCTAGCCATGCAACATGCTAGATGCAATGTTAAGTTTCTATGGAACTTCTTTGAAAGTGGACATAAAATAGGAGAGCATGATGAAATAGGAGCAAGTGTGAAGCATCCACTTTGCCAACATGAACTTGTAAGTACAAATGGTGTTCAGTAGTTAAATATATATATCTACATATTTCAAATAATATAATTTCAGCTTAGATTCATTTTCTTTAAATTGATAGTTCAGAAATGTCAGAAATAGTTCAGAAATAGACTTTAAAGTTTCTATAATCTGCATATGCAAGAAATAATCTAACAGATTCAAGGCTAGCCACAGGAAAAAAGTCTCTATAAAAGTCAATATCTTCCATTTGTGAATATCCTTTTCATACCAGTCTTGCTTTGTTCCAAACCACTTTACAATCTTCGTTCAACTTGTTTCTGAATACCCATTTAGTATTGATCACATTTTTATCAACATGTCTGGGAACAAGAATCCAATTCTTTTTCTTCTCAATCTGATTAACTTCTCACATTGCTTTCATCCAAATCTCATCATTTCATGCTTCTTTTATATCTTTAGGTTTAAATTAAGATAACAAACATGTTTCATCCCTACCAATTCTTCCTCTAGTTTGAACACGTCTATCCTTATAACCAATAATGACATCTTTAGAATGATTAATCCTTACATATCATGGAGTTTTCAATGTAGGCTATGTAGCAGACCCTTCATTGTCAACTTAATTTTCCACTAGTTCTCTTTGTTCTTCCAGTCAATCTTGATTTTGATTTTGCACTTCCATAATCTGATTGTTTCCTTCAGCCATATCATATCAACAATTTCTTACTCATCTTTGTACATTCTAATAAACTCTGACAATTGCACTTTCAACAATTCTTCTGTTTGTAGTTATAATATTTATATTCTTTGGTTTTTTTAGAATAACCAGGAAACATTCCTTCATCACTTCTAGGATCAAACTTTCCAATATCCTCATCTCTCTTAATCTAGTATTTACTTCCAAAAATTCTAACGTATTTCACTATAGGAATATGATTAGACTATAGTTCATAAGGAGTCTTACCGGTTCCCTATCAAATTTGTACTTGGTTCAAAGTATATACTACGGTGCACACTACTTCTCTCCAATAGATCTTTGAAACTTTTCCTTCAATCATTAGAGTCCTAGCTATGTCTAGGATCATCCTATTCCTTTGCTCAAAAAAAATATTCTGTTGTGGGGTTCTTGGAGTAGGAGTATGTCTCTTTATCCCATCTTCTTCATAGAATGCATAAAAATCACTAGATGTAAATTCTCCACCTCTGTCCGATCTTAGACACTTTAATCTTTTTCCAGATTTTGTTTCTACCATTACCTTGAATATTTGAAATTTCTTAAAATCTTCTAATTTCTCTTTAAAAAATGTAGCCCACATCATTCTTGAATAGTCATAAATTAATAGCATAAAATATCTATCACCATAATAGCTTCTAGTCTTAGTACGACCACATAGATCTGTATGTACCAATTCTAACACCCCATTTAAAGAATATGTCTTGTTCCTAAAAGTGGATCTGGTCAATTTACCCAACCGACATTCTTTGCATAAGTTGTTAGGCTTCATCAATTTAGGCAAATCTCTTACAACATTAGTAGTGCTAACTTGCACCATGTTATCAAAGTTTGCATGATAAAATCTTCTATTCCATAACAAATTGTCGTCAATTTTAGCAATCAAACATTTACTCTCAATAGTTTTCAAATGAAATAGATTACTAGCAGTGTGTGTACTTGATGCAATAAGCTTTCCTGTAATTCCAATGATTGTGTGGATTCCATCCATGAATTCAAATTTGTAACCTTTATCCAATAGTTTTCCAACACTCAACAAATTACAGTTGAAACCTTCAACATACAGGACATCATAAGTACTATTCTTACCATCAAGAGTAATATATCCTTTTCTTTTAATCAAACAAGGAGCATTGTTACTGAATCTAACAACACCACCATCATAGTCCTCAAACTTCACAAACTTATCATTTTCACCAGTCATATGATGTGAGCATCCACTATCAATTACCCATTCATCTCTTTTAATAACTCGTCAAACCAATGCATTCTCTTCATTACGGTTATCTTATTTTACAGCAATAAACACAATTTCATCCTCACTAGAAACAAATTCATCATTAGTAACACCTTAAAAGTAGCATAAAAACTCTTATGACTCTTAGAATGACATTTCTTAGACTTATCTCTAAAATCCTTGGAATTTTTGTTCGGACATCTAGATGCAATATGACCAATCTTATTACAATTGAAGCACTTCAAAGGTAACTTTCCTTCATACTTACTGGAGCCCTTAGGTAGTCTTTTTGCAATCAAGGCTTCAAGTTCATCAATCTCCCTTTCTTCCTCCATGATCTCTTCCCAATCTTTAGCATAGTGTTTTAATTTCATCTTTGTAGAAATTTCTCCCTGGTCATGCTTAGTCACACTGGCTTTAAATGTAGTCTTAACCTTCGAAAGTTACTTACCAAGTGTAGTCATCTCAAAAGTACAAATTCTTCCTGCTAAAGTTTCTCTTGAAATATCTCTTATGATTTTTAATTCTTCAATAGCAACAACTTTCTCACTGTAGCATGCGGGCAAGGATCTCAGAATCTTGTCTACAACTTCATTATCTATCAAGGTACCACCAACACATATGATTGCACAAACCAAATCATTTACTCTCTGCAAATAGATTGAGGTAGTTTATCCTTCACTCATCTTCATATCTTCATATTTTTCTTTTAAATCTCTCAACTTGGCTTGCCTAACATATGTGTCTCCTTCATAAATAGTTTCTAAATTCTTCCATATCTCATGTGCAGTCCTTAATCCATAAATGTGTGAATATTATGAATCTAATTAGGCATTGATCAAGGTCTCTCTTGCTAATATGCTCTCCTTGAGTTTCTTATTTTCATCTATAGAAGCACTTGTTAGATCATCTGAAATAGTATAAGGCTTCTTTGTAATCTACCAATATTCATCTTCATTCCCCATGCATATCAAGTAAGTAGCCATCTGATCCTTCCAAATTAGGTAATTGCTTCCATTGACCTTCAGACTCTCTTCCCTAAAACTTTCCATGATGGATCTCCTTCAAGCGGTCAAGATTCTTCAAAAGGACTTAGCTCTGATACCAATTGTTAGGCCCAAAGGAGAAAAGTACAATTGAGAGGGCAGGGGAGAGAGAGGATGGATTGAATCATCTACACACACCTAATTCCTTTAATTTCAATTTAACCACTTAGATCTAAGAGATAAATAGTAATACAAGATCCACAACACAAAATATAGAACACAAAGATTTGCTCTCAAGGAAACCTGGTTAAGGGAAAACCCCGGTGGAGATCAAACCCACAAGATGAATGTACTTTTCTAAAAGTACTACCTGGTTAAGAGAAAAAATGATAACAAAGGACGCACTTGCAACTATAGGATCAACAACCTAACCTACATGCTCACTTCCAAAAGATCACTGCTCACAATACAATTTTAGTTCTGGCCCTTAGTCAGGTTCACTAATCTCTATCTTCAATTACAATAGGGTGGATATATAGTCCAATACAACTGAATTGACAACTATCATCTCCAATGCCAATACAGTTCCAATGAAGCATAATCTATGCCTATTAATAGTTCTATTTACACATCTCTCTCTCTCTCTCTCTCAATTATAAAATTTTTCTCTCATTTATACCAATTACAAAGAATAATCAACTAGTAGGTCGACACAGACCTATTATAATAAAAGATATAAACATTTAGCTCAATCCTTCAAGAGATCCAAATAAATTCATCTAATACTTAAATAGGACCCACAACATCAACCATGAACACGTTATCACATCACCAAAACAAAATCAAAGTCTCAACATGTTACTCCATCAAGTCAACTAAGACATAAATGAAGAAACACCAACACGCTACACAAAACAAAAAATCTGATCATATCCAAGATGCAGTCTAGTAGCATGATCATTACACAATCCATGACCATCAAAAAGAAGAATGAATACCATCTAGATCAATCAAATCATCTAATCTCCATCTCGTATCAACAGGAACACCAAATACCAAACTCTGTCATAACAAAAGATAACTTTTCATACTCTGAATCATTAACAACACTAGCTATGAAAATTATGATAAGGCAGCATGCAACCGCCAACTTCATAACCTATTAAACATCAAATCCAAGTCATATGGATCCAAATAATCACCTACTATATACAAGAATATTGTAACAATAGTAACCAACAACTTGATCATACCTTACTCAAATTGTCATCTAAATTTTTGTGATCCTCTATAGAGAAACTCAAGATATTCAATACATCATCTTAGACAACTATAATCATCTTTCCTATACATACGAATCAAATAGTATGTTGACATCAATGAAAAAACATTAATTTCACTCACCCAAACACCAAACTCTAACATGCTCAACAATCTTCCAATAAGATCAACACTATATTCATGAATTTGACCATACAATTCCAAAATTTTAATTCAATTTTTTTTACTCTTACCCATTTCACTAAAAATTATGAGTTGAATTGAAACATGTTTGCATGATTTATTGATATGTCCTTGTAGTATACAATCAATTTCATTTCTCTCCTCCTAGAACATTCACATTTGTAGAGCATTTGAGGGGTATCTATTTCAAGAACTCTTTGATTCATACACTATGAAGAGCAATGTTGACTTAAATATAATCATCTACATGACATTTTCATGCTTCCTTATTGTCAATAAATCCTTAGCAAGATTGCAATTTAATCATTCTTTTGCGTGGATCAACCTAGGAGACTATCCTATAATAGTATAGCGACTCTCTAAATATATTCTCATATATATTTTTTGATGAGAGGAAAACAAGTTTTGAAGGGACTTGAAACCCTTTACAACAAAACCATCTAGTCAAAGGAATCCAAACGATAACTAGCCACTAGGAATCAACTAAAAAAAAAGAAGCAAAAATACGGGACAAGAACTCCAAAGACCTTACGGAGTTTTCATTAAGTTTTCATACTTTTGAATCAAATCTTCATTAATGCTACGAACCATGTGGACGATGTTGTCAATGGGACTAACTTTTGTCCCTACTTTAGTACCTTTTAGATGGGCCGAGGAGAGAACTAAAATCCACCCCTTGAGCAATAACCTTCTTTTTTAACTTTAGACTACAAATAGGGGGAACCTAGAGCACCTTTAGATAGACCTTGCATAGCCTCAACCTAGGTATTTAAGTTCTTTATCCCTGCTGAGCTATTTTCCATAGCCATACAACTCAAAGCAACAACGTGTCTCATGTTTTCCTACACTTTTGTAATGGATTCCTCCAAAGTTTGGTTTTTTGTTCATACCTTTCCTTCAAATCCTTAATTGCTTTGGCTAGCTACCATATGCTAGTGAAGATTTTATCCACATTGAGAACTTTGGGGTTTGAACACTACTATCCTTCAAAGCATTAATCTTAGATACAATCCACATTAATAGGACACATTGGCTATCAATAACATCCTTAATATTTTTACCCATATTTATAGAATCACAAACATAAGATCCCTTCTCCAAGGGGTATCTTTTCCAATATCTAAAAGGATAAAAATAAGAAGACCCACTTTAGGACCATTAGCAAGAGGGAACTGCAAAGCATGGTTTGTGCTTATATCAATATTCTTCTTAAGTTTTTCACATGGGTTGAATTTCGCCCACCACCCACTTATGTGACACGATAGGGAATTTCCACTTTTCCTTATGTGATAAATAAGAAGAAACTCCCACTTTATCTTTACCCTTAATATCACTACTAGGGCCAAAAGAATTAGGAACAAATCCATTAGAGCTGGGAATATGATATAAACCCTTATCACCAGATTTTTTTTATGGTGTGTCATGAATTCCCTTTTGGGGCATTTACATTTACCCAAATGGACACAATCTTCCTCATTAGAGGGTGCATCCTTTAGATCCATAGAGTAATCATCTAGTTGGCAATGTGTTA
>MU223751.1:3589961-3621505 GCA_018584345.1 Thuja plicata
TCAATCTTAACATGCATGCTTTCAATTATCTTCTTTAATCTCAAATTGAAACATCTATATGCTTTTCTTTTAGTAGAATAACCAAGGAAAATACCTTCATCACTTCTAGCATCAAACTTACCAACACTGTCATCTCTTTTGATGTAGCACTTACTGCCAAATACTCTAAAGTATTTTACTGTGGGTACATTACCAAACCAAAGTTCATAGGGTGTCTTATCCACGCCTGGCCTTAATTGGGTTTTGTTGATAGTATATACTGCTGTGTTTACTGCATCTCTCCAATAGGTGTGCGCAACTTTTCCTTCAATCATCATAGTGTGTGCTGTATCAAGTATAATCCTATTTCTCCTTTCTGCAATCCCATTCTGCTGAGGGGTTCTATGTGCACTCAATTGTCTTTTAATACCATGCTCTTCACAATAGTCAAAACTGATCAAAGGTGAACTCTCCTCCTCTATCTGATCTCAGACATTTTAGTTTCAATCTGGATTCATTCTCAATGTTAGCTTTGAATATTTTAAACTTCTCAAAGGATTCAGACTTCTCCTTTAAGAACGCAACCCACATCATCCTAGAAAAATCATCAACAAACAAAATGAAATACCTTTCTTAGTAGTATGATCTTGTTTGATTAGGACCACATAAATCTGTATGCACTAAGTCTAATTTTTTCTCAGCTGAGTCTTGCTTGCTTCTGAAGGAACTCCTTACATGCTTTCCCATAACACATTCCCTACATATTGTGTCAGCTGGTCTTGCAATACTTGGTAGATCTCTAACTGCCTTAACATTGCTAATCTTTACTATATTATCGAAGTTGATATGACAAAGTCTCTTGTGCCATAACCAACTGTCATCCACCTTTGCAACAAAACAACTTACATCAGAATTAAGTTGAAAAACATTACCTTTAGTTTTGGAGCCTAATGCAATCATGTCTCCATCCTTGTTGTTAATGATGCACTTGTTGTCTTTGAACTCCAAATGATAGCCTTTGTCAAGTAGTTGTCCAACACTCAGCAAGTTATGATGTAATCCATCAACATATAGAACATCATCTATTTTATTCTTTCCATCCAAAGTGATAGAACCTCTACTTATGATAGGTTTGGGAGTGTTATCTCTAAATCTAACCATACCACCTTTGTACTTCTCTAACTGAAATTTTTTTTCTTTCTCACCTGTCATATGATGAGAGCATCCACTGTCAATGATCCAATCAGTTCTGATGTTTTCTTTGGAAATTAGGGCTAGTTCTTGTTCTTCCTTTTCATCTGCAATGTCCATTTCCTTAAGCATCCTTTCCATATCTCTAAGGGAAATGAATCCAATTTCATCTTCTCCTAAATCTTCATCGGTTACACCTTCTTCAGCATGATAACATTCCTTCTTGTATTTGGGTTTGTAATCAGATCTAAACTTCTTGACTCTTGTGGGACATTTAGATGCAAAGTGACCTATCTTATTACATGAAAAACATTTGAATGGAAGCTATCCTTCATATTTACCTTTACCTTTCTTTTCTCTTCTAGCAATCATAGCTATTATTTCTTCAAGTTCTTCATCAACTTCTTCTTTCTCATTTTGACTGGAGGTGTGTAAGGATTTCTTACCATGGACTCTGGCTTTGAAGGTTGTTTCACTTTTAGGTTCAATCTTCAATATTAATATCTCAAATGCAGAGATTTTGCTGATTAGAGTCTCTCTCTTGAAGTCTTGTGAGAATTGCATAGTTTCCTCTAGAATACTGATCTTGTTTTCATAGTCTGATGTCAAAGTAGTTAACAATTTATCCATTATATCTTCTTCTGATATTTCACCACCATTGTTCCTGATTCCAGATACTGTTTCATTTATCCTTTGATTGTAAGCTCTAATTTTCTCTTCCGGTAACATCTTAAGACTATTGTATTTCTTCTTCCATGTCTTACTGCGTGCATTCTTTGCTTGAACATCTCCTTCAAACATGTCTTCTAAATACTTCCATATGATATACGCTTTGTTAATCTTCTTGATTTCTAAAAATTCAGTGTCAGATAAGGTGTTGATTAGGGCTTCTATGGAAATTGCATTATTGGTAAATGTTTCCTTTTGTCTATTAGTAGCATCATCCTTTGCAAGGTCTTTCAGAGATGGAATTACAACCTCTTGTGTGGCAATTTCAAAGATCTCAAATCCAATGCATTCTAGATGTGTTATCATTTTGTTTTTCCAATCTAAATAATTCTCTCCATCAAAATTACGGCTTTCTTTTCTGAAGTAAGACATCTTGATCTACCTTAAGTTGTTAGGCTTCTTCTCCAAGGCACTTGGCTCTGATACCAATTGTTAGAATAGTCCCAAAGGATAACTGAGAGGGGGGGTGTGAATCAGTTATCCGTAAGTTCAATCTCTTTTTACTTCTTTAACATTAGTGTACAACAAAGTAAATGCATAATCAGATAACACAGTACTAAACACACAATTTGATTACAGGGAAACCAAATGGTAAAAACCCCAGTGGGAATTAGTACCCACAATAAACTATACTTGTTTGTAGTAATCCCTGTTAGAAGATATTTCAACCCTATTAGGAGTTGTACATTACAATGCAGTAGTATAGTGACCTGGTTAAGGGTCTGACCCTGTCAGGAGTCTTTTACAAGTAACCCTGTTAGGGGTGGTGGACTCACTGTCCAATTGGTGAAGGCTACAACCTTCTGTATATTTGATACACACTGTATCAACAAGATGAACTGCTGCTTGTGACACTGCTTGTCTAATTAGTTCCTTTTGTGTGGCGATGCTTTAACCTCTTATAAAGAACTATACCAATCTTATATGTATTCTGAAAGCTTCAACTTCAATATCTATATTATCAACATATGATAAATATAGCTCTGCTGCTTTAACACTCTGCTATGCTTTTCTTATCGTTGGCTTCCGCAACTCTTCTTATCACAAATGACCTACTATAAGTATCTTATCCAAATTTGAAAGTCATGTCAGCTCTTAGAAACACTTCATCAATATCTTAGTTGGCTTAACTAAGCACGCAAGCAATATTAAGTCTGCGCAAGTCAATGCTGAACAAACGAGACACTTCACTGAGTCGACCTCACCAAATTAACCATAACTTTGCAATAATCTTGAAACACATTTGACGCCTTTGGATTTGTATCAAAATATCATAACTAAACATGAATATACACACAGATATCCTGAAGGTAGGTGCAACTCATGTAACACGTTATATACATCGGCCCTAAACAATTATGCTTCCAGAACTGTAACTGCTAATAATAGAATTGCATCACTTTACTAAAACATCATATCTGGGTCTGTATGTATGAACATAACATAATAAACATGTCAAAAACATTTATCTATCCACACAAGTCTTCATGTCATCATTCAGATAAGTTCATACAAAATTACTACTGTGTATTATATGTTGTCATCAATGACAAACATACAAACAATCAACTGCTCAGAATCAAATCTCCAACATCAACTGGAGGAAGAGGTTGTTGAGACTTTGAAGAATACGATCTAGTTATATTGTCCTTTTCTTTGGTTTTTGATGGTCTGCTAATTTTTTGCTGCTCTTTGCTGCTATTTCTAATGCTTTTTTTTGAGTAGCTTTCTTTCTGGTTCCTTTGGTTTTTATGATTATATCTTGTAATCTTTTTAAGTAAAGGGTTTTGGGGTCCCTTCAAAAATTATTTTTGCCTTAATAAAAAGCCTTCCAAATAACATGAAAAAGAACCATATATTTACATCTTCCAAGATTTGTGAACACATCTCAAAACTAAGAGGGGGGTGAACCAGTCTTATAAAGTTTTTAATCCAAATTCACAATCAATTAATCTTTATTGGGTCTAGTAACACAATAAATATAAATCAAGATTTTAACCCCATGCACAAGAGAACACCATGTTTTTGTGGAATACCCAAGAAGATAAAAGCCATGGTGAGGGTTAACTCACAATATATGAAACAAGTATTATAATGTTAATTTTAGGGTCATCGCTAAGAAAAAAACTTTTCTACAACAAGATGCAAAATGAATTGGAAGGTGAGACACACTTCCTTAGGGAAATATACAAGAATTGCAAAAATAAACACTATCTCTGAGTAAGGTACATGAACATATGAATCAAGATGAACAAGCCTTCAACACATAGCCTCTAAGAAATCTCCAAACATGAAGTTGTTTAATTTTTTCCTTAAGTAACCAACTTCATAATACCATCACCACCTCTATTTCTACCAAAAATATATAACTCTTTATTCAACACTATTCCATTTGATGTGTATACTCTTTCACACCATCAACATCATTTTGATCTTATATATATAGACCATCTTCTTTATTACAAACTTAAAATAGGTTGGTTAGAGAAGAGGATAAATACAAGTCCTATAAAGGTGGTCATAAAAACATAGTTGTGGTGAAGACAGACCAATCCAAGGAATAGATATGACCTAAAAATATCTTAACACATATTTCTATACTAGATATACTTTACATGCTAACACAGATCTTAAAAGGTCAGCCACAAGGTAATGTGTAGATACATGAAGCAATACATCACTAGTCAACCCCAAAACACATCTTTTAGATGAATATTACTGATGCAAATCATCACATGCAAATGTAGAACCTAGAAAAAAGGTAACACCATCTTCAAGCAATATTAAGACTCATACATATTCATCACAAGTTCAAGAAAAACTTTTGTCAGCTAAACTAGAATAGTTACCTTAAAACATAAACATATCATTAAGAAACATTTGAGCACACGAAGACTTTCCTTTAACATCCAATGAATTCTCAAATCCTTCCATCTACTTCTTAATTCAAGATCAAATTGACACAACACATATAATAGAATCAATTCATTCTAGAGAGACAAACATACACAAATAATTGCTATCACAACTTGCAGACAACACTAGCTTTTGGAAATTGAATTAGGACATAGAACATAAATTACAAACATGTCCTCTAAGACGTAACACTTAAAACATCAATTTTATAAAATATGGATTATTTTCATACCAACATTGAAAAACAACAAAACTATTAGCCAATTGTAAATACTAACCATATCAACTACAACACCAAGGATGTGAAAAGGTAGCAATGCAATGTACATAGATCATACACAATATGCTAAAAAATGCAAGACTAGATTCTCCAACATGGAGTAATGTGAAGTATTCATTTGGATTGTCTCTAAGATACTCTTATGCAAATTATCACTTCATTGGATCTCTAGACTAGAAAACTTTGGAAACCTAAACAACTATATTATAATGTTATCACATGTCAAAGCATCTAATCTCCATGGATACATTAAGCACCGAGGGAGAGGAAAATATGTTCTTTCTTTCCATACGAGGAAACATTCTCTCTTTCCATATCATACAATATTCTCTTCTTCCTCAACTTCTTTCATGCATTTTATGGACATGGATGCTGTGGATACTCTGAAGGGGAAAGGTAAAGGCTAGGAAACCAAAGCTAAATATAAGCAAAGATCTTCTCCTAATAAAATCACAGATCTAAGGGCTACTCTGCAGAGGATGTCGGAGATAGATGTTCAGATGAAGACTACCATGAAGACCCTAGGGGTAGAACATATTGCTGGTTGATCTACTAATTGTTTTTCTTGTGCTGGTTCTTTTTTTTGTTGCTGCTGTGTTGGGGTGTTTTTCCCCCTAGTTGCTAGTTTTTTGTTGTTTTTTCTTTAGTTTCTTTAAGCCTTTATCTATTTTGTTCTGATACTTTTGTGTTTCATGTCCCTATAAAACCCATCTTTTCTTTAATTTCAAAACTTCTTTCATCCACTTCTCTCTCCTTCCATATCATCAACCCTTATACTGATATTTCTCTATACAACATTGTCCAATACAATAGATAATAACATCCCCATATTAATTGCACTCAACTATCTTCATACTCCAATCATAATAGATGTTATTCAACTATCTTCATCATCAATGACCACAACACATGTTGTCAAATATTAGTATGACATCAATGACAATACATAATGGCAACAAAACTTGCATCATCAATAAAGAATTCCCCTTTAATTATGAGTTCCTTTTTCTCTATTACTCTATTTGTTATGGAAACTACCCATTTGTTTGCATGAATGATAAATTTATTTTCTATTAAACTAACAAATTCATGAAAATAGATTTCTAATTACATTTTTCACTATTAAACTAGAATGGAATTATTCTAGATGTTCAAAAATATTAGTAATCAGGATATTCACATAAGTGAATAAATTTGTTGCTTATGTAATAATTAATTTAGTTTATAGAGATTAGTTCTAGTAGTTATTTGTTTGGGGCTTTGGGTAGTTTCTAGGTCGAATGACTTTATAAATCAATTGGATATAATCATGAATTTTGTTGAAGATGATATTAATTGGTTGACTAAAATTGTAGATCTTTTTGATTGTTCTATATGTTATGATTTCAACATGGTAACAAATAAAAATTTTCAATCCTCTTGTTTGACGATCCATCTGCTCATCCTTTCTTCTATAAAGTGGTTCATATATCGATGATGAAATATTGGTTGGATGCAAAAAATATTATTTTTCTCATCCACCACTCTTGCATTTTATTGGTAGTGCTACAATGCAGACCACATGCAAATGTATGAGATCATGATCCATTTGATTTATCTCTTCTTTCCATCTCATTTTCTCTCTTATTATTTTTTCTCTATTTTTCTCACCATTTTTCATACAAAGAATTAGAGAAAAAAATTATATGCTTTGTAAGAGAGGTTTCCAATTGGATGTATATGATGATTTTTTTTAGAGAATTATTGAATATTTAATCCATTTTGATCAACATTTTTGTTATGTTACAATAAGTAAAGGGTTTGATTTATTTTTTCTTGCCTTGGATCATTAAATCTACACATGGATTGTTAGGTTAATTTTGGATCAAAATTAGGCATTGGAATATTAAAATAAAGGTCATTTGAATAGATTTTTCATTGGCATAAGAATTTGAATGGTTTAGAAAATGTGGTGAGAACTATTAGGTTGATTATATAATCAATAATAAGAATATTGTAGTGACAAACTACTAGACCACAAGGAAAGAATATGTTAATAAAATAACTTGGGTATCATGGTGATGGTAGTGTGAAGGATTGAGGTGTTGATTTTACAACAAAATAATAAAATATGTAGGAAACTATTTCTTACACATGTTTATTGTCTAAAAGAAAGAATATCTATTCCATTTTGAAGGACAACAATTTGAAATTTTTACCACTTATTTGGACACATTTATTTGAAAAATGTAACCATTATCCTGTCAGAGATTTTCGTCATTGTGTTAGTCATCTAGATGTTTTATGCCTCTAGGAAGTTAAAATTTCTCGTTTTTTGCTTGATGCTGCTTGCAAAGCTATTTGGCCACAGAGTCTTGCTCTTTGTTCTCAGCACGAATCTGGTCGAGGTGGAGCTGTTACTCTCCTATCTCCTCATTGGTATTATTTCTTAATCAATCATGGTTTAGATCCCATGCAACAATCTATTTGGGCCACTTTCATTATCGAGAATCATTCTTTTGGCATAGTTAATGTTTATGCTCCCAATGATGCTATTGAGAGATCTCATCTCTGGCATTGGCTTGCAGATTATTTGCCACCAGAAACTTGGCTTTTTGTGGTGACTTTAATATGGTTGAGGAGGCTTCTGACAAAGATGGCATTCTGCCTTTTCAATTGACAGCTGGTGAACAAGAAGCCTGGTACTACATGTGTAATAAATTAGGCCTTTTTGATCCCAATCTTGGTCAGCATGGAACTGATGGCGTTTGGCACATGTGGTCTAATTTTATAGCCTCTTCTTATAGAATTTACAAATGGCTTGATCGTTCCATGATTATGACACAATCTTTTTCTCTTTTTCCAAAAAACAAGCCTTGTTGGTTGCTCCTCTTGTTGATGTGACCTTGTCAGATCACTTTCCCATTCAATTTAATATTGTTTGGCAGACAACTAAGGCATGAACTCCCACCACTCAGTTCTTTTTTAATACTTCCATTCTTAATCATCCTTCCACGGTGGCCCACATTCATCGGGTTTGGAACCTTGAGCCTTGGCCATTGCAATCGCCTGGCTGGATTCAATGGTGGAATGATGCCATCAAGCGTACGACACGCTTTCTGTGCATTTATGGTAGAATAATTTCCATGTACTGTCATCGATGCTATGATGCCAACACCAAAGCTCTCTGTGTTGTGACAGAGACCTTAGCTCTTGATCCATTTATTCATAGTTTGCAATTTCATCTTTCCTAGTTGCAGCATCAAAAGAAAATTGCAGACAATTATGCTACTAGAGGTGCTTAGATCAAGGCTAGAGTGCACTAGTTAAATGTTGGAGATCAAGCCTCCAAAGAATTTTTACAGCCCTCTGTGCCTACCACACTAATGTGGGCATAACCAAGATCAAAGAGGGTCAATCCCTCCTCATTGAGCTTCTTGATGTTCTGCAAGCTTTTGTTTGTCATTACGAACAAGTTTTTGCCACTCAGGGATCTTCTCCTACAAGTGAGAAAGCTCTTGTAGGTTGCATATCTATTATGCCTCAATGTGTCTCTCCTTCCCAGTGAGCTTTCTATGACCAGCTTCTTACCTTACAAGATCTCCAGGAAGCTTTCTTCACCATGGCTAATGACAAAGCTCCAGGTTGTGATGGGTTTCCCTATGAATTTTATAAAACATTACGGGATGCTATCGGCCCTGATTTACACTAGGTCTACCTTGAAGCATACCATTCTCAGTCTCTGGGAGAAATTATCAATCAAGGAAATATTAAATTCATCCCTAAAACTGGGGATCCTAAGGATATCTACAACTGGCGGCCTATTACCTTGCTTAATGTCTCATACAAGATCATTTCTAAGGCGCTGGCTCTCAAGATTCATCACATCCTCCCTCAAATTATTCGGCCAGAGAAAACTAGCTCTATTAAGTCTAGATATATTATGGAAAATATCATTGCAGTTTGGGAAGGTATGGAATGGGCTCATAAATCACAATAGAAAGCCCTTTTCTTAAGATTGATTTTGCTAAAGATTATGATCGTATTGAATGGCCTTTTATTCTTTCTATGCTTTACGCTCTGGGTTTTGGCTCTATATTTATTCAATCTGTGAAGATGCTTTTCACGGATGCCTCTACTTGCATCACCATTAATGGCAGGAAATCTTCCTTGTTTGGGCTCTACAGATCCATACGAAAAGGATGCCCTCTTGCTCCTGCCTTATATGTTTTGGCTACCGAGGGATTTGGCTATTTGTTAGCTCATTCAATTTATCTGGGTAGTATTCATGGGATTTCTCTTCCCAATACCACACAACAACTAGTTAATGGTCATTTTTCTGATGATTCTTTTCTCACTCTTATAGAGGATGAAGAAAATATCAAGGCAACCTTGTAGTGTTTAGACACTTTTTGTCTAGCCTTGGGCTCGGCCATTCAGTGGCATAAAACCTTGTGCTACAAATAGTCTCCCTTTCCTGACCCACCCTAGTTTTCCTAGTTTGGTTGGTCCAAGATTCAACATGCAGAAATTTTTTGCTTCCTTGGTATTCCTTTTGCGTTTCAAGCTACTTCTACTAAATTATGGAATGTTGTGCTAGCTAAAATTGAAAAAAATCTTACCTATTGGATTACCAAGCTGCTCTCGCTCACTAGAAAATTTCAGATCTTCTCCAAGGTTTTGGCTGCTACTCATGTCTACTATTCTTCCTGTTGGGCCCCTTCAAAGGCTTCCTACAAGAAGCTCAAAAAATTGTTGAGGGATTTTCTTTGGGCCTCTGGTGCATATCACAATGGTTTTCACAGATTTTCTTGGGAATTTTGTTGTCTCCCCAAGACCTCTGGTGGGCTTGGCTTACTTGATACCTAGAAGCAGGGCCTTTCCCTTTGTGCAAAATGGTTCATGTGTTGTCTCATAGGAACAGAGGCCTGGAAAGTCTTGCTTTGCCATTGCATTTCTTTTGGGTTTCCTTTAGACAAACCGGCTTGGAAAGGGATTGGCTTTCAAACCCTCTTGGTTATGAAACACCTAGTTCAAATCCAAGTTACTTTTGTTGCCAAAAGTATTTGGAGAGCCTGGGAAGCTATCAAACCTTGGCTTTGCTGGGTTGACAATGGCTTCAGGGATGGGCTTTCTTTCAATTAGTAGAATATTTGGTGGTCCCCACTTTTTGTGCAACAAAGGTTTCCTCTGGCCAGAATCCAAGGAATTAGTGCTCTTTTTTTTCACAAACGAGGCATTCAAAGGCCTAAGGTTTTGTTTTCCAGAGCTACCATGAGTATTCGCTCTTCGGATGATCTTTGGATTCAGTTCCGGCTCACTCTCCCAGACCGTTAGACTTTTGACTTGCTTGTCTCTTCTATTCCGCCGCATCTCCTACACAAACTTGGTATTCAGTTAGTTAAACCTTGGTGGAAAGATTGGAAATGGTACCCTGATATGCCATTTACCTATTACAAACCCAAACTTGGTTATTCTTGGCTTGTGCCCCATTTCCCAATGGTGGATTCTCTCAATCATCGTTGGCATATCTCTTCTTCCCAGAAGACTTGGAGCTGACGTTTCTGCACTATTTGGGGTGCTATCACTGAACCCAAAATTGCTCATTTTTCCTGGTGTTTTCTCTACCAAGGTTTACCCTTAGGAGCTCGGCTTTGGCACTTAGGTGTGCCTGATCCTAAATGCCCTTTTTGTGGACACTCCGAGTCCATTATGCATATTTTTTGGTTTTGTTGTCGGGACCAAAATTTCAGGAACTGGATACATAGTTTATTTATGCCATTTCGGCCCGAACCCTTTTCTTGGCATATGGTTCTCCTTGGTGACTCTTCCAGAATGCCTTCTCAATATACCCAAATCTGGCATACTTTCAGGATGGAGATTTTGTTTTCCTTATGGAAAGATCGCAATGCTGTTATTTTTACTCACAGCTTCCTAGATATCAATGTTTCTCTCTATGCTAAGGCATGTTTATGTAATAATGTCATGACACAGATTCAAGTTCAAGCTAACAAGGTGGCCCTTGAGGTCACACACTTGCAGGAGCTACTCCAACATTGGGGTAATGCCTCGTGTACTGTTGCCCGCATGCCACTGGATTCTCTCTTTGCCGACCACACGCCACCCTGGGGTTAGTGTCATAGCAGGGTGCCTCGACAAGGTGATCTAGAAAACTACACTCTTGGCGCCGCTGCTCTATCTCCCCACCCAATAGGGGGGCTTTGGCTTTTGGCTGGCTACCAGTGCTTTCCTCTACTGTTGCTCAATCGTTGGCCATTATTTATGTGTGGCCTCCATCCCTTGCTAATAAAATCCCCCGCCTGGCTCTGGAAATTTCTCCCAGGCGAGAGGAAGGAGAAATGGAGAAAGAAGATGAAGCTGATGATGGGTGGTCACTTCCCAACCAGACCCCTGGGCCCACTGTTTGGGGCAATCCAAATGATAAAGATCCTTCGCCCTCTTCTACTACTACTCTCGCAGCATAAGGGCTTCTTATATGTTTTTTTTTAATGAATAGTTGTTTTATTCTGGCTTGATGTCGTGTGACATTTTGTGGGGTGATTTTTTATCCCTTGAGCTTTTTTTGTGAATACTGTACTTTGTTATATTATTAATAGTAAAGGCCTCTATTCATTAAAAAAAATGTAACCATCAATAAAGTTATCAAAGAGATTATAAATGCAAAGCCTACACAAGAATATAAAAGAGGTTATACAATGGGTGGTTCAACTTGAAAGTAATATTTTTTTCCTAATTAGATCAATGAGCTAAATGACTTGGTAAAATGAATGTTTTTGTACTAAAATTCAATTTCAAAGTTTCTTGGCCTAGTTTCTATTCAAACATGGTACATTTGAACAAGCCATTGGTAACCCAACTCAGACTTGTAATTACAAAAGGATATTTTGAGAAATAATTATCATTCCACCACAACCTAACTAAGTGGATGCCTAGCTTGTAAAGCATATTAGAGGCAATATTGACAAAACTAGGTCAAAAGTCTAACCATCCAGCTGACCAAGCTAGAGCTGGGCTTGGAAATCTTCCCAGGAACATAGATTCATAATATCTCTAGAGAGAAAAAAGATCCCAAGTAGTACAAATGCCATTCTTATGAAATTGCAAAGCATGAATTCTTGGGATACGGGTTAACAAGAGCCCTAGCGCCTAAATGAGAGGATTTATCACTATATATTATGTTGGTTAAAGGAAAGGTCATATCTAGAACCAACCCCATCCTAGCGGAGCCAAGGCTTAACAACTTCCCAAGCTCAGTTCTTTCAATATGCAAAATATCCTTCATTAAGAGAAGAGTTTGAAAGCAAATCCCATTCCAGACTGCCCTATGCGCTGTATAACCTAAAGAAAGTCAATGCCTAAGAAGAATTTTCTAGGAAGTCCTCTAGCGTCTCTCGTGGAGTGATCTTGTATCCTCTTCTATTTTTTTGTGAATAGTGTACCTTTAAACTTTATTAATGGAAATCCCTACTCATCAAAAGAAAAGAAAAGCATGGTAATGAAAATTTTCATATTTCAAGATGACACATGAATACACACCCAAGGGATGAGTAATTATGATAGTTGGAGATAAGAAGGAACATGAGTGAAAATAGTGATGTTAATGGTCAACTATGCATCTCTTCCATATAGAAATGGATGACATCTTCTAATGGGCATAGATATATTTTAAATTTTTTAACGATGTTATGACATGACTTAAAACTTCAAAAAAATTAATTGAGAATTTAATGTTTGTTTGTTGTTTGGTTAGCAATTGTATAAAAAATATTAAATAGAAACGGGAGTATTTTGGAATGAGTTTTTGATTTCCTATCAAGTAATTATTTTTCTAATAGAGGTGATTTCTTTCTTCTTTTTTTAAAAATATTTATACAATAGGTGGACTATTTAAAGTACTTGGAAAATGGATAGAGTAGTTGGATATATTATTTAGAAATTGACATCAAATATATTTAGATTTATTTTATTGAAAAGGGTAATATGAAATAGGTTGACCTCAAAAAGGAAAAAAGAGAAGGAAACCAAGATTTCATGTACTGTCAATTCGTATGTCAACACTAAAGGGAGTGTTAGGGTAGTGCTTAACATAGGTTAATAAATAAGGCAAGCGATTATTTAGTTTAAAGATATAAGTTATTAGTTAGTAGTTAGGTGGTTTGGGTAGTTCGTAGGTTGAATGGATTTATAAATCCATAGAAATAACAAAAAATGTCAAAGATGAATGTTTGGCCAGTTGGTGTGCTACATTCTCAATATTCGTGATGTCATAATTTCAATACAAATCGATCCTTACATATTCCCAATCACTTAACTAACTATGATTTACTTTGTTACTTGAAAATGGTAAACAATTTATTTCTACCAATCCATAACCTGATTAGTGATCTTTTTGATGAGTTCAATGGTCCAACATGTTTGATGTTTTACATGGAGCATTGATCATTTTGGTGGGTGTTGAAAATACCTCATTTGTGGATTTCTACCTTTAAATTTTTTAAATTTCAATTCAAATATTGGTTGATTCCTATCCATTTCACTCACTATTGTAAGCTAGTTAAGCACTTATTCACATATTTATTGAAGTTTGGTTGTATTTAAAGGAATTCAACTCCATTCATTTCATGTCTTTTCTCTTCCTAGATGGATTAAATTCAATGAGAATTTATTAGGACACTCCGATTAACGCAATGTTTACTTCATGATGATCATTTCACACATTGACATGCTTGCTTGTTGTATAATCCTTAGCATGATTATAAATCCATTATTTGTCTAGAGTTTGAACTAGAAGAACATCTCCCCTAAAAAATTGATGATCATGTAATAGTATTCATAATACTAGAATGATTTATAATAGGAAAATCAAATAATTATAATGAACAAATGTGCAATTAGTAGAATTATTTTTACAGCCCATTTAGTAAATTCATCATATGAAAATGTTTACAATTTGCAAACTCAACCTAAAGAAGATACAAACACTACGTAGCATCTAAGCTAAAACACAAATAAAAAGAATCCACTTATAATATTAAGAGTTCAGTAGACTCATATGTCACATCTATTTCATCCTTCTACATTAAGCCCGCAACTAAATCTTCTTATACATTATATTTAATTTTCTAATTTAATACTAATATTTATTTATCAATCACAATTAAAATTATTCAACTGCAATTGATGTATCATAAACTATATACTTTATTGAACTAGTTTAAATCAAGAGATCGTATATTTTCCTTTACAAAGGCGTAGCATCATACGATTTAAAGAAAATGCAAAGCAGCACATAGAATGGAATATTGGGGTCTCTTTATGGTTTATCACGCTTCGTCTCAACCGACATAATTATTCTTAATTTGACAAAATCAAGAAAGTAAAAGAAAAAGTAAAAGTAACGCCTTGTTGTTTATTCTTTAACCAATTTTTAGTCCTTTATTCGTTTAAATTCTACTATGAATCGTATTCATTCAATCCATCCGTCTGTCGAATTTTGGTATATAAGGATAAGTAGGTTACCACTCTTGTTTAAGAAATTGGAAGTTCATGAAGATGGAATTGCTACTTCAAAATAATTGTTACTTCAAAATTTACATGAGTTCTAAATTAAGAGATAATTAGAAATTTTCAAAATAAGATTTGAATTTATAATTTTGTGATTATTAATTAGATGAAAATGTAATTTAAGTGAGACATATTTGAATTAATTGATTGCATTATTAGAGGGCCTAAGTTTTATCCTTTTGTAAAGTGCAACGTGAGTGCCATTACATTTTTCAACTACATAGATGTTAGAGGTGGTGAGATTGAGATCAATTCTTTTAACTAATATAAATTATAAATTGATTTAAAATGTTTTATTTTCTACAAGTCACGGTATTCAAAATGTATTCCTTGAATTTTGAACATTATATTGACAATGTTTATTGTAAAGAGTGTCTTGAATATTCTGTATGAAATGGATGGCAAAATGAAATTATATATTTATTGATTGGATTAAATAAATTGTATTTTGTTTGCCGTCAATTTAAAAAAATAAAGTCAAAAATTTCTTGACACTCATTTAGTTGACAATTGCAAGATTGTATTTAAGTCATCGATTTTCTTGATTGCAAATGATATACATTTGCATGGGTTAGAGCTTTTTCACACAACATAGTTGTGGACGTTCAAACAACAAAGTCATCATTCACAAGATTAATAATATCTTTGATAACTTGCTGGTCACTATTTCTAAAAGTGAAAGAGAATAAAATTAAGCACGCCAATTTTTCACTCAAGCATAATAGGATGCCATAATTGCAAAAAGAGTGAATCCCTCATATGAAATTTGCGTTTCATGGTAGGATACACTGTTAAGGGTGGGTCACTAATTTGTACCAACAAACTCTACCAAATACAAATAAGCAAGTAAAGTTCTCATGAGAAAAAATAAAATAAAAAAGTTTTCATGAGACCACTACTATCCCAAGTAAATTAGATATGAATTTTTTATAAGGATTTTGACTATATAATTAATAGGTAAATTTGATCATCTTTTTTTATAATGGTTATTGTCATCTTAGTGACCTCTAGTTGTAGCCCAAATGATTTGGTGCTTGAGAAGAATCTTCCATGACACAACTTTAATTATAGTCTTAACAGTACATTTCAATTTTAGACATTTAAATTGGATTGAGGGGTCTCTAACATCCATACAACCACTGCATATATAAACCTAGATTTTAATGCAGGGAAGAATTTGAAGTCATTCCCATTATCCCATGTCACTTGACTATATAGAAATATGTATAATGCTTTGAGCAAATTAAATATATAATTAGATTTAATACAAATTGACAATAAGAATAAAAGATTGAGATTGAGCATAGCATAATGAAATCAAACAAGAAGTTCTAAGAGGAGGAACATGGGGTGGTAAATTTGGGGAAGTGATATTTAGTTTGTATGGAAAAAAATAGGAGTTGAGAGGAAAAAGCTCTTGCAAAAGAAATATTATCTAGAAACAGGGGGAGTTGAATGCCCTCATTTGAGTTGTTTATGTATCATCCAGTGAAGGAATTTGAAGAATAGATGTTTGATCTTATTCAAGCTGTCATGTTGATATATGTATGCATTGGCATGAGTTTCTTAATTAACGCTAACTGAATTCTATTAGTTTTTTTTGTCTTGAGAATAATCTTGTTGACTTGTAAGGATAGTGTGGCTTTGAGTGGTTTGCCTTAAAACACAGTCTTTGGTTTAGGATATTTCTTAGATTAAGAGTTTTAGGCGTTCATTTTATTTAAAAAAATAATTTACTTAAGTTAACTTTGAAGTTTAGATTCTAGGTCTCTAAGAATTAAGGTTTTGCCTATATATATATATATATATATATATATATATCTTAAGGCAAAACCTTAATTATATATATATCTTAAGGCAAAACCTTAATTCTTAGAGACCTAGAATCTAAACTTCAAAGTTAACTTAAGTATATATATAAAATTAATTTCTTTTATATTTTTGTTGGTTATTTTCTTAATTGAGTGTGACTCTATTATTGAAATGTCTAAGGAAATTAGAGCCTCTTAAGAGAAAATTCTCTTAGAATAGCATAGTATATAAATAAAGATTATTCTAGGGTGAGAACATAGGAGTGACTACTTATTTAAGGAATTAAACTATTTTTAAGTATTTAGAGGAAGGGGAGAAATCCACTTTAAATAGTACTATTTTATATCATTTTAGAAGAAAAAACTTAAAATTGTAGTACTATTTTGCAAAGTGAAATGTCTATTACAAGGGAGGGTAAAGAATTTCTTGCAACAAATAAGTAAAAAAAAATACAACTGAATTTGTTGAGTGCCAAAATATTGGTAACCTTCAAATTTTGTGAAAGTAAAGGATTCTATAATCATGTGTTCTATTTAGGAAGGAATAAATAGAATGTTCTTATTGTTACTATTGATTAGGCTAATGAAAAATAATACCTAGCTATATGAATGACAAATTTTGTGAAAGTAAAGGATTTTATAATCATGTGTTCTATTTAGGAAGGAATGAATAGAATGTTCTTATTGTTACTATTGATTAGGCTAATGAAAAATAATACCTAGCTATATGAATGACAAACATTTTCCAATAAATTCTCATTTGGAGAGAAAAAAATGACATTTACATGGACAACTAGATAAAAAAGAAGAATAGTGAAATAAGAGTGAGCAAAAATAAGATGCTTATGGAAGTAGACAATTCTATTGTCAAGAACTAAATAAATGACAATAATAAGATTTCTTTTTATTGAAATTTTCACTAAATGAATTTTTTTAGGGTTTTTTTTTTTTTTGATAGGTAATGGGCCGAAGCCTAAATTTATTATTATTATTATTATTATTATTATTATCATTATTATTATTATTATTATTATTATTTTATTATTATTTTGTTGAGATTAATTATTATTACGTGTTAAGCTTGAGTAGACTCGAACACAAGACCTCCCAGATGAAAGGCTCACAACTTACTGTTGTGCTATAGGCTCTTGCCTTTTTTTTTAGTGTTATTTATGTTTCTTCTTAATAAGTTTAACATAGATATTTCAACCTCCATAAATAACCTAACTTTAACATATATTTTGAGAAAAAAATGATAAATAATTTAATATTTTTTTACTTTTTTATATATGAATGTGGCCAAGGCTCCACTCCCAAATTTATAGATTGTTCTTGGACACACTCTACATATCCATTTCCATACTTCATAGACATGTCCAAGATGTAGTCCATATTTTCAATCCTTTTTTGCGAGATTATTTTGATCCATGATCTTTTGTGCTATCTCATCCTTTTCAAACTCTAATACACACACCATAAAAAATGGGGAAACATCTACATTGGTCCTAAATTTATTCTCCAACACCATGTATTTGTTGGAAAGTTGACTTGCTGAGGTTGCATGACTTATTTTGTGTTCTCATCATGGCAACAAAGTCATACTAAGTTTCTGTCAAAGATAACTTAGAAGATAAAATGACTAAGTATGGAAACAGGGCAGATAGAGATATACAGTGATCAACACATCAGCCCACGTGCGAGAGATCGAATCAAAGTATGCACGTTCAGATATATGTTCAATGACATGTGAAAATACTAAGTCTAGACACACATGGTATGACATGATAGTACGGAAAAGTTATAGATAGATTAGTACACCAACAGTCTAGAAGACAGAGCATGGAAGCTGACTAGTGTTTTGATCAGTGTGAATTATTTTGTTATGTAATGGCCAAGAGACTTTGATTATATGTTTGTAATGTTGTAATTAGTAATTTTGTAAACACGCTTAAGCTGACTTACTCAGAAGTGTTGTGTATTATGTTTTTAGGGTCGACTATAGTCTTGTTTTGGGTCGCGCCTATTCGGGAAATGAACATAGTAAAGTTATGCTACAAGTGTCGAATAATATGCATGAGAAAGATATAGAAGAGTAGTATGATGAATTTAGTATGAGATAAAGATATTTAAGAGAGTAAGAGCATCAACACATACACAGAACTGTGTTAGTAATAACTAAGAGAGGGGGGGTGAATCAGTGGCCTAAAAAATTTATCCTTTAAACTTTAATCCACCAATCAATACACCTCAGATTATTAAGTCCCTACAATATGTATACCTTGAAATACATTAAAATAATTAACTGTCTGTCGGTTTACCTTGTCTGTCCTTATTCTCCTTGATTACCGATAGGCAGTACAACCTATTTACCAATGCTCAGTAAATATGCAGAGTATACCAATCAATCCAAAAATGCATATGTGAAATGTAAAACAATAAAGTAATAAACCATATACACATAACACATGGATTTTAACGTGGAAACCCTGTTAAGGGAAAAAACCACAGGGACTGATACCCCAAATTTTCACTCTTCTGAAGTGAGCCCTATTAGGAGCCAACCCTGTTAAAGGTTACAAACACACTGTTAAGTGTGACCTTGTTACAAGATTTTTATACATAGGTTGTCACTTAGTATCTGGCATCTACGCTACCATCCTTGAATCAGCCTTCTTCTTAGACTGTCAATAGGCTTTATGCTAATCTTACTACCATCCTTGAACCAGCCTCCTTCTTAGACTGCTAATAGGCTTTAGGTAAGACCAATGCTACTATCATGAATCAACCTTTTTGGTAATCTGTTAGGATATACCTCAATTATAGAAGACTGTTAAGTCCTGCTCTATTAAGAGACTTAATGATTCAATGGTTAAACAAAAACACAATGACATGTTTCTAATGCAACTTTGAATTGTAGATTTTTAGATCTATTTACGTACAATACCTCTCTGATCAATGTATCAATTCAATTCCTTTGTGCTCCACACTTTCTGCTTTGTGATGTTGTGCTTCTCTATTTTTCGGTGTCCGCAGAATTCTTTAGCTCTCCCTTAGCTTGATTGATCAGGACTGTATGAAGTTTATCCTTCACTAGTTTCTCTTCAGCATCTTCTTTTTATTCACTCCCCTTCCATGTATCTGATTGCTTTTGGAAATTAATTATGCTAGTCTCTTATATAGACATGATATTCCTTAATTCTCTATTCTTAATTCTTGAATCTTGGCATGAAAAATAATCCAGCCAATTTGATTTATAGCTTTAACTCCTGATTTATCTCGTAGTTATCTTCTTGCCAACTGTATAAATCAATTTCTTAACTATAGTCGAATAAAAAAAAAAAACAATCAGTTAAGTCTATCCTTAAGCTCTGCCAGCTAGATATTTTGTCATTTTATGATCTCTTTATTGTGTCGCTCAATTTTGCAATTCATCGTCGGTGACAACTACCAGTTCTGTCGATGTAACTTTAGTTAGCTTCAGGATCTCCATCCGTCAGGAATCATTGGATCTTGCTTATCAGGAAACACTATCTTCTGCTCATTGGGCATCATTGTGAATTTACCTCTGTCTTTACCGATGGTGTGCACTCCGTCGGTGTTGTCTGTCACTTAGTGAATACTTGACTTTGATGCATTATTTAAAGCATAATTTTTGTTCCATTGATTCTCTAAAGTCTTTGGCATTATGTACATGACCGTACATATGATATCAAGTTGACATCAATGAAAATACAAACCATTAACGAGTTTAATGTCTTGCATCATCTTCAACTTAACATTATCAAACATTCAATCAGTTATATGTCATCAATCTCTTCCTTTGGCATTGATGACAACATACTATATTATCACACTATATTATTTCTAATACAATATGAAATACAATTGTTGAGATTCATCAAATTACCAAATAGTTTGTTTTGAGAACTAATAAAAATGTCTAACCATTGGTAAGTTGTGTGTTAGCTTAGATTTGATTCTTGTAGCTTTCTGTGTTTCTTCTTCTGATGTGTTGTGTCCTCTGTTTGTGTCAATTTCTCTCTTTTGACTGTTCTTCTTCTTTGATGTCGCTGTCTTTTATTTGCAACTTTTATACAAATTCCCTCCCTATGGATATGATCTCTCCCTGTTTGGAGTAATCTGATAATGAATAGTTTCTTATGATAATATGGATACATTCTCTCTCTTTGACAAAATGCCAAACAAATATTTTACAAATATCTGACATTCATGTTAAACAATTTTCTTCTATCCATAATATATTCCTTGAATTTCTCTTATCCATCATCAATATAACAATATGCTCTTGTGCTCGGTTCTGATATATACCTTTCTATATATAGATGTAGCTTTGAAGTTCATCTTCTACTTCCATCAATCATGAATGATATTCTGATAATATATGGCTGATGCAACCTTTAGTCTTTTTACTGACTGGTAGACATGGGTTTGACCCCTAGTCTTTTTCTCAGGTATTCAAATGTATCTTTGGGCAGTGGCTTGGTGAAGGTATCAGCCAATTGTTCTTTTGATTGCACATATTCAAGTATCACCTCTTTTTCTTGAACTTGTTCTCTTAAATAATGATACTTGATGGCAATGTGTTTAGTCTTTGCATGCATGACTAGATTCTTGGAAATTTTTATTGCACTAGTGTTATCACAATAGATAATCATTGGTTCTGTGATCTTCATATGCATACCTTCTAGTAACTATTTGATCCATGCAATATTTGAGTAGTTTGCAGTAGCAGCAACATATTCTTCTTCTGTAGTAGACTAAGAGATGCATCCTTGCTTCTTGCTAATCCATGTGACAAGTTTGTCACCCATAAAGAATGTTCCTCCAGTTGTGCTCTTTCGGTCATCAAGATTTCCAGCCCAATGAGCGTTGGTAAACACTTTTAGTTCAAATTTGCCTTCTCTTCTATACCATAAGCCAAATTCCTTAGTATTCTTTAGATATCTTAGAATTCTTTTCACGGCAATTATATGTGATTCCCTGGGGTTCACAGAAAATCTAGCAACAATTCCTACTGCATGTGCAATATCTGGTCTAGTGTGTACAACATACATGATTTTTCCTATCATTGATTTGCACAGAGTCTTATTTACCTATGTTGTCTTGTCTTCCTTTGTTAATTTGCATCCAATAGCCATCGGTGTTCCAACAATTTTGGAATCTTCCATCTTGAATATTTTCAGGACTTATTTGATGTATTTGGATTGTGTAATGAAAATACCTTCACTTTGTTGAATGATCTGTAGACCAAGAAAGAATTTGATCTCTCCAAACATAGACATCTCAAACTCTTTTCTCATCTCATCAGAAAATTATTTGCATAGCATATCATTGCCTCCAAATATGATGTCATCAACAAATATTTCAGCAATTAAAGTGTTAGCATTTGTATCTTCTTTCAAATAAAGATTACTGTTCTCACTAGTCCTCATGAATCTAATACTTATTAGATAGGAATTAAGTCATTCATACTAGGCTCTAGGAGCTTTTTTCAATCCATACAAGGCTTTGTGAAGTCTACATATCATGTTCCTCTTATCTGGATCCACAAACCCTTCTGGTTTCTCAATGTATACCTCTTCTTCAAGTATTTCATTTAGGAATGCTGACTTGACATCCATTTGATATACTTTGAATCCTTTGTATGCAGCATAAGAACATAGAATTATTACTCCTTCTAGCCTAGCAATAGGTGCAAAGGTTTCTCCATAGTCTATACCTTCCTCTTGTGTGTACCCCTTGCATACTAGTCTTTGTTCCTTGTGACTTCTCCATTCTCATTCAGTTTGTTCTTGAATATCCATTTTGTACCAATGACATTCTTGTCATCTAGACTTGGCACAAGTGACCATGTCTTATTCTTCGCAATCTCTTCAATCTCATCATTCATAGCACTTATCCATTCTTCATTATCTAGTGCAACATTGACATATTTTGGCTCAAACTCACAAATTAAGCAATTTGAGTTTAAAGAATTACTTCTTGTTCTTGTACCAGCTTTCTTATCTCCTATGATCTGGTCCTCTAGATGGTTCCTTCTTACATATCTTGCAAGTACATGTACAACTCTTTGTGTATCAGTTTGATCTTCATTACCTTGCACATTATTTTGATCATTATCCTGTCCGTCGGTAACAACATTTTGATCATCAGTTGCAACATTTTGTTGTTCTAGATTTAAGCACTGTTGCTCAGGTAGAGTTATGGGTTCTTCATAGTATACAAACTTGTTGTAGTCCTCTAGTTCTTTTGTGCTTTCTAGTTCATTCTTTTTTGCAAATTTATCAATCTTCACATTTGCACTTTCAACTATTTTGTTAGAAGCCTTGATTAGATATTTAAAAGCTTTGCTCTTGGTAGAATACCCTAGAAAAATACCTTCATCACTTTTGGTGTCAAGATTTCCATTTCTATTATCTTTTAAGACATAACATTGACTGCCAAATATTTTGAAGTAACTTACATTGGGTGTTTTACCATACCATAGCTCATAAGGATTCTTCTTTGAGTCCTTTTTCAATTGTACTCTGTTAAGTGTATAAACAACAGTGCTAACAACTTCCCTCCAGAAGATCTGGGTGATGTCCTTCTCTATCATCTGTGTTCTTGCACAATCAATTATTGATCTATTCCTTCTCCTAGCAATCCCATTTTACTGTGGTGTTCTTGGTGCATAAACCTATCTTTTTATACCATGCTCATTACAGAAATTAGTGAATTCATCTGATATAAATTCTCCGCCTCTATTTGATCTTAAAAATTTTAGATCCTTACCACTTTGTTTTTCTACCATACCTTTGTACCATTTAAACATCTTGAATGCTTCATATTTTTCTTTTAGAAACATGACTGTCATCATTCTAGAATAATCATCAACAAAGAGAATAAAATATCTATCTCCATAATAGCTCTTTGTCCTCATAGGTCCACATAAATCAGTATGGACTAATTCTAGAATGTCATCAGATGTATGGGTTTTACTTTTGAAACTAGACTTTTTCATTTTACCTTTTTGACAATTTTTGCACATGATGTTGTCTGGCTTTGTCATCGTCGGTAAGCCTCTTACACTTCTTTTCCAGCTTATTTTTATCATGTTGTCAAAATTCACATGACACAATCTTTTGTGCCACAACCATATGTCTTCATTCCTAGTCATCAGGCAAGTTGGATTAGTATCATTCAGATAAAATAAGTTACCTTTGGAATGTTCACCGATACCAATCAATTTTCCTGATTCATTGAAGATCTTTGCCTTCCTATTCTAAAATGCTACTCTGTGACCTGAATTATTCAGCTGAGAAACACTCAACAGATTATAATTGAATCCTTTTACCCAATAAGCATTTTCACATTTAATCAGGTTGTTCAGCATTACTGTTCCTTTACCTTCAATTTGACAAGGTGTATCATTTCCCATTCTTACTATACCGCCATTATAGTATTCAAAAGTATTAAACTTTTCTTTGTCACCGGTCATATGGTGAGTGAAGCCACTATCTATAATTCAGATATTATTCTTACTAATCTTAGATATGAGTGCAGTTTCTTCATACCTTTCATCTTCATCTGAATCATCCTTCACAACTACAAATACTATCTTGATGTCATCATCCGGTTCGATGTCAGTATCTTCATCTTTTCAAGCTACTAGATAGCTAGCCTTCTTGCCTTTATGCATGTAGTCTCAGGTATTATTTCTTTCCGATCGTCGGCAACCTCTGTAATCTTTGTTATCACCTCTGTCAGATTTATTCTCAAAAGATCTATTATCACTTGTGTCATCTTTTCTTTTGTTAGGACATCTTGCAACAAAGTGTCCAATCTCTTTACAATTAATACATACAAGTGGTAACTTGCCTTTGTATTTACCTTTGCCTCTTTGCATTCTTCTTGCCATGAGTGCTTCTATTTCATCTAGATCTTCTTCTTCACTTTCAATTTCACTGTCTTTTCTAGATGAGTGTCTCTGACTAGATTTGATTATTCTCATAGAGGACTCAAATGTAGACTCTAAACTTGGTAAGACACTATTATCAAAGTTATTCATCTCAAATGAAATCAGTCTACCAATTAGGCTATCAAGAGTGACTGTGTTATTTTCTACTTCTCTCATTTCTTGAATAGCAAAGACTCTAATAACATATATAGGCAATAAGGTTCTTAAGATTTTACTTACCACTGTCTCCTCTTCAAGTGTACCTCCAACACCTCGTATAGCATTGAATAATTCTTTTATTCTCATGTTGTACTGTGTGATGTTTTCATTTTCTTTCATTCTGAGATCATCAAACTTTCCTCTAAGGTTTTCTGCTTTGGCTCTCAGAACATTTGTATCACCTCCATGTACAATTTTTAGTTTGTCCCACATTGTCTTTGCATTTTTGCAATCTTTGACATCTTCAAATTTAGCATCAGAGAGTGAGGAAGAAAGCTCTATAACCATGCAGTTATGTTCATGCTACACTCTCAATTGATCTACTATCAATGGTCCTATAGGTAACACATATTCAGTATCTAAGTATTGAGTAATATCATTGCCAATATCTAATAAGTGGAGTCGTATCATGCTTTGCCATGACGCAATGTTGTCTTTGTTTAAATTGGGAACATCTCGTCTGTTCATCTTGTGAACTTTACTTAGGTCTTGAAAACCTTCCTTCTAAGAACACAAGCTCTGATACCAATTGTTAGTAATAACTGAGAGGGGGCGGGGTGAATCAGTGGCCTCAATTATTTATCCTTTAAAATTTAATCCACCATTAAATACACCTCAGATTATTAAGTCCCTACAAGATGTATGCCTTGAAATACTTTGAAATAATTAAGTGTTTGTCGGTTGAACTTGTCTGTCCTTATTCTCATTGATTACCAATAAGCAGTAAAACTTATTTACCGATGCTCAGTAAATATACAGAGTATACCAATCAATCCAAAAATGCATATGTGAAATGTAAAACAATAAAGTAATAAACCATATACACATAACACATGGATTTTAACGTGGAAACCCTGTTAAGGGAAAAAACCACTGGGACCGATACCCCAAATTTTCACTCTTCTCGAAGTGAGCTCTGTTAGAAGCCAACCCTGTTAAAGGTTACAAACACACGGTTAAGTGCAACCTTGTTAGAAGATTTTTATACATAGGTTGTCACTTAGTATCTGGCATCTATGCTACCATCCTTGAATCAACCTTCTTCTTAGACTATCAATAGGCTTTATGCTAATCTTACTACCATCCTTGAATCAGCCTCCTTCTTAGATTGTCAATAGGCTTTAGGTAAGACCAATGCTACTATCATGAATCAACCTTTTTGGTAATCTATTAGGATATACCTCAATTATAGAAGACTGTTAAGTCCTTATCTGTTAAGAGACTTAATGCTTCAATGGTTAAACTAAAGCATAATGACCTATTTCTAATGCAACTTTGAATTGCATATTTTTAGATCTATTTATGTACAATACCTCTTTGACCAATGTATCAATTTAATTCATTTGTGCTCCACACTTTCTGCTCTGTGATACTGTGCTTCTTTGTTTGTCGGTGTTTGCAGAATTCTTTAGCTCTCCCTTAGCTTGATTGATCAGGACTGTATGAAGTTTATCCTTCACTAGTTTGTCATCAGCATCTTCTTTCTATTCACTCCCCTTCCATGTAACTAATTTATTTTGGAAATGAATTATGCTAGTCTCTTATATAGACATGATATTCCTTAATTCTTGATTCTTGATTCTTGGCATGAAAAACAATCTAGCCAATTTGATTTATGGATTTAACTCTTGATTTATCTCATAGTTATCTTATTTCCAATTGTATAAATCAATTCCTTAACTGTAGTTCAATAAAACAAATAAAACAATTAGTTAAGTCTATCCTTAAGCTCTGCCAGCTAGATATTTTGTCATTTTCTGATCTCTTTGTTCTGTCGATCAATTCTGCAGTTTGTCATCAGTGACAACTGCCAGTTCCGTCAGTGTAACTTCAGTTAGCTTCAGGATCTCCATCTTTTGGGCATCATTGGATCTTTCTCATCGGGCAATACTATCTTCTACTCATCGGGCATCACTATGACTTTATCTCTGTCTTTACCGATAATGTGCACTCCGTCGGTATTGTTTGTCACTTAGTGAATACTTGACTTTTATGCATTGCTGAAAGCATAATCTCTGTTCCACTGATTCTCTAAAGTCTTTGGCATTATGTACATGAATGTACAGATGATATCAAGTTGACATCAATGACAATACAAATCATTAACTGGTTTAATGTCTTGCATCATCTTCAACTTAACATTATCAAACATTTAATCAGTTATATGTCATCAAACTGATCAGACAACAGTGTCATCACAACAGTTCACTTTTTGATATAGTGTATATCAACTATCAAAAGGTTGTAGCCTTCATCCTATTAGGTAGTGAGCCTAGGAAGTGAGCCATATACCTTTAACAGGGTTTTGTAAAAGACTCCTAATAGGGTTAGACCTTTAACCAGGTTATTGTACTTGCATTGTAAAGACTGCTTCTAATAGGGAAAAGGAACTTTAACAAGTTCATTAGACTAGTACAATATTTGTGGTTACTAATTCCCACCAAGGTTTTCCTCTGATCAAGGTTTCCCCATAATCATATCATGTGTTATGATTTCTTATGATAAGCTTCATTGAATGTATGTTTGATTTATCTTTAAGTTGATAAAAAGTAATAAATAGACAAACACTGATTCACCTCCCCCCTCTAAGTGTTTCTAACAATTGGTATCAGAGCTCTGGTTCTCTGAAAGAATGTTTAACCACTTGAGGAGATCATGGACTCAGAAAAAGCAAAACATTTGAAAAAGAATCTTGAAGTAGATCTTGAAGATCTTGACAGATCTGAAAAAGAAAATGAAGAACTTAGACTAAAATTTGATGGCTCACAAATGATTATCAAGAAATTGAGAAAAGATTTGAAAGATTGTTCTACAAGTGACTTAGGGAAAATGGTCAAAAATCTCAATGAAGAGAATATGTCTCTGAAAGATAAAATTTAAAATCTGGATTAACAACTAACAGACAGTCAAATTTCTATTGAAGAAAAGATCAAAGAAAGAAAACAATTAGAAGATGAACTTTTGCAAGCAAACATGAAAGTCTTGGAATTGGAGAACATAAAGAAAAATATAAAATCTGAATTAATAGAAGCAAAGGACAAGATTGATAAACTCCACACAAGTTCTAATTTACTTCAATCTTAACTCAATGCACAAAAGCTAAGAGGCGACACTAGTGGTCTTGGATACAGTGTAGCACAAGTTGAAGTAAATTCATTAGAAGAAAGAAAGAAAGTTGAAATGTTACAGAGATCAAAACAGATCCACCTAAAGGAGAAATCAAGCAAGTTAATAGAACTTGTTATGCATGTAAAAAACATGGTCATTTGGAAAGAGATTGCAAAGAGGTAAGACCTTTCAATGGTTATTATTTCTCCTATAATAATTTTGGTAATAGGGCTATACATTGCAGAACAAATCAAAGAAATTAGTCACAATAGAATCAGAGAAGAATGAATCAAAACAATCAGAGAAATCAACCTCAAAGAAATTTGCAGAACATTACATGTCAGATATGTAGCTACAATGGACACACAGATAAGAAGTGCAGCATGATGAACAAGAACATTAGACCTCCTATCATTTGTCACACATGTGGAAAGGCTGGACACATCTCAAGGTTCTATAGATCCAAAACTCAAAAGCAAGAAGATCCTAAGAAATCACTATTTGAAGAAGGAGAAGTTAAGTTTGTTCAAGAAAAAGAAGATTCAAGAAAAATTTGGGATGAAGTAAAGAAGGAAAATGATGTTGGAAAAGTAGTTGATACATCCATAGTGGATGCATCCTCTATTTTTGGTTGAATAGACCTTCTTGGTCTTAGGGGGAGCTATTCTAGCTCAGAACCCCTACGCGGCTGGTATACTTACCTCTGAGTATGCACCTATGAAATTATGTTTATGATCATAGTTGGATGAAGTATGCATACACACATTATCTATAATGCATTCTGAACAAAGTTTGAGATTCACTGTGAAAACTGTGTATAGTTGCAAAGATTAAATGCAGTAACTTTTATAAAAAGATGTAATTCTTCGATTGTCTTCACATTTGCATTCGAGATCATAGAATTTGGAGAGAACATGAGCACTGAGCATCAAAGCATAGAAGCATAACATATTTGGTGGTTAAGAAGCACAGTTAAGAATTTTGGAATAGAACCCTACCAGTCGCGCCGTTTCATAATTTTGTGAAACCCTATTTAAGAAATCATCAAGTAAGTATGGCGACTCCAGTTGTATTTGACATTGTAGAGAGAAAGAGATTTTTATTTAAGAAGCATCCATTCAAATCCATACTAGATGATGTGGAAGGAGCTTTCTCCAAAACCCCGTTACGAGTTGTTCACGTCGAAGACATCCACGCGTATATTTATTGTAAGAAGGAAATAATTGGAGATAATAGTATAGCCACTCTCATGGCTTCGATGATGAAATGAAACTATTCATTCAAGGATGAATACACACACCTCATATAAAAACCTATCTTTGAGTATTCAAATGCGTACGAATTCTATGAACCAGAATGCATTAAAATATTGTTGAGAAAGATTCATGATGATCTTTTCTTGATAGGTGAAGTCCCTATCCGTATTACTACAGACCTAATCCATAACATGACTGGACTTCCTAATACTGGACCAGTTCTTCCTACTGGGAAGGATGTCAAGAAACAGGTTGAGCAAGCATGCCTATCCAAAAGTGACAGGCGCGGTATGACAGTTGATCCTATCAAGGAAGATGACATAAAGCTTCTAACAATGATCCTTGGTTACAAGTTCCAACATGCAAGGAGACTAAATAGTGTGTCAGTAGCCACAGTTCTAGTAGCTATTAGAATGGTGAAGGATAACACTCAGCTCAATCTATGTGAGATATTGCGTGGTCAATTGATGGACAACATTCAAGTTATCAAGCATGACAAGAACAAGACATTTAGGTTTGGGTCTCTGATTATCTACTTGTACTTCCACATTGTTGGTAAGGTTGCTAATCTTTACCTATATAGAAGCAAACCTACAATGTCTCAAATTTCACTAAAAGCCACATTAGAGAGTAGTGCAAAGGATGATATGGACATGGACATCAAATCTTTCAAGATTAAGATGCAGAAGAGGTTCAGGATACCTGAGAAGATTGTTAAAAAATATAAGGAAACCATATGCTTCATGGTAGAGACTGACTGCACTTGCATGGAGGCAGTTGAACCAGAACTAAATGGATTCATCCACTTGGGTATGAAGTGGAAGAACATGTATTGGAAGGATATGCACAGGTCCTTTTGTCTGTGCCCAAAGATCCCAATGAGCCCAGATGAAGCACTTACAGAGAGAAGACTAATGTAGTTGATTATGTATTATATAGTGTTTATAACAAAAGAAAGGCATCTAAGATTACATCTAGCATTCTAAAAGTTCATGGAGTCACTCAAGAAGATCTTGAAAAAGCTAGAGAAGCCAAGATAGCTAAAGAAATTGAGAAGACTAAAGAGATCCAGAAGAAGAAGAAAGTAGAGAGCACCTCTGCACCCTCTACCACCATTGACCTAGACTCGTCTCCACCTTCTATACCAAGCAAGAAGTCTAGAGGAAGGAAGCAAGCACCCACAAATCACCCATCCTCAAGGAAAACACGGAGCAAAGCAAGGAATACTCAAGCTCCTCCCGAGGTAGGATTTAGACCTAGTCTAAATGTCTTAAAGAATAGGATTGTTAATGAAGGTAGACTAGAAACTATTGCCCAAGTCTATGACAAGTATCAAGAGATTGATAAAACTAAGATACATTTTATGATCATCTCCCATATGATTAAGTTTAAGAAGTCAGTTCTTGAACTCAAGACAGTGATTCCTAATAAGTTATGGAACATACTGGAGATCATGAAGAGACATGCAATTGAGGAAGACATGAGGGTAAGAGAAGAAACATTGGATAATCTTCTCCCTGCATGCTCACATGATGAGAAGGTAATCCTATTAGATCTGGTGAAGCCTCATCTCAGAACCAAGACAAGAACTCTTCAGATTATGAACAAAGAGTATGAGCATATAAGAAAAGAAACTAAAAAGGTATTTTAACAAGTGTTTATGTATAGACACATGTATCCATCAATGGCACCTACAACTAAGGTAACTCCAGCTCCTCCCAAATAGGTTACAGAACCAGTGATTCAGATAGAACCTATGATAAGTCCACAGGTTTCAGCGCCCTTAGTGACAATAACTTCTAACACAACAAAAGACTCAAAAGATACTATAATGGTTGATAATATCAAGATATCCATGATAGCATCTGACAAAGACATGGAAAAAGTTGATAAAGCATTTGTAAGCACTAAAGAGATGTGCACTGAAGATACATCTGTACAACAAGATGAAGTTCCCTCCAATGATACAATAGACTTGAATGAAGAAAAATATACTCAAGATAATGAGACACCAATCAAGGAGAAACTAGTTAAGAGTGAATGCATGGATACCAGTCAAAACACTATATTCACTCCATCCACTTTACCATCTACTTCATTGTTGTCAAGGTTAACTCATGATTCAGCAAGTCTAGATGCATGGGGAGAAGAGGACTTAATGAAGATCAGCGTGCTAGCTATGGAAAAGGAAAAAGAAAATTAGGTTATGAGGAACCCTCTTTTCTTGGAGTTAGTTAACATTCTGAATGATTTAGTACCTGCATATAAGAAAGTAGCCAAGATTCAATCAGTTGAAGATGTTGACAGTATTCTAACAAGCTTCAAAGCTCACTTTACAGATCTAGTAGACTCTACTACTAGAATTGCAGAAGATGAAAATAAATAGAAGAGATTGAATGAATTGGTAAAGAATTTTACCTTAGACTTAAAATATTTAAAGATTGGGCAATCCATATTGAAAGAATTGGTAGCTAAGGGAAAGAAGGTTATAGCTAACTGCATGGACAGAGTGAAGTTCACCTCTGAACATA